>WOVY01012142.1:0-356641 GCA_013436015.1 Rhipicephalus annulatus | reverse complement strand
GTCGAGCTAGTCTCTTCAGGCCCCGGAACTCTCTTCCCGCGATGGCCGTAGAGGACGAAGAAACCCGACTACGGCAAGTTTCGTTATGTGCGCGTATAGTGGAACTGCTAACTCCTGTTTAGCAGTCAGATAACTTAGTGTGCATTTTCCCTGCTAGGGGCATTCGACGCGGCAGAACTTGTAAATTCAGAATGTATCGAAAGACCATAAAGAGTAGTTACCACGTCGCTTTCATAAAAACTTAAATAAAATTTTTGTAGTATTTAACTGTTATATAAAAGCGGTGACTGCATGAGTTCAAGTATTGAGATTATCCAGACGCTCGAAAAGGAGCAGCCCATTGGCACAGACTGCATTCTGTCGGCTATTTGTTCAATTGTACCGCGGTTAGCCGTGGTACTTTTTGTCGATCGGCATTATGGAGCTCCGTTTCAATTCAGCTTTAATATATCAATGCGAGCTTGCAAGTGCGTCAGACTTCACGGGATGCTACGACAAAGCGATCGCGCCTAAAGGCTGTGACCCATGTCAGCTGCTGTGCTTCACTGACGTCAGCTGCGCAGCCTCCTCCGTGAAAATTCAACGCCTGCTAATCGCTTGGAGACTTCCTACGAAGATGAAATAATCATGCACAATGTGGGCTTGTTCGTCGGTGAATGAAAATGCGCTACTTTGCATCTAAACATGACCGTATTCTTTTGCAAGCCCTACAGTTTTTGTCATTTCATAAGGCTTTTCAACTTGTACAGCTAATGAGATAGTGGGGTCTCGAAATGGCGAGCGAGCGCCACGCTCTTGGAGTGAAAGGAGACAGTAGACACGGTCGGTGCAAACCAAACAACATACAGACATTTATTCAACTAATTTACAACGACAATATTGTCCGCCGAATCAATACATCAATCGTAATTACCACACTAGGACATCCGTACACACTATTACTATACACTCCATGACAAACACAGTGACACGAAAAACATACAATAACATGACAAACACAATAACACACCCAAGGCGGCGTCGCCAACGCTTGACTTACCCCGAGGGGCCCGACGCGCGGCACGCGGTGCCACGCGCCGAGGACCCACGCTAGAGACAACCGCTCGCGGCAACCGCCTCGCGCAGAAGAGACTCGCTCAACTCTCGCCCGCCACCAAGGCTTGCTTTCCACCAGGGTTCACCGCCGGTGCTACACCATGATGATGATGACGATAGTGGTGGCCAACTCTCCAGAACACAACGCCAACTATCGCCTGGTGGTTGTCACCTGAAATGCGGCTTTTTGGGCGAGACACCTGCGGCACGTAGCACAAAAAACCTTACAGGGGGTATCAGCACCATCATAAGATGCACACTTTGTGAATGTTTGAGATTGTTTACTTCGTTGTCACATTCGGTGAAAATATCTTTACTCCTAAAAATTGTAGCCCAGATGACACCATGAGTTCTGCCGGTTCCTTTTCAAATGAGTCTCCTGCAATCATCATCATCTTCAGCGTGACTACGTCCACTGCAGGACAAAAGCCTCTCCCATGTTCCGCCAGTTAATCCGGTCCTCTGCGTGCTGCTGCCAATTTATACCCGCAAACTTCTTAATCTCATCTGCCCACCTAACCTTCTGTCTCCCCCCTACCCCGCTTGCCTTCTCTGGGAATCCAGTAACTTAACCTTAATGACGAGCGGTTATCCTATCTACGTGCTACATGCCCGGCCGATGTTCATTTCCTCTTCTTAATTTCAGCTATGACATCCATAACCCCCGTTTGTTCCCTAATCCACTCTGCTCTCTTCTTCTCTCTTAAGGTTACACCTACCATTTTTTCTTTCCATTGCTCGCTTCGTCGGGCTCGATTTAAGCGGAACCCTCTTTGTAAGTCTGCAGGTTTCTGCTCCGTAGCTAAGTACGGGCAAGATACAGCTGTTATATACCTTCCTCTTGAGGGATAGTGGCAATCTACTTGTCATATATGAGAGTGCTTGCCAAATGTGCTCCACCTCATTCTTATTCTTCTAGTTGCTTCAATTACGTGGTCGGCTCCGCGGTGATTAACTGCCCTAAGTAGACATAGTCTTTCACAACTTGAAGTGCACTATTACCTATCTCGAAGTGCTGCTCTTTTCCGAGGTTGTTGTGCATTACTTTCGTTTTCTGCAGAAGTATTTTAAGACCCACCTTTCTGCTCCTCCTGGTCTAACTCCGTAATCATGAGTTGCAATTCGTCTCCTGAGTTTACTAAGCAACGCATTGTGATTGGCAAAGCGCGGGTTACTAAGGTACTCTCCATTAACTCTTATCCCTAACTGTTCCCATTCTAGGCTTCTGAAAAACCTCCTGTAAGCACGTGGTAAATAGCATTGGGGAGATTGTGTCGCCCTGCCTTACACCCTTCTTGATTGGTATTCTGTTGCTTTCTTTATGAAGCACTATGGTGGCAGTTGATCCCCTGTAGATTTCTTCCAGGATGTTTATATACTTCATCGACACCCTGATTCCGCGGGGTCTGCATGACGGCTGATATTTCTACTGAATAAAACTTCTCTCATAATCTATGAAGGCTATGTATAGTGGTTGGTTATATTCTGAGCATTTCTCTATTACCTAATTGATAGTATGAATGTGGTCATTTGTTGAGTAGCCTGTTAGAAATCCTGCTTGTTCTTTCGTTGATTGAATTCTAATGTTTTCTTTACTCTGTTAGCAATTACCTTTGTAAATAGCTTGTATACTACAGAGAGCAAACTATTCGGCCTGTAATTCTTCAAGTCCTTGTCATCTCTTTTCTTATGTATTAAGATTATGTTAGCGTTCTTCCAAGTATCTGGTACTCTTCCCGTCAGGAGACACCTTGTAAACAGGGTGGCTAGTTTTTCCAACACAATCTGTCCTCCATCTTTCAGCAGATGTGATGTTACCTGATCCTCACCAGCAACTTTGCCTCTTTGCATGCTCTCCAAAGCTTTTGTGACTTCTTCTATCATTACTGGTGGGTTGTCATCTAAGTTACTGCTAGTTCTTATAGTATTAAAGTTGTGGTCGTCCTGGCTACTGTACAGATTTCTGTAAAACTCTGTACAGATCTCTGCTGCAATATAAGCTCATAATATCAACGCATCGTAGAGCAAAGTGAACCTTTAGTACATATACGTGTTTATACATTTTTCGTAAGTTTACAATTAAGCATATTACATTTGCATGAACCATATAGTCCATCTAGTTGAGGAATCACCCAGCTTTGTTCTCTGAAGAACGCCACTATGTTATGTCCACACTACCTTCCTTATATGCGGTGTTTCCATATACATTCTTCTTAGTCACTGACGCGTGCTGGAGGTCAGCCCCGGCATGTGCCTTAGCTTGTATTATTCAGCTAAACAGTGTCGGGATCTCGGAAGACACCGTCTAGAAAGCTCAAATGCATCATGCTCACTGTAAGACGGCTTATAATCTCCAACATTGTTTTGGCAGAATAATACGGCCGCAAATATCAAGCTGAAGGATAACGAGCTTAAGGAGCCCCGAAACTTCTCCGAAGTCCAATACAAGAGTGGTTTGTTTCTCGCGTTGCTCACCCTTTCCGCAGGCACTGTCCTCTTCTCAATTTTTTTGCTTCATATACAGGCGTGTAATCTCAACACTAATTGTTGAGGATATTATGATTTCGTTATTTACGGCTATCTCCAATCAAAATCACTCAAAAGGAAAAGAAATCAGTTGATCTTGCATGATGGTCATGAGAAGTAAGTCAGAAGAGGCGTTTTACTGCAATGCAAGGCAGGGTAGTAGTGGCTACTCAAATCTCTTACCCCTCATATATGGACCAACAGAGAGCTTTTTTTCCCTCACGACAGCGCTCACGTGAAAAAACTACTCGCATTTCGAACCGTTTCGGAATAACAGGACATGTCGTAAAAGAATAACTCACTTGTTCCCTATATTTTGAGAGGCTGTTTAGGGGCTGTTTTAAAAAAATGCGTTCTGAAAGCTGCTGTGAGGTGCATATTGCCGTAGCGGTCAACGAATGAGTGATGCTTTGATTGTGAGCCGCAAACCAAGAGTACATGACACAGAAGAATCCAAATGTTGGTGTTCGAAACAAACAAAAGCTTCCACTGCATATACTAAATACGCCACGCGAAATTCAATGAAATGTTACGCGGGAGAAGTAGTATAGTTTACTAACAGAAGGTTGTGCTAATGGGCAGTGCATATAGCGAGTCACTCTGCACGGCATTTGAAAAATGAGTTCAGTGTATGGTTGACATTGTTGTAATCAATCATATTATACAAGCTTGGCTATTGTCGACTTTCCAATTTCCTAATCGTTAGTTCTGAAATTTCCGCTGAGCGAAACAATTCTGCACATCATGTCAGAATTATTAGCTTTCAAAAATCATTCGATGTGTCGAATTTATCATTGGGGAAGCTGAGCTCAAAATGAACTACATAGTGACATACATGAAACACAAATACACAGCGCTTCATGGTGAGTCGATGACTCTTCAAAAAACGGTTCTTAGAATTTGCCCTTGCCTTTTAACTGTATACAGTGTCAACCGCTAATATTTCTGTACTGAAACACTTTGTACAGCCCTCATATTTCGATGGAAGGACTGAATCCGCATTTTAGAAAAGTTTTTTCTGAATTATACATAATCGTGCCCATTATTACGTTGCAATTTCAATGTGACAACGCACAGGAAAACGTGTTGGCTGACAGGACAATAAATGGGGTACATGAGAGCTTCTAGTGCACGTACTTTCTTCTATCAATGTATACTCGTTTCGTTGTGCGCTGTTACATAGAAATACGGATCGAAACCAACTTTGACAATTTGGTGTCTTACTGCAGATTATTGTCTTCAAGGTTTTTTAATTGGATGCAGTTGAAGCTGCTATCGTGGTGCCCTATAGATGTGAATATCCTACACCGTTCTCTATACCAAAGTCTTTCTGCACCTAACAAAGGTTTGCACTTCCTCCAGGATCGGTGGCATCGCAAGCTTTCTGCACGTCCTCTGATTCTGCATTGCCTCCGTGATCGACCCACCTCTCACCTAGCGGTGATGTAACATACTGACGTCATCACGTGGCGTTAGGCGTGTGACGTCACTTTTGTTTTTTGCGAGCTCTGTCGCCATTATCACCTCGTGTGGTGGCTGCACCACCTGTTGATGATTTGCACCAGTTGCGTAGCCGCCGATGCCGAGAGCCAATTTTCGCATTATATGAGGCATTGAAAGCTATGTAAATAATATTGCCCCTATACCACTCCTTATAGTTAGCGCCATTGCCTCTTAGCTTTGTCTCTCGTTTTCCTTCCTTCCTTGTCTATTGGCTTCATTAGGTTGAACGGGCCGACTCTGTTATAACGGACTTTGAATGTTCACAAACCCCACTGGTGATGGTGGTCTAGAGGAGCAGTGCTCTAAACTACAAATGATTAGTGGACAAATACGCAAGGATGGGGAGGTGATATGTTTCGACGCGCGTTGGCCGGGATAACGTGAACACGACCTGGTCGCAGCGGCCACCACCGGCAGCGAGAGCAGCAGCAACTAACCTGAGGCTCCTGGCATCGACAAGTGGAGGTGCCTTAGGGACGTTGCCGCGTGCATTATGCCCGAGATTTCTGGCCATGGTGGTCACCTAGGCACTCAATCATGCTTCCGAGCGCCAGGCCATACGTGACTCGTGGGCCCGCGATGCCCGGCCAGGACACAGCGCTGTCTACTTCCTACTCGGCCGGTACGCCCAAGACGCCACTTAAAGAAGGGGCGTGGTCCGAGGTCGTGAAAGGTGGACATCATAAACTGCAGTCCAATGTGTATTCATACCACTGTCAGTTCATTAGGAGCACACTGCCGTCGTTTCTTGCAGGTGGTATTGGGAGTGGCAGGTTGACCGCCAGCTCTTTGCTTCCAACTACTGTGTTGTGTAGTTTTGTGTACTGTCGCGTGAAGGCGATTTGGCGCAGTAGAGCAGTAGAGCAGATGATGGCAACCAACTTCTTATTCAATGAATGCCTGCCCGCGAATGAAAATAGGCTTCCATTGAGGTACACAACTGACCAAACTTCCGATGAAAGATGCCACTTGCTGGCATTGCCCCTGTGTGCTCGTGGGTGGGCGACGGGGATAAGGGGGACCCCCCTGACTGAATGAGGAGGGGCAGTGCCATGCCTATTTAAAGTAGCTCCCGTCATTTCAAGACAATGGCGGTTCCTATTGTGGACAGGTACAATGAAAACAAGCTAGATATCTTGAACGGTATTATAGCCAGGCAGGTTATGGACGATAATGCTGTCTGTAGGCCCCTAATGTGGCCAGCCAAGAACATTTTATTTGTCACCTTTACTCCCAACCGAAAGCCAGGGGTACCTAAGGTGGGCCACTATGGTATGGACTTCATTGATTCTTCACTTTCTTCTTTATATCCTATGCTACACATATTGTCTTTTGAAATATATCAAGCATGGGGGGGCTACAATAAAATTTGCCCCCCTCCCCATAATCGGGGAATCTAGAGCACACCTATGTCCTTAATTATTCACAAAGCGGCCTCCTGGTTTCCCGTCATCGGAAATATTCTATGGCGCGTTACCGGCGCGATACTCACACACGAGAGTGACGGGGGCGTCGCGTTAGCTAGGGGTTGCGAAGCCTGTGATGTATTGGTAATGTTCCACCTATGCGACAAATTTTGCACAAGAGTTTAAATTCTTATTGCCTACGACATTGACGAAGCGCGTGGTAGCCTATTTACATGGTGCGGCAGAAGTGAAAAAATGACACGTGAACCAGCGTTGAAACAATGCATGACAAAAAGTGCTCGTGCATCACGTAGGCTAGAAAACGGAAACAACAGTCTTAGTACCAAACCCTTCACTTTTTCGTCAGTGAACTGACAGCACCATCTTGGCACCAAGGGAAGTTTATTTTTGTTCAAAGCAAGGTAGTGTCAGGGTAAGAATATGTGTTCACTTTCTGACCTTACTGAGCGTGCTACAACGTAAGGAAATTGTATGCGCCCCTATTAAAAGCGCATACAAAGAGTTTGTACTGACACATAGCTGTGGACAAACGTTGATATTGTCGGCACGTTCATATAGATCGTTTCTGCTATCATTGAAGATGTCGTCAGAAGCTCGTGATATCTCTACCAGGCGATGTCGGCGTGTTGTGGCATAGGCCACTCGAGGGGACATGGGCGTCTTCTGCTATCGCTGATTTCTCAAGCAAAATAAGGGCACGTACAAGAAACTCCAATGACATTATACACTGCAGGGAAAATATTCGTTGCCATCCTTCTCAATAAACCACAAAAATCAAAACCAACAACTGATCCAGACATAACTACAGCAAATTTATTTCATTGGTGGTTCTAAGAAATGTCTGCATTAAGTTAAGTTTTTTACGCAATTGAAAAGATCAGAATATTCTCGTTAGCTTAAGTACCTTCTACGCTGAACGGATACCTTCAAAGTATTGATAATCATGGGCGTAGCCAAGGGGGGGGTGGCGATGCTGAACCCACCCCCCAAGTTTTTCAGTCTTCCTTTCACATACGTACACGTGCTCATACAAACGCATGCACGAACATACATAAAGTATGGTTAAAGCCCCCCCCCTCCCCCCGTGAGACTAAGTAGTAGGACTGTATTGCATGTTTGAATAAAGCCGATGTTTTTGTACCTTTGTGAGGCTTAGTATTCGGCGAACAGATTGAATTTTCCAAGCTTTTAGAAGTGCGTTTTTTTTTTGTAACTGTCTTTTCATCTTTGGACATTGTACTTTGCATTGTATTAATGAGTATCACTTCCACAGGTGCTATATTCCCATACGACAAGCTTTCAATGAATGAATAAAATGAAAGTGAATGAACTGAACGCAGGTCCGGCGGCTCGGAGTTGAGCGACGACTCTTCCATTCTCCCAGAAAGCTCAGTGTTCGGGGACGTGATTCTTGTCGACTTCGAGGACACCAGCAAGAACCAGATGCTCAAGTCCCTGCTCCTGCTCCTTTGGGCGCACAATTTCTGTCCGCGCGTGAGCTTCATCCTGAAGGCAGACGACGACGCGTACGTGGACCTGCCGCGACTGATCGCACAGCTGGAGTCCAAGAAGGCAGCCTTCGAGAACCACACGCGCCGCAGTAACGGCGCCAGCTTCCAACTCGACAAGAGGCACGAAAGCAAGCCGATCGGCTGGAACCGCCGAAGGTAGCGTGGTGGCAACATATGTAAGAGGCATCAGACGGTATTATTAGGTATACTTTTGGAACAGCCTATATGCGCAAAGATAGCGTTCGTTGTGGCTGACCCCTGCTTCCGTCACTTAACGGGGAACTGCAAGAGGATATATAGCGTATGACACATGCGTAGTAGTAGACACATTTAGTTGGGCGTACGGGGATGTTGCGTACGCTGTGATAATGAGGTTGCGCACGCTGCAAGTGAAGCGTGCAACGACATCTTTAGTTTACCGTACTTTGATGCGTTCCACTGAACTATATAAGTCGTATTCGAGATGCAAGGGTTTGGAATGCTTATCAGCGCCACCCCCGCTAAAAGCATGCAATGTCCCAGTATTAACATTGCCTCTGGGATCTGCGCGAAAAACACTCAAGACCTTACGATGTACTACCAGAACACTGAAGACGTTAAATCTCGCACAATGACCAAAGCGTGTAACGTTGTACTGTGAATACCATGAACCAAAGCGTGTAACGTTGCACCATGAAAAGTACGTACAAAGCGGCCATTTTATTCACGGGTTCATTCACCGAGAGGTCTGGCAGATAAAGACACGTTCCCGCACACAGCCAATCTAGGTGATCTTTCAGGATTTTCGTGAGAGGCTGGACAATTTCTTCTTAACCATCAGGATGCCGAAACACACCGCTTGAAGTTATATTGTCTGGCATGAAAACATCGCCTGTCATTGGGAAGTATACACATGCCTTGAATCAGGCCCCCTGTTGCTGTCTGCGTCGAACATCACTGCTGTCACCATGTACTCTCGTTCTGGTTTCTTCGAGGACTCGTGAGAACGTAACGTAGTATGCGTCGCGTTACGTACGAAGCATCTTGTTTCGACCGTACGCGCGCATTTCTGAAATCGATATGGCACGTACTGTACATGCGCAGTTTTCTCTCGTGGCAGTGCTGCGTACGTGGACTAGTTACGTACGCCCCATTAAAAGTGTCTAGTTACAAGCGCTAACGCAAAGCTTTGCGTATACTATTCTAAAACTCGCTCTTATAGATGGAGACACCCAAGTAATGGGCGTCCGAAAACTTTTGCGTTCTTTTGTGCTCTCCATCCGTTCTTCTGTTTCTCAGCCAGCTTCCTGGTTTTCGTCCAGCTTCTAAGTTTTTGTTGGTTTCTTTGTCTTTAGACCTATATGGTTGTGCATTAACAATAGCCCTTCGATACATTCGCTTTCTTCTGTTTGCGACTATATACTGGAAAATAAAGAAAGTTAACGCTTCCGTGCTGTGGGTACGCAATGACCCATTCCTGCGCTTTTGCAGGTACGAAAAACCAGCCAGTTCTACCTGGGCGTCCACTTGTCTTGCGCGGCGTACGTGATGTCGGGAGCTATCGTGGGTCCGATGCTTCGAAAAGCGCTGGAGACGCCCGCCCTTCACCACGAGAACGTCTTCCTCGCAGAAATCGTGGCGTCCAAGTTGAACGTGCGGTTGTTCCACTCGCCGTGCTTCGTCTGCTGCGACGCGTTTACGGACCCGTGCGCTTACCGTGGGTGCTGGCCGCCACTGTCGCCAAGCCCGACACTCTGCGCATCGCGTGGATGCTCGCGCGTGGTCACGCAGACGGCGGCTGCGTTCCGCCCAACGACACCGACCGCTTGCACTGCTGACGGGCCCAGCCAGCGCTACATCACTGTCCCCGTGGTGAAGGATTATATTAGAACATAGATTGACGTATACATGACGATTTGTCACTGCGTGTCTGTGCAGGGCCATAACGGCTGCAGAATTGATTGGACGCTGGAATTCCAATTTTTTTCGTTCTTTTCAGGAAAATGCGACAAGATTTCAACCTCTTGTTGACCGCCTTGAACTATTTCGCTCGTATTGTTGGCTTGCATGAGTCGGGAAATTTGCCAAATTCTAAGGTGCAGCATTGTAGCGTGAACAAGTTGTTGCTGTTCTCATTTCGACCTCTTGTTAACTTGCGGCTACCACCATTACTCCAGTTTAACATACAAACAAGGGTGTATCACACAACAATAGTTCACGGTCCTTTTATTAATAATTGCAGGTATTTCATGCAGGTCACAAAACGATGGCATTATTGTGAGGCGCCGACATGGGTGATTCTGGATTAATTTCGACTACCTGGCTTTATATAAACCTGCACGTTCTATCCAAATAAATGGGTGCCCTGTCGTTTCAGCCCCATTTAAATACGGTCGTCGTCTTAGTAGAGAATCGAGCCAGCATCTTCGAGCTTAGCAGTGCTGTGCCTTAGAAGTGGGTTGTTCGGGGCCGTTGTCTCCCACTCCAATCAGATGGGAGACAATTGTGAGCGGCTTCCTTTGTGCGTCGAGCTAATGTCTGGCATTCAACTGCGTTTGACCATCCGAAATGGCATACTGCGTCTTTGGTTTTTGTTTTTGCTTTTTTTTCCTGCAGTGCCACTTGCTCAAGCACGCCCTTTATTTTATTGAGATCTAAGAGTAATCCCCGGAACCACAGCTATAAATCAAGCGTGCTATAGATTCAAGTTAGTTAGCCAGCGCGCGGACTTTACATAGACATGATTACGTGCAACGACTGTATTACATGTCTATGTTCTGGTTTTTTTTTCCTTATTATATATATTCTTCTTAACCCTATACAACTTACATGTGTTTTTTTCTTCATGTCATTGCGAAGGCTAGTGAATTTGCATTCCCAATCGCAACCATTTCGCTACAATCGAATTCGAACTACCGCACTCCCAGTTCACGATATATCTTTGCAAAAAAAGTAAACTGGTTAGATTCGACAAATAGTCTCTTACATGTTTAGCAGTAAGAAATGGGTTTGCATGCTCAAAAGTGTGGTCACCCTAATAAGAAGAAAGTAAACCATAGAGAATAATTATTGCACAAGACACCTTTGAGTGCACGATCAGCAGATGTGAATCCTAATCTTCGTAGGTTTTTAATAATTTCTACTAGTTTCGTAATCACACTTTCAAGGAGTAAATTCTTGCTCTTAATTACATTTGCATTTCTTTAACCAGCTTGATATTAACAATATTAACTGCTAGGATTGAACGTCCCGAAACTGCGACATGATCATGAGACACCGTTTTGGAGGGTTCTGAAAATTTCGACCACCCGGGGTTCTTTACCGTTCGCCTAAATCTATGCACATGGGCCCCCAGCAATTTTCTTCCATCGAAAATGCGGCCGCCGCTGCTGGGATTCGATTCCGTGACCTTCGGGTCAGCAGTGGACCACCATAATCTCTAGATCACCACAGCGGCTTACAAGCTTGGCCAGTAGTAATCGCCCCAGCGTTAGGTTTCACTGCAAGTCCAACTAGTGAACAGTTCTGCGTATACGACAGCTTTGGTAATATGATGTCAACCATTACGACCAGTTTGACGATTCCTGACTCGGAGTGCAGTAAAGATGATGATTCTTTCTCTACTTCGCATGACGAGAAAAATGGCAAAATAATTATTTACCTTTTACTCGTTTTGGTATTTCCGATTTGATTTCCTCTATGCATAAAGCAACACTATTTGAGATCGAGTGCGTGACTGAATATTTTTTCAGTTACAGTTTTTATTAACAACGGGTTGCATTAAACGAGTGTGTAAAGTTTCGTTAGTGGCTCATTCGGGCATTTTAACAGCATAGCTACGTAAGGTGGACGTTGAAACATGTGGAGCCTTCGCGCTTTCGATTAGTGGGTATGCGCCAAAGCCATTGTTGCAAGCTCCAATACTTGCCTCCAGTCAACCACTTGAATGTTCAACGATCGCCAAAACTATCACAAAAAGCCGATCGTTAGGTGTAAGAAACAGGCCAAGTGCACCGAACCGTCTGAGAGAGGAGTTTCTACAGAACACAATTTTATGGAAGACTTTAGAATCGGGGACCAGGAGGTTTGTAGCCATCCACACCACGCCACAGTGGTACCCCAAGAAGGGATTTATTTACGATACTACCACTTTGTTTATGAGGCAGCAGGAAGCGGGTGCTGCGGAATAATGCCATGAATGCTCATCCCGTTAACCAATCGGCAATACGGAGAAAAAAAAGTAACGTCAACTTTGCACTTTATACATAAGAATTTACTCGACATCATATATAAACCAAATAGAAAGGCATATAAGCTAGCAAGTTAAACATTATAATCATTATACACGAATACATGATATGTGCGATGTCTACCACATGGTGGAACCGATGATCTTCGGTGATAAATAAAAGAGCGAAAAAAATTGCCCGCAGCTTCCCTCGGGGGAACACTGAGGAGGATGCGGAGCATATAATTGGTTAACGGGGTGTTAAAGTGCGACTTACTTGGGTCAATGGCTAAATTGGTTAACGTGGTTGTAGGAGGGGGTGTTAAATGAGTGAACACGTACACACGTATGCGAAAGGGCGGCGCTGGTCGAAGGGACGTCGATCATTCTGTTTGTGGATTCGTTGGCATTCATTTCACGGCGACTTCGGACGTCGACGCGCCGTACAAACCAACGGACGAGCGGCAACTGAGCGAGCGAGCGCCGACCTTGAGTATATATACAGCGCGACGGCGCATGCGCTGTCAGCTGTCGAATGTTCTCGAAGGAGAAGCGCGCGCGCGGCACAGATGGCGACGGCGCATGCGCTGTCAGCTGTCGAATGTTCTCGAAGGAGAAGCGCGCGCTGCACAGATGGTGGGCGACGGCGCGACGGCGCATGCGCGCGCGTCAGCTGTCGAATGTTCGAGAAGCGGTGCGGACGGCGCGGACGGCGTACTACAAGGCGCGAGTATAAGATGCTTCCGCATCTAAAAAATGTAAACACGATTGCGAAGACGAGTGTAATATGAGTGGTGAAATTTCCCAAACGAGTGATGAAGTGCACATAAATATAGAATTTAGGGCCCCCCCCCTTTTTTTTCTTTTTCTTAACCTCCAAAAAGACACTGCTGCAGGATTCTTGGCCGATCCCCCGTAGTGGATTGAGCGCACTCCTCTTAGGTTCAAGCAACCAGCCAACCCGGGATACGTGAAGCTAAGTCTGAGACATGCGACAACACGAGTCGTGTGAGATATGAAGGCGTTGGGACTGGCGTAGACGGCGTTGTTTCGGGAGAAGGTTGGGGAGACAGAAATAAACGAGTTGGAATATAGATTGTGCTTGCTTCAAGTAAAAAAAATCACCACACGATAGACTGTACCCACCAGCACCACCTTCACTGTTTTATCCGTCCTGGCGAAGTTAAGGCAGTGAGGCGGGGTTGTTCTTTTATATGAAACTTTTTTAAGTACGGAGCATTTCTTAGTCACACGATGTCGTGCTTCGGTGTCGGTGGTGGCGCCGTCCACGTTCCCACTGCGCATGCTCGCGTCTGGTACGTAATGTCTCCGCCCCCCTCCCCTCTATTTCACCTTGCAAGGCCAACGCAGCGTCTGCTAGTAAAAACCGACTGCTCGCGCTGCACAACCGTTCACTGGCCTTTTCACAAAAGACTCCCTGGGCGCCGCCATTGTCCTCTCTAAGCTGTTGTTAGTGCGCGTGAACCCCACTCCCCTAAAAAAAAACGCACTGCCGAGGATGTGATGTCGGCTTTTGTAATCTCGTGCAACAGCCCGTTCGATATATAAGCACTGGATTGCGCATCAGCGTCCCCCCACTCTTTGAAGGGAACGCTTCTCTTTCATTGAATAAATAAGAAGGATAAAGACCAAATAACAGGTAAGCATTCCCCAACCATACCCAATTAGGCAATATTAACGTGATACCCCCCCCTCTGCAACGCATTTACTCGAGTTCCCTCCGTGGGAAGATGCGTGTTTATTTTTTTAACTCATTCACTAAACTAAGTTAACTATACAGTCGCTGTAAAGTTAACGTATTTAAGTTAATAAAAGAAGGGACTACGAGGCTCGTAGTCCCTTTATGGCGTACTTCAATTGTACGCCTCATTTACAGCCATATTAGTTTAGATAAAGAGGCTGCTATATTAGAAGGAAGCACTGCTAAATATCACGCGCTGCTTATTGTTCCGCTCTTGAATGTGGTACAAGCGGCGTCGACATACTGAGACGCTTGTAGCGATGTCGGTCCACGTAGGCTCCACCCAGCCCAAAGCTCGCCACCACAATCTATCATCACGTGAAAACTGGCACAACAGCTGCGAAGTTGCCTCCGAGCCTCCGACGTGCTGTGCTCCGAGGAAGCTTCGCAGCTGCGATGCCAGTTGTCGCGTGATCATTGCGGGTGGTGGCGAGCTTTTTGCTGGGCGTAGCCTGTGTGGACTGACGTCCCTACAAGCGTCTCAGTATGTCGACGGCGCTTGAACCGCTGTTTACAAACATGGAAATAGTTGTACAGTGCGTGTGGGTCACAGAAATTGGGCAAGCTCCACTATTCCCGCAGGTCCAACTAGATACAGGCAAAAAAAGCAAGAATTGGGTGCACCATTTTGTGAGAAAAGTAAGAAATAATTGATAAATTCTTTAATCCAGCGTCGAAATAAGCGCAGTAGTAGACACCGGGGTCGCAATCTTCATCGTCACTGGTTAAAATTTTGTACGGTGCGCTAGAGCGGTGATTGTTGTTGCTGTAACCACTTGGCTTATAACAACGAAGGGGCTCGACCACAGCAGAGTAAATGAAGTACCGAACACAAACACAAAAGGGACTAAAGACTAACAAAATGAAATAATAGAAGCAACACCTGATGTAACTGAACTGGAACAAATTTCCTCGGAACTTACGTGGCAACATCCTTAATCATCATCACCATAATCTTTCCCTTTCCGCGTCATAACCGAGCACTTAGCGAGTGGAGGAGAACGAAGAAACAGAGAACACCACGCGCAATAGGTGAACAAGAAGAACAACGAGGCGGCTTCTTCTACAAACCTGCGTCATGGTACGTGTTTTTCGCAGGCATTCCATATGACGGCACACCGCGACAAGTGTGGAATGATATCGTTGTAAAGGTGTATGTATAGTCGAGATGTCTCATCCGGGCGAATGCATGCTTCGCCCCATTAGAGGTTCATGTCAGGTCGGGCTGTGAGCTTTCTCCAGGAGTCATTGTACTGTTTGTAGACTTTGTGATTACCCACTACAACTGTGTACTATGCAGTGGATGGAGACATACATTTGATTGATATGTGGGGTTTAATGTCCCAAAAGCACCATATGATTATGAGAGACGCCGTAGTGGAGGGCTTCGGATACTTTGACCACCTGGATGGAGGAATAAATCTCAACGGCTCTGATTCGCTCGCTCGATTTCGTGCTGACCACTTGTGCCCTCGTGATCTCCGATGACAGCGTAGCTCTGGCCGACTGGGCTGGGCCTACGCCATCTCCTGACGCCGATCACCGATGACAGCGTAGCTCTGGCCGACTGGGCTCGCCCTACGCCATCTCCTGACGCCGACAAAAATTCTCGCCAGTGGTGCCCCGTCCTCGGACTCCTGCGGCCGTTTCCATATTGTCACGTAGCCAGGAACGACGCAGAGTTCTTCGGAAAACTAGTTTTATTAGAGCGAACCTGTGCTCCGCAATAAGTGCAAAAAATAAGGAATCCAGGTGGCGAAGGAACGGCCCACCGATCGACGACGGCGGAAAAACGAATGTCCCTGCGCTTTTGGTGGAAGCGTTCTTATGCGTTGCCGTATCCTCTCCACCAACATCGTTCACGCAGATAACGCTGGTCTGATGGTGAAAGGGCGAAACGCTCTCCCTATCAAATGAGATAGTCCGAGGGAGGAGGAAAACATGCACTTCGCTTGCGGCACAGTATGGGTGCGGCCCACAACAGATAGCACGATCGGGCGCAGCCAGATGTTCGCCACGAAACACAGACGAGAAGGCATAGTTCGCGGCATTGCCCCCCTCGAAAAAAAGAGCATCGGCCCGATGCTACTAATAAAAAAGTAGTCAAGAAAAAGTCAGTCATCTGGCGTAGTAAGGCTTAAGCCTAACCACGTGGACAATTTCGGGCCGCGTGCGTCGTCGTGACATGCCATGGTCGCTGTCGGGAACAACCTCGTAGCTGAGTGGGCCTACACGTCGCTGAATTTTATAGGGCCCGAAATACCGACGCAGGAGCTTCTCACTGAGTCCGCGACGTCGAATAGGGGTCCAAACCCACACAAGATCACCTGGGTCATAATCGGCGTCGCGGCGTCGGAGGTTGTAGCGTCCGGCATCCACGAGGTGTTTGTCTGTTATGCGCACTCGAGCAAGCTGGCGGGCTTCTTCCGCGCGTTGTAGGTACCTTTGGACGTCGGTGTTGAGGTCATCATCTTCTACGTGTGGAAGCATGGCGTCGAGCATTGTCGTCGGCTGTCGCCCATAGACAAGCTCAAATGGGGGCAATTTAGTAGTTTCTTGGATAGCTGTGTTGTACGCGAACGTGACGAAAGGGAGTACGTCATCCCACGTCTTATGTTCAACGTCGACGTACATAGACAGCATATCCGCGATCGTCTTATTCAGGCGTTCGGTAAGCCCGTTGGTCTGGGGGTGATACGCCGTGGTCTTCCGGTGATCCGTGTGGCTGTAGTGCAAGACCCGTTGCATAAGCTCTGCAGTGAATGCCGTTCCGCGGTCCGTGATCAGTACTCCAGGGGCTCCATGTCGCAGCACCACTTGGTGGATGAAAAATTTAGCGACTTCTTCTGCAGTTCCCCTTGGGAGCGCGGCGGTCTCTGCGTAGCGCGTCAAGTAGTCCGTGGCTACTACAATCCACTTGTTCCCGGCCCGTGACGTGGGGAACGGTCCGAGAAGATCCATGCCAATCTGTTGGAAGGCCCTCGATGGTACTGCAACCGGCTGTAGGAAGCCGGCGGGTCTGGTCGGCGGCGTTTTTCGGCGCTGGCAGTCGCGGCAGCTCCTGACGTAGTGGGTGACGTTGGACGTGAGACGCGGCCAGTAGTATTTTGCCTTTATCTTTCCCAGCGTGCGGGCCGTGCCGAGGTGCCCCGATGTCGGGTCGTCGTGACACGCTGCCAAGATTTCGTCACGGAGACCAGCGGGGATGACGAGAAGGTACTTTGTTCTCGTTGTAGGGTCAAAGTTCTTCTTCACGAGCACCGAACTTTTCAAAGCGAAGGTGGTGTAGTTGCGCTTAAAAACCCTTGGCACTGCGGCGTTGTGTCCTTCGAGATGTTCGATTAGGGCGCGCAGCTCGGGATCGGCACGTTGTTGAGTGGCAAGGTCACTGTCTGTCACAATACCAAAAAACGGGACGTCATCCTCGGGGTCCTGTGGCGGCTCCTCGACGGGAGCCCGTGATAGGCAGTCGGCGTCCGAATGTTTCCTGCCGGATTTGTAAACGATGGAGACGTCGTATTCCTGCAGGCGCAGGTTCCATCGCCCAAGGCGGCCTGAAGGGTCCTTCAAGTTTGCGAGCCAGCACAGCGCATGGTGGTCGGTTACTACCTTAAACGGCCTGCCGTAGACGTATGGACGAAACTTTGAAATGGCCCATATTATCGCAAGGCACTCTTTTTCAGAGGCCGAATAGTTCCTTTCTTCTTTGGAAAGGCCACGGCTGGCATAAGCGATTACTTTTTCACAGCCGTTCTGTTTTTGTACAAGGACAGCGCCCAAGCCTACGTCACTTGCGTCTGTGTGCATTTCTGTCTCTGCAGAATCGTTGAAATGTGCAAGCACAGGTGGCCGCTGTAAGCGATTTTGCAGTTCACCGAACGCGTTCTGCTGTGCTTCCTCCCAGCGAAACTGAACACTGTCTTTCGTCAGGCGCGTGAGCGGTTCGGCGATTTTAGCGAAATTTTGCACAAAGCGTCTGTAGTACGCGCAAAGACCGAGGAATCGTCGCACGTCTTTCTTGTCTTTCGGCCTCGGGAAACTTGCTATGGCTGACGTTTTTGCGGGATCAGGTAGGACACCCGCGGCGTTGACGATGTGGCCCAAAAACTTCAGTTGGTCGTATGCGAAATGGCACTTCTCAGCTTTCAGCGTTAATCCCGACGCACGAATGGCTTCGAGCACAGACTCTAGCCTCGCCAGGTGTTCGTCGAAATTCCGCGCAAATACGACGACGTCGTCAAGGTAAACGAGGCAGGTGTGCCATTTCAGGCCGGCTAGTACGGTGTCCATGACTCTTTGGAATGTGGCCGGTGCCGTGCATAGCCCAAAAGGCATTACCTTGAACTCGTATAGTCCATCCGGCGTTATAAATGCTGTCTTCTCACGGTCCCTTTCGTCGACTTCGATTTGCCAATATCCGGTTGTGAGATCCATATGAGAGAAGTACTTGGCATGGCAAAGATGGTCGAGGGCGTCGTCGATTCGAGGGAGTGGATATACGTCTTTTTTCGTGATTTTGTTCAGTCGCCGGTAGTCGACGCAGAACCTTAGAGTGCCATCTTTTTTCTTCACGAGCACAACTGGGGCAGCCCAAGGACTTTTGGATGGTTGTATCACATCGGCGGCGAGCATGTCGTCAACTTGGCTCCGAATAACTTCGCGCTCGTGGGCAGAAACACGGTAAGGCGACTGCCGCAATGGTCGGGCGTCCTCTTCGGTGATTATGCGGTGCTTTGCAAGGGGTGTCTGACGTAGCGTCGAAGTCGACGAGAAACACTCGCTGTAGTGGCGTAACAGAGCCCGTATCTGTTCTCGTTTTTCTTGCGGTAGCGCCGGATTCACGTCGAAGAGATGAGCAGACTTGATGTCATCCGATTGGCGTTCAAGGTTGGCGACGGCAATCACGTCCCTTTCCTCCGGAATTTCTTCGAGCAACGCGATGGAAGTGCCCTTGTTGAGGTGCTGATATTCTTCAGTGAAATTCGTGACTAGAACGTGCGACTTTCCCTCGACCAACCGTATAATACTTCTTGCGACGGAGACACCGCGGTCCAAAAGTAAACTGTGGTCGTTCTCCACGATGGCGTCCGTGTCCGGAGTGGTGCCCTGAGAGTAAACGGCGATCATCAGGCTTGCACGGGGAGGCAGGGTGACGTGGTCATCGGCAATCCTCAAAGCAGTATGCTGTTTCGCACTTCCTTTTGTTGTAGCGCTGCGATCAGCCGAGAAACTGATCGACTTGGCTTGAAAATCAATAATAGCACCATTCTCAGTCAAGAAGTCCATGCCTAGAATCACATCGCGGGAGCAGCAGGGTAATATGACGAAGGCAGCAGGGTAAGTGGTGCCATTTATGGTGACGCGTGACGTACAAGTTCCACAAGGCGTGACGAGGTGGCCTCCCGCAGTACGTATGTGTGGACCGTCCCAGCTAGTGGCAACTTTCCTCAGTTTCGATGCAAATGGGCCGCTCATCACTGAATAGTCGGCACCCGTGTCGATTAGTGCAACTACGTCGAGGCCGTCAATGCACAGTTGTATATCAGAAGTGGTCACTCTCGAGTTTCGGGTTCGTCTGGGCGTCCTCTCACGGCTTGTTCGCGTTGATGGTCGGTGTACAGGCGTCGTCGTCGTCGTCTTGGTAACTGCGGACTTGGTTGCATCGGGTAGAGGCGGCGCCATGTGGCTGTCGTCGCGCTGGGGAATCATGTCGGGGACACAACGGAGCGTCGGGCTGTGGGCGCATCGTGCATCTTCGTCCATTGCGCGTCGGTGCGTCGCTGGAGGGTTTTTACTTTGCGGCCGTGGTGCAACTTCACCTCCCGAAGCTGCAGCTCTTAGTTTCCCCTTCCTGGGCTGGGGGACCTTCCGCGTGTGGAGTTAGAGTGGCTACTGCGGCTTGTTGATCCGTAGGGGTGGGGCGACGGTGACCGGCTGAAGCGAGCTGGTTCCTGGCTAGTGCGAGAGAGGTACTCGTTGATCTCCCTCGGTCGTTGGCCGGGTAAGGGGCGTGGTGCGTCGACTGAGAAACCTGGCAAGCCGAGTTGTCTGTAGGGGCAGCGACGATAGACATGGCCGGCTTCTCCGCAGTGGTAACACAGCGGACGACGGTCGGGGGCTCGCCATACATCGGTCTTCCTTGGCGTCGGAGGTTGAGCCGTAGGTAGTCGGGCGGGCGACGAGTAGTGGCGTCGCGGCGGCTCTTGGCGACGAGTTACCAGCGGGCGACTGGTGCCAATTGCAGCGGCGTAGGACATCGCCTGCAGCTCACGTGGTGCTTCCGGAAGCGTAAAGGTGCCCAGTGCTTGTTGCACCTCCTCACGGATGACGTCGCTTAAGGAAGCCACTTGTGGTTGCGGCACCGCTGGAAAAAGTTTCCGCAACTCCTCCCTTACTACGGCGCGAATTGTCTCACGTAGTGTATCCGTCGGGATACGTGTCCCGTCAACGCAGTTCGAACTGCCCACGTCGACAAACTGGCGGTTACTCTGCCTAGCGCGCATGTCGAGGGCCTTCTCAATTGTGCTAGCCTCAACGACGAATTCGGCGACGGTTTTGGGGGGATTCCGGATAAGCCCAGCAAACAGTTCTTCCTTCACACTGCGCATTAACAGCCGTAACTTTTTTTCTTCGGACATTTCCGGATCAGCTCGCTTGAAGAGCCTTTTCATTTCTTCAACAAAGACAACAACCCCTTCGTTAGGGTGTTGCATGCGTGTTTGCAGCATGGCCTCGGCCCGCTCCTTCCGCACAACTGTGGTGAATGTCATCAAAAACTTCCTCTTGAATTCCTGCCACGATCCAAGTGTGCTCTCGTGATTTTCAAACCACGTTTGAGCTGAGTCGGCAAGGTAGAAGAACACGTGCCTCAGCGTCTCTTCGTCGTCCCAGCGGTTAAAGAGCCTGACCCGTTCAACTTGCTCCAACCAGTCTTCGGGATCCTCCGAAGGAGACCCGTGGAATGGTGGCGGCTCCTTGGGTTGCTGGAGGACTACAGGGGGGTTTGCAGGGTTCGTCATAGTAGCAGCGTTGTTCATGGTTGTGGTCACGACGTCTTCTTTCTTTACGTTTTCCGGAAGCAGTCCAAACTCCGGCTGAAGTCCGAGCTGTCGGCGGCTGGCGCGAGTTGGACTTGCCCGACGACCTGTCGGGGGTTCAGGGTTCATGTACCCCGCACCTCCACCAGATGTCACGTAGCCAGGAACGACGCAGAGTTCTTCGGAAAACTAGTTTTATTAGAGCGAACCTGTGCTCCGCAATAAGTGCAAAAAATAAGGAATCCAGGTGGCGAAGGAACGGCCCACCGATCGACGACGGCGGAAAAACGAATGTCCCTGCGCTTTTGGTGGAAGCGTTCTTATGCGTTGCCGTATCCTCTCCACCAACATCGTTCACGCAGATAACGCTGGTCTGATGGTGAAAGGGCGAAACGCTCTCCCTATCAAATGAGATAGTCCGAGGGAGGAGGAAAACATGCACTTCGCTTGCGGCACAGTATGGGTGCGGCCCACAACAGATAGCACGATCGGGCGCAGCCAGATGTTCGCCACGAAACACAGACGAGAAGGCATAGTTCGCGGCAATATTTCCTATCTTCTCCTTACTTCCGTCGTTCGCTGGTCCTCCGCCTCCGTCTCTCCTTTTCTTCGCTCTAACTCTATACTTTTTCATGCCATAATTTTATTTCCTCCTCCCCCCCTCGTGAGCTACTGTTGAGGTGTCCTCCCCCTGAGAGACAGTTACGGGGCTCACTTTTCTCTTTTCATTTGAGATACCCCCCCCCCCCCTTAACAGCTCAGAGCACCGGGTCTTCTTGCTAAGCTGGAACTCAAAGATTAAGATCCGCATGCCCATCACGCGAACATGAAGGGACCACAGTATAACTTAAGTCCTCAGTCCTAGCAGTTGTTTCCAGGTGAGCTTAGGTAATTTATTAGGATTGACAAGGTGGCCAAACTTTGACGCATTTCTTCGAACGTAAACACTACAAAATCTTTACTGGTCCAGTTTCAATGCCTACTAACGTAATGCGCACCGCATCATAGAATGCAATGGATGTCCTATTGCTCGGCATGCCTTAAGTTCATTTACACATACAATATAGGCCGTCTTATCATTGGCCGCCATATTTCGTATTAGCGCTTAGTAGCTGTGTACGTTCTTTCTTAAATACAAAAAATTGTATTTATGATACAATATAGAGGCAACAAGGTGGCACATGAGTATTTGTACAACATAATAAAAGATGACACGAAGACAGGAGATATGTAGTGTATTTATATTTCGCGCAGAACCTAACGTCATCCACAACAATGCAACCTGGCCTAGAAGAGGTATATATAATCTTTTATAGTTGCCATGAGAAACATGCCTCGACCGCACCTGTATACAGGTTTTAACAATAGTAGCAGTTGGGTGTAATCACAAATGCTTCCTTTAGATTTTTTTTCGCAAACACACCTTCATGTGGAAAATTTGAAAAGAATAGGAGCACAAGGTGCTTAGTAGGTATCACATAAAGGTGACGTGAAACGCAGCCAAGTAAAACATAATGAAAATGAACGTCCTTTATTATCAGTGTGAATATTGAGGTGTGTAAGTTATATATATGAAACATATAGCTATCAAGAGCTTGTCCTTTCCAAAAAATTTCACAGTTAGGTGTCGAGTTAGCCATGTTATGAGCCACAGCAACAATATAATTACGAGGCAAGCCATAAGGGGAGCCGCGTATTAATTTTGATCTTCGGGAGTTATGCGAAACCCTAATAGCATGGCGGGTTTTCTCTCTCTTCTTTTTTCACATGAACGGGGTATTCCGCCGTGATAGTAGCGCACAATCGATATCGCCTGTTCGCAGCCGTGCCTCTCCAACATGTGCAAAGGCAGGCTCGCTGTGCGTCGCCTCAAGTACGAGGTCTTCGGAACCTGGACCCTGGTGGCCTTCTTCGCTGTCAACTGCGCCGTCATGCGAGTGTGCGTCAGCGACATGGGCTGGCACGTTGAACAGCGAGACGTCATACCACGCCTGGTGGGCACCCGCGGGTTCCCCATGCTGCCGCGCGTCGCCTGTCCGCGATACCTGGCCGTCGTCGTCTGCAGCGCCGCCGAGCTACGATACGCGTCACGTGGTGTCGCGACGTCACCGCCGACAAGGGCACCGGCGTATTCTTTCTCGTCGGCAAACCCGGTGACACGGTACGCGGCGCCAAGCACATCTTTGCATATTCCTTTCTACCTTTCTCATGAAGAGTTGTAAGCATAGGTCGGCAAACTCATTCGTGAGTCGACTCAGCGAGACTCACTCATACTTGGGTAGAGCCGTGAGTCTGCATGTGAGTGGGTCCCGGTGAGTAAGGTTTTGGCGAGTGCGAGTGGTTCTAGTTGAAATAATATTTAGTGAGACTGAGACCGAGTGAGCCCTAAACGCAAAATGGATTGCTTCAGTGTGTTTTCAGTGTGTCTGAGTGAGCTTTTCATTATTTTGCCGATTGCGAATCCAATTACTGAAATTCAGTGTTAATATCAGCGTTGCATCGGCTCACGCTTATAATTAGGCCAATTCAGACATACTCTAAAGCACCAGCGTTTATACGCCAGCTCAATATTTATTGATGAGAGGCGTGGGTTAGGATCGGGCGGGTGTTACGGGGTCTTTCCTAACCCCGGAAAGCTTTTCCGAGTATTCTTAGTAAGAAGATCTCCTGTGAATTATCTCTAGCAATAAAAATGCCCGTACTGCATTGCAGCTACTGATATAATTCATGAAGGTACAAGATCAAAAGGCGACAAGTACAGCACTGATTATGCAACCTACAGGTGTTAAACAGCGTTAACACCATGTTCAGAGAAGCCAATTCTACAATGACGGACGCATAGGTCGAGTCAGTAAGACTTACTCGGACTCAGGCGGAGCCGGGAATCCAAGAAAGTAATACTTTGTTGAGTCCGAATGAGTCCGGTTGTGGAAAAGTGCGGTGCTTTTGAGTTCTAAGTGAGTCCAAGGGCAAAATATCTTTCATAAGAGAGGCTCGAAATAATTATATATATATATATATATATATATATATATATATATATATATATATATATATATATATATTTATATATATATATATATATATATATATAAATCCCCTTCAATATGACTTCACTCATAATCATATCGTGGTTTGGGGACGTAAATGTTCAGATAACATTAATATTCCAACCTATATAGGATCAACTTCATTTGCGCATACCTATACTGCAGGAGCTTTACTTCGCAGTTGTTGGTTAGGATCCCTCCGACGAATAGGTTGATTTTCTGCCGCCTTTAATGCATTTCAATTTGTCACAGTTAATACCCTTGAGTAAAGAATAATAAATAATGCTTCCGGTGTTTTCGTTTGCTTAATGTGTCTCGTATTATTTTTATGGTTTCGTGGAAGTAGCTTGCACCCATTCCGTGCACTCGTTCTGACGCACTTGTGACGCTGTTGTTGATATCACCGATGTCTGACCCTTAGGCCTCGCTGGGTCCGACGCCAGGCCCTTCCTGGCCAGCTACGTCGCCCAGGGTCGGAAGACTGTCCGACGAGCCGGGTCCAAGTGGTACATGCCACTCGCCGTGTACGAGCCGGACTGGCTGCCATCGTACATTCCCGGCAGCGGCTACGTGGTGTCGCACAACGTGGTGCGGCCCTTTTTCGCCGAGGAACTTGCGACGTCCTTCCTCTACGTGGAGGACATCTTTCTCATGGGCGTCGTGGCGCAGAAGGTACGCAGTGCCGTGCTCCATAGCTAAAAAGTGGCGAGTTGGGATAATTGGCAGTGGCGAGTTGGGATAGCTGGTAGACCGTCTTGCTTAAAAGGTTAGTTTAAAACGCGCAGAATACGGGGACAATGGAAGTGGGCATGATTGCTCTTACACTCACAATTCATTCTTCATTAGTCTGGAAAAAAAAATCATAAAGCTTAAGATACTTGAAGCTTGACACACGCGTAGAAGAACAGGCCTGGCACTGAAACCGACATTCGTGCCATGATTACTATAATTTATTTTACGTTATACACAATTGATTACTATCACAATCACTATGTGTTTACAAGGAATCACTCATCACCCCGTAGCACCGTTATGACTCGGCTAAAGCAGTCGCGTCCCCTTTACGAGATAACATCCACAAATTTTACAATAAGCAGCTAGATGAGTATTACTTGATGAATGTTTTATGCGTAGTGTTTCCCAAGCCGAAAGTTTACGCATCTTCTTAACTCACTGTGGTGTTTACTTTACGACAAGAAAAGGTAATCATGTAAACTACCCCGTTACTAACACAACAAACTTGTTGCGGTGTTTTACAAAGCAAACTGTTCAGTCTTTCGGCTCATTAACGCGCTGACATGAACTCTCCAGTGCATACAACTCTGCCGCGCGTGAGTCGCATGCGTCCTGAACGCGACTGCGACAATCATACGGTTCTAGACGCATGAATAATTCACAAGCCTTTTTCGAATGATATACTGCCAGCTACATCAGCAATCTCAAAAAAGCAAGAACTATAGGTTATTCTACATACGCGAGGGCATTTGTCACACTTTATAGTGATGTCCTGCAGTGCATGATTGACGTACTTTTTCTAATGAGTGAGGTTTATACGGGCGTAAAGAGTTTCACAAAACAGAGTATTGGGCATTGACCCTCTTTATTTATACAAAAAACTGAAGTTTGGGTGGGCTGGCACATGGCATTCGCTTTTGTGAGAAATTTGGCGTTCACAAACCTTTCAGAACTCAAAACGAAGTAACGCACAGAGTCCTTTGTTGCTGTGTTCCTTATCAAGCGTTCTCACTGAATCCCGATAACATCAAATATTACTAGTTCAATGGAAATATGCAGGTGTTTTGCTTAACTCCAATCTTTACTAAGTCACATATATTAAAACTGGTTTTGTGAATACCTGATAGGTAATACTAGCATATTATATATGATGGTTATAAGTAGCACAATTTTTTTTCTGAGATCAATAGTAATAGTCTGGCTACCTCAAGAAATCCTGAATACTTCAAGGAATCTTGATGCTGGGCGCATAATCAGAAGCTGTTAAGGCCATGGGAAAGATCATTTCCGAGAGTAATCCTCAATAAGTTCGCCCTTCCTTCGCCCTTCCTTCGCCCTTGTAATAAGCTCGCCCTTCTTTTGTATGAAAACACAGGCACTCTACAACAAATTCGTTCGAGCGACTCGGTAAAGCGATCGAGTTCCATGCCCCGAACATACCTTGAATCTCCGTTCGACTAATGTTAGACACATTTATGTCGCCCTTGAGCTACATATGAGCATCGACACCACTGTGCCCTGATGGGCATCGGAAAGCGTAGCGTTATCGCGCGCTTCCCGCTTATTATGCATGCCGTTCGTATCTAACCGTATTATATTCACAAACGCACACCTTCCTCACCACTGTTTGCCTTGAGCGTTCGGAGAGCTTCGATAGCGTGCTCCGGTGGGTGAGTACGCACGCTCAAATGATGTTTGGCTTGAGAAACTCCCCTAGACGGCAGTGCCTGCTTTCTGTTGGGCGACAAATGTCTCTGATTAGGAGTTTACATAAAACCACTATCGCTGAAGGCACAGCCGCTGAAGCGCATGGATTCCACATTACTTAAGGATCCACCTCTCTCATTTATCGGTTTTTTCGATTAACAGAGTCAACCCGAGCCCGCAGGTAGTTGAGACTACATATATGACCGTGATACCCGCAACTTCCTCGACGCCATCGGTGATCGCATTTAAGCCATTGTAAAGTGTATGAGCTCAGTTATTCCACCGAGTAACAAAGCCTTCTTGTGAAATTTCAGCGAATTAGCGTCTATATGTCATGTGGGGACTTGTTTTTGAGGAGTAAACAAGCAAAGTACAGGTGATACGCAGACAATGTGCAAACACAACTCATTTATCATTACGCCTAAGGGGCTACAAAGATACATTCGAGAGCCCTGCATGACAAAACCAAGATATAATTATGAGGAACGCCTTATAAGAGGCACTGTGGATTATTTCAACACAAAATATATGCATCTAAACCTACGTACACAGAAATTTCGGTATTTAGCACCAATAGAAATGCGTCAGCGGCAGCTATAAATTGAGCCCGTGAACTCGCGTTATGGGTATGGCTACGAGTGAAGCCCTTTCAAGTGGAAAGTAAAACGGTTGCAGTATGTACAGCCACCCAGATGGTATACGTATAGTACGCATTCCAGCAGTTAGGATTACTTTTCTTCAAATAAATTCCACTACTGCTACCTAAAGCAACGACCATGCGCGGACATTGATTGTCCCGTACAAACTACGTAACTCCATTGAAATCGTCGCTTGTGTTTTGTGATAGCCTCAAGGATGACCTATATGTGCCGGGAACGTGGTCGCCATAGCGTCACGGTGGGCACGCAAGCCTGCGAATCAGTTGCTTTACGTGCAGCGGGTGCCATCATTTGGGCCTTCGCGCGCCGTATTTATGATCAATTGCTTTAAATTATGCGGCATATTACGCAGTGCCGGAAAGATTTGGTGCAGGATGTGCGATTGTATGTGCGTCCGAGAGAGGGTGTCATGGCAAAAGGAATAGATATAGCCGAGGGGAGCTCTTCACGGTAATGTGATGCCTGTGTCTGACGGTCGTGCACTATAAACAAAAATAAACAGAGATGAGAGTAAACGACTTCTCCTCTGGTGCACGCCCCGACGGGTGTTTTATAAACACCGTAAGGAGGAACGGTGTTTATAAAATTCCCATCAGGGAATCGGGCACTAACCTTCGCTTCAGTCGTTTGACAGCTGCGGTCACATGAGGCAGAAATAAAGATAAACTGTTATTAGATGCGATGCAGCTATTTGAAGGGACTGTGTAACGTTGTCCCTCTACCCAGACTGCTCTCCTCGCTGCAGGTGTTGGAGCAGTGCCAAGTTACAAGCGCCTTCTTACTAGTGCATGGAAACAACTCTCTCCCCCGCCTGCCACGCGCTTGCTGTGTCTCTCTCTCTTCACCCTCTCCACTGCTCACAACACTCGAGCCAACTCCTCACGTGGGCATCATTTCACCCGTGCCTATATGTCTTTTACCAGCTATTTTACCAACTAGAACTTTCACCATTTTTTTACCGCGAGCTGGCGCCGACGGGTACGTGCGCTGCTCGCACCCCAAGAATCTCGCGGTGCCGACAATGTGGGCACAGCGCCGCTGCTTGCCGCGCGATGACGGCGACGGGCGAGGCGCCGTCGTGGCACGTTTCTCGCTAGTGTGCGCGTACCTTTCCCGGCTGTCGCCGGCGTTACAAGGGTTAGCGAAGCCGATCGTGTTTGCGAATGGCGACGTAAACACCGACGAGGCGCGAGCCATGGGGAAGCCTAAGGCAAGCGTCAGCAGTGGAAGGCCAGCGACACCGACGAAGTGCGAGAAGGCCGATCGCGTTCGAGAATAGAGACGGCGCGTGGGTAACACCGACGAGACGCGAGCCGAGGAAGCCGAGCGCAAGTGCCTTAAACGCGTCCCTCCTCCCGGGTCTTTGCGTTGCAAACATGCGTTTACTCCAGTAACCGACATAGAGTCTCACTTCAAACCGTTCTTCCAGCACCGGCGTTGACGGCTGTTTCAACAGGGTCAACGCCGAGCACCCCGCTGCTACTTCGTATCCCATCAGGGTTCCCTTCGGGGATATGGTCCGTAGTTATTTTTTTTCATTGCAGCAGCCTTTATTTTCTGTGAAACACATTATTTGCCCCGCAGGTGGCCAGTGCTAGCTTGTAGAGCTCACCACGGCGTGGCACCGTCCCCGGAGGTCGGGGCGAGCGCGTCGCCAGCGCAACTCTCACACCGGTCACCGGCCAGCTTGTCATAGTCGAGTGGAAGCCTACTTCAGACCGCTTCGAAGATTTAGATGGTGAAACTGCAGGAATAACCACTGACGATCACATAGCTTACTTTTGTGAGCATTAATTTATTCTTCTGACTTGGCCCTTTGAATCGAGGCATTCGCGGTGTTTCGTTGAGCAATTGGACGGATGTTCAGCGTGATTCAACGGTGCGAAATACCTTGAAACATTCACACTAAACACGAAACATTCGTTGCAAATCTTCGCTGCAGATGATTTTGTTGCCTGTCGAGAGATGCTCACATGTTCGCTTGCATACAAGGCACTGGTGTTTCACACCGACGTGTTGAACGGATGCATGTTCACACACACGCACGCGCTATGTACCAACCAAAAAGGGTTTTAAGACTCCCATAGAGAGCTTGTAACTACGTGACCTGAAACTCCAAGGGGAGTTTAACAAGGTTATGTCGTTCATAAAGTCCCTCACTAAGCAAGGAGCCTTTTACGGCGACATGTCCCGAGTTAACTCAGCTACCAGGGAGGAAATAAATAATTGGGGCAAGGGAGGTTATGGGGTTCATATATGCTGGAAAACTCCCATCTCGGCTAATATTTGCTTGCATATGTAACCGCAGTCAGTGGCGTACAAAATCTCTCAAAAGTTTTCAGTTTTGCTTGCATATATGTACACGCACACAAACGCACGCAAGAACATATATAAAGTATTGTTCAACATACCCCCTCCCCCGCCTCTTCCTACCGAAAAACATTTCAGGCTACGCCCCTGGCCATGGGAGACGCTACATCGGCTCTACTAGTGAAGCTATACTGAGAAACATACTTTTTATGGGCTTTTTTTTCGCGGGAGAATGTTTGTTAGAGTGTTATACAACAACAGCGCACGTTGAACGCTAATAATTCATGCTATATATCAGGCTGTACATAACGTAACGCATTTCAATTTAACGTACGGTAACACAAACATCAAGAGAGATGAAGAGCGAGGATGCTTAAGAGAGACCTTGAGTCACGAATTAGGTACGAAAGTGCCAACGCATGCGTACAAATTTAATACGACATCGTGCGAAACATCGGGCCTTACCATATAGCGCACACCTATCCACAGAGAGACTATAAGGTGGAGAGCGTGAGCATAAATATAGAGGGAGTGAGAGAAAGAGAACCAGCCGTGTTCCTTTCTGTATATAATCTCTATAGGTTTGCTTTCATGCGTTATTCTAAAGCTCCTTATTAAGGGAGAAAATGGTAGCCACCTCATTGCCCTAACTTCTTTTTTTTCTCTCTCGCCCTTAAGAGAGAGTCTTACAAGAGAGTCCTTATAATGTGAGAGAAACATTTTCTGAGAGTTTCTGTGAAAGAATTTTTATCTCTCTGACTCTCTTAACAAGAATCCCTATGAGTGCTCTTGTCAGAATAGTGGTGCTGTCTTGTTCACTCCTCGACGTTCCCCGAAACCTTCAAAATTTTTTTATCGCACACATACAATGCGTATACATAGCAAACACGCACACGAGCATATATACCTTCCGCAGAAATGTTGGACTAGAACATTTACCAATATTACTGAACCCTTCACGTATCAATCATCTCATAAAAGCTTCGCACTTGGGGTCGAACTTCTACTCGCGAGTTTTTTGGCAGCTGAATGACTAAAAACGAAGCTTTTCTTGACTTTGCTACTGGGGAGTTTCGTGTGGTATTCACGGCTAATTCAAATAATGATTCAAAGAAGTGGCACAACCAACATATAAAAAGTCCTTCTCCGTTTTTTTTTTCTAAATGATGCTTCTGTTGACTGATCTGTGAAGCTGGTGTTCAAAAAAAAATCCTCCCCCATGACTACACACTAAACGAAAATGACCTGAAATAACCTCAAAAACTGGGTAAACCATTTGTCCTCTAGCGCACTACCTTTCCTGGGTTTTTTTTACCACCTACTATCGAGGTAAAAATTTACTCTCGTGCTAACCGAGTTTTTGAACGTAGGGAGAGTAGTAATTATTTACCCCAGTGAGGTTTTGAGGCAGTATAGAGAGAGTAAATTTTTACTGCCTTCGCAAGGTTTTTGAGGTGATTTCTGGGAGTTATTTCCGGTGATAAAAAAAATAAAAATTGACAGGTGCATTTGCTTAGAGTCAACTAATTTATTAGAAAGCAGAATTCATTGAATTCATTAAACGGCAGAATTGGTGACACATAGATTCACATACAGACAAACACGCACACATAACAAATGCAGAATAATACACAACTCGAACAGACTGCACGCGTTGCTCGTCTACACTTCGACAATCCGGTATATATAGGCACGACTTTTTGACCGGCTGTGTAGTACCGGTAGGAGAGATCGTTTTTTGGATCGGTTGAAGGTGCAAGCGTAATCTTAAGGAGGGCTGCAGGGCACTGAATTTCACACCGATGTTTTATTTGAAATCTACCCAACCTCACCTTTCTGATTATCCAATAATTATTGGCACACCGGGCGCATGGCCCCACGCGTGTTAGTACTGCTGATGCACAAGTCCTTATAATATACCTAAGTACGCACAAACCATAGTAGCTCAATGATTTTCATTGAGCGACGGTGCACAAAGACAGTAGCAGCACGTATTCATCACAACGGGCGTAGAAGAGCGGTCCACGCCCGCATACAAGCTGCTTACTGACGGCGTGCTAGGACTTTTCGAGGAGCACGGCTATCCGATGTAACACTGCTGGCGATCACAGAACACATATCTTGTGCGAATTTCGTCGTCATTTCAGACACAAATGTACACGTGACCGCTATCTTACGGGGACGGGGCGGTGTATGCATACTTCCAACGAAAGACCACTGTCCGGGTTTTTTTCGTGCTCACCGGCAGCCGCTTGTTGGTTCCGTCTGCCTCTTGTCGGCTCCGTGCTACATGTTCGAGAACAGTTGGTGCATGAGGTGGGCAATTCGGGCAGCACTTTACTCATGCGGACATCGCCTACTGTGGAACAAAATATGTGCGATGCTTCTTTCACCTGCCCCGGCGAAACACTCTCACTGGTCACTGGCGGCTGCGGCTTGGTGCCGACGGCTGAGTGAAGCATTTTGCTTATTGCTTCTCCAGTAGGCAAGCACGGACTAAGACACCAGATTGAGTTTCTTACCACTGGCAGATCTTCGCGATTGGGCTCGGTAGGGAGACATCCGCGACGTGCAGGTTCGGAGGCGCTCGGAAGCGCACGGTCGCTCGATGATGTAGGAAACACGTGAGATCCATCAGGCCAACCAGACACACAGATACCGAGCTTCTTGCACCGTCTGTCTCCAAGGCCACCGCCGAGCAAAAGCCAACAATTTGCGAAGTTATGCAGGACAACTTTCCACGGCAGGTTTTCTTTCTTTTTTTTCTTTTTGAGAGCCCCCCCCCCCCCACCGTCTTTTTTTTCGTTCACAGAATGCGGTTCTCGCTTGTTGTGCTCATGCTGCCCCCTGTTCCAGTAAAAGTGCGTCGACTCGAGGTCAGTCCTGAGGCACGGCGATGCCAAACAAAAAACATCTGTGGTCCTCGCGTATCATCAGGATTCACTGATAGCGTCACAAGGGTGGTATGGAGCAAAAGCCGCCGAAGCAGCTGCACCTTGCAATCACGTGGTAATAAACTCTGAAACACAGGTTTAAAATCACGTGATAGAAGACTGCCTACGTGGTAAAATTGACATTCTTTTACTACTTGCCTCAGAGGTGGGGGTAAAACTATGTAATATACCATCTTTTACTCCTACACGAGGTAGTATATTTAAACGCGAGAGAGTTTTCAGAGGTCATGAGCCGCCAAAAACCCCAAACTCGGATGGTTTATGCTTACAGTGTACCCACACCAAAGAAATATTATTAAAAAACAAAAGTTTTCTATCCTGGGCAGGTGTTGGAACCCGGCACTATTCACGGCATGCAAGTGGCCAGTTCTTTCTTCGGTTGGACCTTCCAAGATCAATTGCGCTCCATGTGTGACGACCTCCCGCACTTCGCAGGTGGGCATCGAGTTGACGAACTCACGCTGCTTCATCCCCTACTCAGTCTGGTATCCTTGCGACTACCGCAACTTCATCTCGACTCACGAGTGGGACCTCGAGCAGCTGCAGATCGCCTGGCAGAGCGTTCACTATGCCGACGACATCTGTCCTCAAGCCGAGGAAAGCTTGCTTGCGTGCTCTTACGCCCGCGTTCCCAAGAAGAACACGTTTCTCGAGCCTTGGTTACGGCACGCAGGTTAATGTCTGTTGCCGTATAGTTGCTATATGAACGATTGACGTTAAAAAGAAGTGCGCGTGGGATTGAGTGATAAGGTGAGCGACAAATGTGCCGCAGGATTTTGGTGGGGATGCTGTTGCTGTTGCTATTGTTGTTTGACCCTCGAAGAGATAGCATATGGTTCGTTTAATTCCTCATATTTTCACGTATACTTATGATTCGATCATGAGAAAATAAAATCGAGTAAAGCGAATGTTAGTTGCATCACTATTGAATAGAAGTCATAACCACAATTTGTAACCACGAATCTCTTTAGCAAATTGTTGCTTGTTCCACGAGCCAAATAAAAAACTATCATCTTAGGCGGCTATCTGCCACAGAATTTGGGTAAGTTCCATTACTCAGCACTGGTCCACGAAAGATGAAGAAGGCATTGATTGCCCCAACCACCTACGGTGAAACGATGGCAGTGAGCCAAAGACCCTGAATGCATAACACAAGAGGATACTATATGAGAAGGGGGAAGGCAGCGGCGGCTGCGAGAAGATCCCGAGCCGATGGATGGCCAGCGCCAACAACGATGAGCCAGTAGTTCTACGGGAGGTGGAAGCACTTTGTTTTAGATGGAGTTTCTTTTTCTGGAGTTTGGACAACCGTGTCATGTGTGTGACTTAACTCAAACCTCTCTGTGCACGATTATCAACGTAGAAACCATGGAGTGTGTAGCTAAAGCCTATCAACAGCCAATAGAAGTAACATAGAAGCCGCATCACCTATCCAAGGCCTACACAGACAACCTAGATGAAAGCTAATTATTCTTTGGAATCGTCCGTTTTCGCTGTTTCAAGCCTTGCGCCGCTTAGCAAAAGCGTCGCCAGTGTTTTTTTTTCTAGCAATTTTTATGCTCCAACATTTTTTTAACGCTTTCTATACAGCCATTCTGAGTACATACATTTTCCTTTTGTTTTTTTGTTTTTTGCCATGATCCTGTTCAATTTCTTTTCATGATCGTGGTACCGATAAATAAAGAGTTACGAAGTACACAATTTGTCCAGGACTGAGATGCTGCACAGTCCCCCCCCCCTCCCCTTATCACACGACCGCATAACGCAGCCGAAGAGGCTGTTAAGCACTCGCCACCCAGAAGGGCGGAAATCCCATCATCGAATCTGATTTGATTGATATGTGGGGTATAACGTCCCAAAACCATCATAAGATAATGAGAGACGCCGTAGTGGAGGGCTACGGAAATTTCGACCACCTGGGGTTTTTTAACGTGCACCCAAATCTGAGCACACGGGCCTACACCATTTCCGCCACAATCGGAAATGCAGCCGCCGCAGCCGGGATTTGAACCCGCGACCTGCGGGTCAGCAGCCGAGTACCTTAGCCACCGTCATTGAATCTGAAATAGCGGCACTCGCCTACTGGTAAATCAGTAACGCTGAGAATGAGAAAATATTTCTGAATCCTTTATGTCACGCCGACGTAATTGCACTGGTGTTTTGATAGCAGAAGAAGCCATGCGAATCCGCCATTCGCAATGGCGGATCTAAAAAAACCTCGCTGTTCTAGAAAACCGCATGTTACCTTGTGCGACATATATACGAGTAGATGCATGAACTTATGGCCATCTGTGTATGTGTAAAGGAGGGAGGAGGAGGAGAGGAGAAAGAGAAGAAGAAGAGAAGGAAGAAGAACGAAGAAGAAGACGAAGAAGAAGAAGAAAGAAGAAGAAGAAGAAGAAGAAGAAGACGACAGAAGAAGAAGAAGAAGAATTGCAAACTCAAATACCCCACGGTTCAAGGCATTTTCAAAATTTTAAAGATATGCACTAAGACTATCTGATATGCTTTCGTAAACAATTCAGACTCCTTCTTTCTTGCCCATTGGCCAAGGTTTTGAACACCCCAGGCTATTTTCGTCCAGAAACAACTTTAGACAGAATAAAATGTGAAAACTCGAGATGTGCTTGCAGCGCAGCTTTCAAGCCGGAATCTTAAGATAGAATTTGATGATATCTTCCCTTATAAGCCCAAACTTCAGTAATACAAGGTCTTAAATATCAATCAGGAGGATTATCTTGCACACGCCGAAACGAATAATATCATAGCCACAGATATGACTGTAATGCACAATAAGAAAGTAGTAGGTATATACTCCCATTCACTTGGCTAGTCTTTTTCATCGAGATTGCCGGACTTCACCCCCTTTTTTGAAGCTGAATTGTTGGAAATAACTCTAGTGCTGCGGAAGGTACCTCTAAACGCCCATAACACAATAATAATTACTGATTCCCTGTGAGTATGCACGTCGATTATGGCGTCATCAAAACCTATGGCCTTAAAGACACTCCTTATGCTATAGTCCCTCCTCCCCTGCAGCTCCTGAAATCATTTTGGGTACCTGGCTATAGCGGATTAAAATAAATTAAATCACTGACTCTCTAGCACGAGTGTCATTGAATGGTCCAGTACTATTGGTCCTTCCCAAAGTAGCCACAATAACTGCAACAAGATGCAGAAAATTTTCGCTTCGTGCAGATGCTATGGAATCAATAACATTATCGACAGGATTTACTCACTTCAAATGCTTGTAGAAAATTCAGTAGTGTCCTACAAGACAATTGGAAGTCATAAGAACCACATTTCGATGCCGTGCCCCCCCCCCTTCCCCCTTTCGCTGAATTTCTATTCACCCAGGGCTCGCCTGGCGATATCATCGCTATGCAACTTTTGTTCTGAACCAGAAACAATAGAGCGCTACTTTTTACCATGCCACCAATACACATTGTTAAGAAAAAAGCCTTTTAGTAATCCAACTCGCTAGCCTGGGGATGAACTTCCCAATTGAGAAAATACTTTCCCTCAGTGTTGTTGTTCACCCATGGATAGTGGCGCATACCAACTTTGGGGGATTGGCCAAGAATCGGGTGGTTTTAAAAATTACTGTTCATATTTGGAATAATGGAGGTATAACAGAAATATTACTGATAGCCTATAAAAGTGTGGTGCTTAATGTAATGCATACAACTATTTACATAAACGAATTTATCCTTAGACCAGACAATTATCTGTTTTCATACGTATATAATTATGTGGACATGTTCGTGTAATGGAACTGGTTAATTAGTCAACCTATTAGATTCATCAATATAGTCCCGGACGGCCGCGCATACTGTCGCATTAGAGAAACCAGAAATGAAAGCTCCACAAGACAAAATGACAGGCACAGATAAGTCCATACCCACATCACGAATAAGTATTTCTAAACGATCTTACGTAATGTGTTAAACCGCCTGTAGGTCAAAAAGAATTGATCTATTGTTTCCAGTTCACCTCCGAACGCGCACAGTGGCGAAGGTGCCTGAGCAGACCTGTGTTTATAGAAATTTAGATTTCGTACCCGGCAACGGAGCCTTGTTATAGCTACTTCTGTTTACAAGTGCGGCATAAGTCTCTTTGCGAGGGATATAATAAGTGGTGATATTCTGTAGAGCTTGTTAGTGCTGAACCTTTAAAGACTTCCATAAGCATGCGTCTGCGGAATCGAGCACCAGTTACTTAAGCGGATGATGGACAGAGCGGTAAAATCGGTTCGCTGATTGACGACTTAGCTAAGGAATCGGCTATTTCATTTAGAAATCAGTTCTTCATGACTGGGCTTCAGCCTCGAGCACGCTTTTGATGCTGTTTGTACTTACCTTAATGAAACCAAATGAATTAAGCTTTTACTTCCGTGAGCATTATTCCTGCAGGAATATTTTAACATAGAAAAGAATTTTTGTTTAACCACGCTGATTTCTGCCCACGATAACGACTTTATTGTCTGATCTAACTCAACGAGTTATAAACAGTTATGGCACTCCTTTAATTTTACGTAGGTTTTTTTTTGGTTCGTGGTGGTGGTATTTTTGGGGGCGGGGGTATAGCTATAAAATACGGAGAAGTCTCACTAAACTACATAATCGATTCTTGGCCGATCCCACTGAGTGGGTATGAGCCATGGTTGTGGTTTCATCATCATCGTCATCATCCAGCACGCTCGACGGCAAGGTATAGTAGAGTGTTTTTTTTTATTTCTCAGCTTGCGCAATGGTGTGACATTATCATGCTCAAAAGATTCAATTCTTAAATTTGCATTTAAGTTAAGTTTGGAACCCCTACCTTCGTAACCTCCTCCATGACGTCTGTTCCAGCAATGCGAAGCGTGTGGCCTGCATATCGTAAATGGCCTTTCTCGAGACCTTTCAACTACATGTCCATTTCCCTGCAAAAGTTGTTATTGTGTCAAATGCGTCGCAGTGCGATTACCGTTTTGATAGTTCGACATCGCTGGCTGCCTCGACTGTATAAGATCTAGACTATTTCAGCATAAATGGCCATATGCACCATTCAGATCAATTTTCCTTCGTCTTGCGAATTAATTTCTTTATGTAACTGCAAGGTTTTTATTTTTATGCTCAAATGCACGGTTTTTAATTTACACGGATGCTTACACAAGTTAGTACTGCAGGTTGTCCGCTGCACGTCGCTTGAGTGCGCGTGCACAAGCACGACGCTCAAAAGCGAAATAAAACAAGTGGTACTGAGTGCGTATTCAGGTTTTGTGTTGTTATTTTTCGACATTTTGCGACAGCTCCAAATACCAACACCTGTTCTTTCTAATATACATCATGTACAGTTTAAAACTTCAGAATCACGAATTACAACAAAGTATTTTACCTTTCGCAACTGTATATACACAAAACAGCATGTATTTTGAACCCCAGTATGACGAAGCGTGTTTATAGCTAATTTCAATATAACGAAGTTTCAATGCTGTCACAGAAGAAAGGGAAGGTGACGTGCAGGGTCTGTCCTAAAAGCAGTAGGAGTGAATTTTTCAAAAAAATATTTTTTCACAGCTATGACATACCAACTTGATAGTTTTCAAGGTATGCCCCTTCTGTGTCACCAGAGCGTTTTCAGTGACTCTGCAAATCGCTGAAGACTCCTTGGAAGGCATAAACTGAAATGCTCTTCAGTTCCCTCGTCACGGCCTCTCGAATGGCCTAGGCCGAGCCCCATTGGCGTCCTTTTATGACCATTGGAGAAACAGGATGAAGTCTGAAGGGACGACATTTGGGCTATGGAGTGGCCATGTAAGCTGTTTGATGCCCTGTAGGGTCAGGAAGTCTATGACGGTTAGGGCGGTGTGGCGCGGCGCATTGTGGTGAAGGGGAATTCATGATTCAGTGATTTTGCATCAACTGTTCTCAATCCTAAGTTTTCGGCCACAGTGTAGAACGCAATAGTCTAGCAAGTTCAATTGTCTTGATGTCATTCGAACACTCAATGTGTGGCAAGAGTGCAAAAAATCTTTTTCACAAAAGTTTCGTCTCTTAGCCATCACAGAGCGCCCTCATTGCTCATCTTCAACTTCATTTCTTCAGCACCGAAGGACCTTTTGCGTATCAAAAATACTTTAGCGACCCATGTCATCTCTCCCATAAGCAGTGTTTATAAAGTCACGGTTCTCACGTGCACTTTTACCTACTTTGAAGCAAAACTTTCCCGCGGTTAACGCTGCCCTAACGAACGTTTCATTGTGGAGATGACACGGCATCCTGAAAGAGGTTCCCATTAAACTCGTTCTACGCATGATGACGGCCCGTAGAACACTGGTGACTGGTTTGATGATAGCTAAGACCTCTACCACTCATCCGGCTAAGAACATGCCCCTTCTTTATTTTTATTATGTTTTGATGGGAAAAATCTGTCCTATATTACTTTTCGTACAAACCTGCATGTATATTGAAACTTCAATGGACCCAGTAGTAATATGGCTTGGCAATCAAAATGATTGCCTTTCCTTTATGGGATTTTGAAGCCCATCATTTTATGTTTTGAGGCGTGCGACAGTTATCGACGTTACATGTTGATCGAAAGGAGTAGACAGCAAGTGGTTCGGCTTGGTGAACATAAGAGCATCGGCATGGCATTAAGCCTGAGGTCATGATGAGAAGACGCGGCAGCAGGCCTGGTTCAGTATAACCACAGTGATTCTGGCTTAAATTTCTTTCCTGTGTACACGTGATGCTCAGTTTTTGTAAAAATGTTTTCACCAAAACAGAATCAAACCATGGTCGCTGCGACTCAAAATCAACAAAATATATTCATGTGCGTCTTCGATTTTTTTTGTACTGCCGTATTGGTCCAGCGTTCTTCTGGAGTTGTCGGAAGAAAGGTTTTCGATTGTTATCGGCTTCATTATATTGAGGTTTAACCCTGTAAAGCTGCGTTGATGGGTGCCTGAGGCTCACATATGTGGTGCTTACCATGCAGATGGCCTGCAGGCGACGTGTACAACAGTTCGTACGACGTGTCATAGTTTTCATTTGGTCCCTGCTGGCCGTGTGTTTGCTGAACTACGTGGTGCTGCGACACTGCGTGAGCGACATGCACTGGTACGTCAGGCAACGTGACCAGACGCGCATCTTGGTGGGACCGGGTTGAATTCGCACGCTTCCGAATCTGCGCTGCCCAGACTTCGTGGCCATCGTCGTGGGCAGCGCCGTCGACCACTTCGAGCAGCGCGCTGTTGTGCGTGACACGTGGCTACGGGACGCCGCGTCCGGAAGGTCCAGCGTCTTGTTCCTCATCGTCTTCACGGACAGCACGGTTGGTGCATTCTCTCAAAGACGTCTCCGGCTGAGCCACAGGTGGTTTGTTAGAGATCTAAACAAGTAATGGCTGATTGGAGCGTCGTCGTTGCCAGAGCGAAGATGTGAGCAGGTTTATATGGAGCAGGAGGGGTGCATATGGGTAAGAGTGGGAAAAAAAGCTTAAAAGGAGGACTGCGCACCGGTGTTTGTCTATAGTATACATTATTGATACTATTCAAACGCCTAATGAGATGAAAATTTGAAAAATCTACCGATCTTAAAGCCCACAATGTGGTTGCGAAGAAATTGTTTTTGGCCCGGGGATCAAACCTTGTAATAACGCTTTTAACGGGAAATCGCTCTACCAACGCATTCCTGGTTAGCTCAATCAGCAGAGACACCACTTTAAAGGACGTTCGTTGGTCGAGAGTTCTATAGCCGTACAATGACTATTTTTTGTCAACTAAAAAGTTCCCGTCTGGAAAATCTGTAGGATTATCTTTGTGGCTTTGTGCTACAACGTGAGTGGTTGTCAATTTTTTTCCATACGACTATTGGGCCACCTTCCGGGAATCAGCAGGCCTTATTCGCAATGAGCAAAGGCCCATGTAAAGTCAGTTGTGTCAAAGTAGGATCAATACTGGTTGCTCGCACTCTTATGATTTTTTTTCGCATCGTTGTATGTGTTTACTTTCTTGCTCATTCTTTTGCACTAGTATTCAAGGGCGGCAATTAACTACATTATAGTTCTCAGAGTACTATTCATCAACTGAAACTGACTCAATGATTCACATCACTTTCCGTTTAACTACGGTAATTTCTGTTATCGCAATGTCAAGTTCCATTATAACTTTCAACCGGCCTACGTGATCCCGCCTCCACCCTCCCCGACACACACATTACAGTTTGATATTAAGTATGTTAGTACCCGGTGATAGGGTTGGCGTTGGTCGCTATTTTGACAAATCGGCAAATTTTCAAACTGTTTGGCGACGAAAATTCCCGCTTGGCGCCAGGGCTTTTTACTGGCTACTTTAAAATATTGTTTTTACCCATTCGAAATAGTAAAGACTCCGTTCATAATACCGTTCCTGTCTATGTGGCTATCAATTTGGCCATAATATCAAGTGGCATGGCTACCATGGCTACATTTGGCTTGAGTTCTGGCGCCTTTTCAATTCCACCCGACGGCTACCCTGCTCTTTTATGTGCTGAATACTTGGCGCATGTCTGGAATTAATATTCACGACGACATCCGCACATGCAGCCGAGCGGAGTGACCGTACAACAGCGTGTGGCCAACGAGATCGCCCGCTACGGTGACATCATACAAGCCGACTTTCGCAACACGTACCGACACTTGACGCTCAAGTCTGTATACCTACTCAAGTGGGCCTTCATGTACTGCTTGTGCGCCCAATTCCTATTTAAAACAGACGTCAATGTCTTCGTCAACATTCCCAACATCGTGCGCTTGCTAACGCAACTTAAACGTGCAAAGCGCCAAACAGGGCAAGTATGCATCGTTTTCTAGGTTTTAGTTTCTTATTTTTTTCGCAATAACGTGTTTGAAAGTCTAAGATATTTTGAGCGACTACGTGTGTTGTTTTAAAGTCAGTGTCGGCATAATTTCGCTGCGTGTACGACATATTATAGCTGTTCGTTTGGGACTATAGTCGATATAGTGCATCACAATGTTTGTAGTCCTCGGTTTGACTTTTCTTTCACTTTACACAAACTCTGTAGTTTTTTCTCGTTTTTTTGTTATTCTCTTAAACCTTGCGGTCGTGACATCGGACAGACTTGCACTTGAAGCTGGTTGTAGAGTTTTAATTTCTTGTTGATGGTCGGAGCTCAGCAATGAGTAATAAAAAATAATCTCATGGGCGCATTTTTACATTCAACAAGTTGAAAGAAAGGCGAATTTTGTTCCGATTAACTTTTTGTCAAGCTCCCATAATAAATTGAGCTAATTTGCGTCGGAAGAGAGCAAATGTTCGCCTGCGATCGCTGTCAGAAACAGGCATTCTATGCATTGAAAATATGGTATAGTTTAGCGTCAGCGAAACTCATGGCATCAACTAGATGACTTCCTCTTGCATCGTATGTTGCCTTTTGTATCTATTTATACGCCCTTTTTCTTGCATCCGCGCTTCTTAACACTGTTTCAACCGCTGTTTGGGAGCTCCCGTTCGTTTAAGAGAAATATTCTGATACTAGAAGGGTTTGGTTTCAACAGCTGGGCGTCACTGCCTTATAAAATGCCAAGCGCGTGCATAGAATGCATCGCAAGAGATTCTCTGTATTTCTCGCGTTCAGTAAAGGTACTATTTCGGAGCTGCTTTTGAGTCATAGAAAGACGAGCTTTCAAATCCGCCCATGCTAAGCGAGCATGATTTTGACAAATATGTTTTATATTGTGCCAAACAGAATTAAGGTAGGTCGATTAAGGTAAAACTTGTTCATGGCCCGGTATGTTATACCTAAACTTGAAAATGTAGGTAGCGCAAGTAAGAACTTCCTATCGCCCAAAACTCTGCGTTGCTATGCGCTGGCTGCCGTTAAAATAACTTGTAAGACCTGGTGCGGCGCCAACTCTACTCAATCAGAACTTGCCGTTGAGAATATGTCAACTTGAAACTAGGTGCAAATTAGGCGGTTGTAGGGCGTGGTCGTGAGAACTTGTGTGCGTGAATGTGTGTGGGAATGAGGGTAGGCCAAAATGCGCCTAATTTCTTAGACCACTCTGCGTAAAGAGGCGTTAAAAGAAACCTACATTTTCATAATTAGCTAGACGTCATTTACAATCTGATTCTAAATTCGACTTCAACTTCGATGCAGTTTTTCTCTGACAACTTTAGAAGACTCGTCATTATAGTTCAGTGCGTGCAATCTCACTGCTCCCTGGCCCCTTTCATCACGGCCAGCTGGGTTACGTGGTCACGCAGGCCCTTCCTGATGAGTAACATGCGGTGCAACAGCCCTGCCGAGCGCTCCTTACGATACAAAAATTACCTTCCGCTATCAGTGTTCTCCAAGGATGACTTGCCCCTGTACGGTTCCGGAACCGCCTACGTAGTGTCGCATCACATCGTGCGACCCATGTTCACAGAGGCTCTGCTTACATAATTTCTGTACGTCGAAGACATCATCATTGGACTCGTGGCCCAGAAGGTGGGCGACCAAGTCGTTACGTCACATACGTCAATTCACAAAGCTTTCTGTGACAAGGGGGTCACGCTACAGACATAAAGTCTAGTGATTTATTTACGAGTCTGAAACAGCGATATAATCATGAGGTATGTCGTATATTCTGGAGCACTTCGTAAGAAAGTTCAACTCATGAGGCTCTTCAATGTACATTCAGTGAACTGTGACTCCTCTTACCACCCAACACATCCACCTGAAAACACGCCATGGCGCACCAGAACAATGGTGAACCTAACCTGCCTAACGTAATCTAGCATTACATAACCTAAGCTAGCATAAGCTCGCGTCGTTGCCCTCATGCAGACGACGTCTAATACTGGTATATTCTTGAATTCTTACCTTTGTCATATCTTATTGGCCCGCACGAGAAGTACGGTCTCTCTGGTTGGAAAATAACGCCGTTATCGGGGAACTAGTCAATGTGTATAGAAGCGCCTCCGGCTGTATACGTGTTAACCGCACTTGTACGCCAGTTTATATGCCATAATTTGATGCTATATTCACTTAAACAATGGGTATAGGTGACACATGCATTCTCTTAAGTTCTTGTAACAGCATAGAGTTATTATAGCGGAAACAAGAAATAAATGTGGAAGTACCAACATATTTGCACGTATACGCAAGACTAGTATGTAGTTACGGCGTAACTATGGAAGAAGAGAGGACATAAAAAAGCCTTGACATTAACTGAAATTTTTTTACCTAAAACCTGGAAACATATGCTCGTGACAGAAAGCAGCACATCAAAGCACAACTGCCCAACTAATTGCGTCCCAGTCAGACACTCAATATATTATTATGTGGGTTCAACCCCACGCCTCAGCGCAAAGTCACAATCTAAAGCGCCAAAGCCAGATACTTGTTTTCCTTTTTTAGTGGGGGCAACTGAAGGCATGCTGATAGATATATCACCCAGCATTTGCATTTGATTGGTCTCAATAATCTCTCGTGTTAGATTTTCTGGCTGTGACGCAATAGGTTGCGCATTTGTGCCAAGGTCAATCTAAAAAGTTCGCCAAAGTCGGAGACAAAAGTGGTCCGAAAGCTATTGCGACAGACATCCACAACCACGTGATAAACGAAGCGTGACTAGGTGAGGGGGAGGGCAAATTATGAAAGCAAAAAATAAGTAAACGTTTATTTTTAAGTCCTAACTTTATTTGTTACGAAAAAAATCAGTAGACAACTTTAATTACTAGACTACTTTAGCCTTTGGTATGTGGTCGAGCGCCCAATTTTTTTCCGTTTGCTTTCAGAAACAGCGGACCCATGCAGGTAGTCTGGTAACATGGGTCAACGGTTTTAGGGGCGTATCGAGGCATTACGTTATAAGAGCTTGTGTTTAGTTCGGCGTGTTCTTTGGTTCGGCGCAGATCCATGTCAACGAGGCATCACTCACTTTTCCGCGGTAGTTTAGTGCGTAACTTCAGTATTTTGCTTATTTCGTATGAGCTGTTTACTGGTAGGACATTTAATAGCTGAACTAGCTCACAGAATGTGTAGATAGCCATTCCTGTGTCTGCGGACTGCTTTCGCTGGCGCATGGCAGGCGTGCCCTCGCCTTTGGTGGCTGTGAACGCAACTGGCTAAAACAACGAGACGCCGTAGTTTATGGCTGCCAAAACTATATTTTCAAAGCTGTTGTCTTGCTGCAGTGGTTTTCAACGATTGGGCAACGTGCGTTACTATTATGCTAATGTGCTCGGGAACCATTATCGCACAATTGTATCTGCGAAGTTGTGTCTCTGCGAAATTGTCTCTGCGAAATTGTCTCTGCAATTGTCTCTGCGCCGTGGTGGTATAGTGGCTAAGGTACTCGGCTGCTAACCCGCAGGTCGCGGGTTCGAATCCCGGCTGCGGCAGCGGCATTTCCGATGGAGGCGGAAATGTTGTAGGCCCGTGTGCTCAGATTTGGGTGCACGTTAAAGAACCCCAGGTGGTCGAAATTTCCGGAGCCCTCCACTACGGCGTCTCTCATAATCATATGGTGGTTTTGGGACGTTAAACCCCACATATCAATCAAATCATTTGGCTTATAAAAAAATTGTTTCCTCAATCATTGATTTTTTTAAAAAACTATCCCGCATAAAATTAGCGAGGCACAAGGCGCAACAAAATTGCGTGGTAATAAAGGCACGTAGCAGGTCAACAATTCAAAATATTCAGTTTCGCGCCACGTAGGGCAAATGCGCGACGTCGCTACCAATTCCGGTTGTCGCCATTATTTGTTTTTTTAGTTTTTGTTTTTTTGCTGTTAGCTGTCCTCTCTTCACGTAGATGGTGATGGTGCCAAGAAGCCGCCGACTAATGGATCCATGGGCTTCAATGGCAGTTACGCTACCAGTTTACATTTATACATTGCCTATAGTTCCTCGTTTCAGTTCATGGCGCAGAATATTGGCGCCATGACGGCAAGTTCGAAATCGAACTTCGTTGCCCTCTGATAAGCGTATATCATGTATTCTCGTGCGCGTACACTATTCCAGACTCCACTAGTTCGCTTCACAGGTACGCGGGACGACAGTGACCGCATGGCGCGAGCAGACGATCAAGAAGGCGACGCGCAAGTTGTCATTTTTTGTGTTTTGGTGCTTGGTCACTCTTAGCCAGACTGTTTCATGAAGTCACCAGGATTAGTTCTGTTGCCTGACGTCAAGTTAGTGCTGATGTCGGTCGGTGTGCGGGGACAAATTAAATATCAGCATTTGCTGAGCGTCACATTTGCTCAGAGCCGTCTGAGTATTCAAGATTTTTGTATAGCAGAGTTAAGCTTGCCTCCGAAAACTAGGTGTCAGTACACCTTTAAACACACAAAAGCCATTATGGATATTTGTATAGAACTGTTATCCTCAAGGTTAGCTCCGCGTCGTGAGTATAAAATTATCCTCGTAAACCGACATATACGTTCTCTTTCTCTTCTACTTCATCGCCCCCTTCTTTTGCTTCCTGCGCCTATTTGTCCGGCGTGGAATGCAGTAGCTCTGTTGGGCGAAAGAACAAGTTCAAAGAGAGACAGAAGAAGGAACGTAAGTGAAATAAATGCTGAGCGGGAAATTTTCGGCGTGAAAAATTTTTAGTGTGGCGGATTCGAACCCGCGTCCCCGATTTGGAGGCGAGCTTAGTAATCACTCGAATATCTAGACACGCTAGCACAGCATAGCATAATCTTGTATAGTATAGTATATTATAGTATAGTATAGTATAGTATAGACAAAGGCTGGGAAAGCAAAGTGAGGATGAAGAAGGCACATATAGCGGCGAGAAAAAAGGAAACCACGTGGGGAGAACGAGCACAGAGCTGAGTGCGAGAAAGGAACATGAAGAAAACTCGATAGAACGAGAATAAAGAAAGAAAGAAAGATTGATGGTGAGAGAAGTACTGGAAAGCGGGGGTAACTACAAAAGGCATCGAACAAAATGAAAACAGACAAAATATTGAGATACGAAAGATAGACAGAGAAAGAAATACACTTAAAGAGAAAGATAGAAAGACACCCTAGAAAATGTGGAAGAAATCAGAGCAAGCATAGCCTTGTGAAATATTGTGTAGCAGCTCCCCCCCCCTCTTTTTTTTCTTTTTTTCTTTTTTTTCTCGCGCGCGGCTATTTCCCTCTTCGCTTTCTTTCAATCTTTCTTCCCCATTCCCTTTTCCTCTAGTGCAGGGTAGCAAACCGGATGCTCGATTTTCTGGTTAACCTCCCTGCCTTTCCCTCATTTTATTCTCTCTCTGTGTAGCAGGAAAGACGCAAAAAGTGAGGGGAAGGAAAGAGTTGGGAAAGAGAGAGGTGAAAGCCAGGACCAGCCCGGTGCCCAACAGCTCTGCTATAGCCTCGCGTGAATTGATGCAAGCTTCGCTGATATTGTTCTTCTTCTTTTTTTGGCATATCTGCTGCAGGAAAGTTTGGGCTGCACACTTTCCCCGGCGGGACCTGAAGGCCTTCTCCGTGCATCCCCTGTTTGTGCACCCGACTCACTACACTGGCGAGGAGCACTACATCAGCGACACCGAGGATTCAGTCGTGGTGGACACGCTGAACACTACCGACTCCGACCCCGGGGATGCAGGCGTTCTAGCTCCAGCCGACGTAGCCAGTGAGCCCGAGACTAGCAGGGATGAGCTCTGAGAGAGCGTGCCCGCACCTTCGGTTGCCGTCAAGACTCAGTCCGCGTTCTGCACTGACACAGTGGTTGACATCAAATGGGCATTAATCGTATCACTGTTTTCGTTCTAGCGTTTATGTTTTACCGCGAAGGTGGCGTTTAATGTTGCGACAGCTTAGCTTGAGCCATATGTTTACATTACAGGGGGAGGTCTTCACTGTGCTGTATAAGCGCATGTGGTACGTGGTCAGGAACGATAATGTAACGGTACATTGGTTACGATCTTGCTGCGAAGAATAATTTTAAGGAGCTGTCATGTCGGTGGTAGACGCTGTGGCACCGTTTGTCTTTACGCAACCACGCGGACAGCGTGAATGCGGCCAGATTCACTCGTAACGAGTAGCGCAAGCCGAGTGCATTGTCGGGGGACTAGTCGTATCTTTACTGCTTTTCCGCAAGCTGACGCGAGTTGTAGACCGAATATGCAAGAGACGTTAATTTCCGTGTGAGCATGGCTGACGTGGTTTGTTTTCGAAGGGACGGACTATTATTGAAAGCAGGGGTTGGATAGAAAAGTAAGCTAGCGTCATGTCGTAATCGTATTTTTATGAGTGATCGTGCATAAACCTGATATGAGATATAATCACTGCCGTTGAAACTAATGGAAACATAAGGGCAGCTTTCGGCACTGGGAAAAAAACACTTTTATCAGCTATGTTGCATTTTAGAAAACAGTAGTAGAGAAATGCTTCAGATGAATATAAGAAAAAACTAACGCTTGCCGCTAGAAAAAAGTTTAGGTATGAAACAATTAACATGCTCTTTCTCTCAATGTGAAGTGCCGCATTAGGACCAAAACAGACGGTTAAACATTCAGTGTGTTAACGTCGTTACTTTCGACACAAATCAGCTTCCGTGAATCATTTCTTACGCATTTTATTTTTACTCTAAAAGAAATGGGCATACAGTGCGATTCAGCACGTGGTCATTGCCTTTTTTTTCAGCCTGTTAATAAAAGTGTCCAAGCAAAGTACAGTGATGAAGTTGTGTAGCCGTATCTGCGGCATTGCTGTTACGCTGTTACTGTTTTTTTATATTTTTAATCTTGAATGAGCAGTGGCGCTACATTGTCGTAAAGTCGTCATGAACACTTGTTTCTGATACGGACGGTTAATATTTTTCCGCTTACATGAGCACTTTGGTGAAAAAGAATCCGAACTTCATGCCTATATCAGCTTCAAGTGGCGAGTTTGTTTAGTACCGAGAAATTAAAACATAAATACTGAAGGCGTAAATTCCTAGCTTTCTATTTAACCTCTCACAGATTCATTTTTGCCCAGCGGCTGTTGTTGCGCAGAGGAGTCGCCATAAGTAAGCCGGTCTCTTTCCGAACTGAGGCTCCTAGCATGCTTTAAACTTATTCGAGGGAGTCGTCAAAGCATGGTTTCCCATCTCGTTGATGAGTATTTGATAGAGTGCGCTTATAGTGCCTGTCGAAAAGTTGTCAGGTGACGATGGGGCTTTAATGGCGAGAAGTTGGTGTATCCTGCTGCAGAGCGCGCCATTGAAAAAGTTGGCTTTGGTAGTCAATTTAGAGCGCGTTCTGTTTTTGACAGGCTATCTACTATAACTGGGACACTTCGTGGGTGCTCAAATAAAGGATGTTCGATAAATTCTCATGAAGTTTTGAAAGCTGCTCTTAACTCATATCTTGCTTGTTGAGTTATCATAATGAATATTCAAGGATTAGCAACCACCTCATCTCGTGTTTTCGCACACAATCTAATTACCATTGGCAGTTACTTCAGGGCTTTGAAAGAAAACTAATTAAGTGGGTGTTACATATCTGCAGTGTACTGTACTTATAATGGCAGCTTCCTGCATCTATATAAGTATCTCTAAAGTAAGAGAGAAGCAATTTGTGTACTTCAATAGCATAGGTCTCTATTAATGATGAAAAACCGGTCGCACCAATAGACGTAGAATAAAATAGCACTGAAGGAAGGACGAGAAGAAGACACATACATGACGCTGTCTTTTTCTTGTCCCGTATTTATCGGTGTTTTATTCCTCGTCCACCATGCAGCACCAGCCAGCCCAATCAAGCACACTGATAAAACCTATCGCACTTCTTTTGCACTTCACATGCAATCTGTGTATGCACAGATGGTCCTACAAGCAAATGCGAGGACGTTCGGACCAACTGGTAAGGCTGTAAACTCATTGCATGCATGCTGCGCTGTACGCTGAGTTAATGTTTTTGCGCTTTACAATTGACCCTGGAATTTCACAAGTCGCGCGGTGTTTGTGTATGTTTTGGTTATTTTTCGTTTACCTTTAAGACACCATCGATTAGTACTAAAATCTGCATATTCCTCATGTGCTTGATGTAGTCTAGGGTGCGTTTCATTTATGTATGCTGGAGGATACAAAGCTTATTATCTCGTGAATACCAGCATGTGCGTGCCTAATAACGATTTGCCTATGCGTAATAAGACGATGCACCCAATAAATCTTGACTGTTTCCAGCAGTATCCGTCCCAATTAGGCTCGCTGGCTTGCTTGCTCGCTTACTTTCTTACTTTTTTCGAGTGGATCCGGCCTGCGAACACTCTTCATTGCAATACGAGTATGGACATACGTACAAAGTATGGTGGTAAACGCATATGTTATGGATAGCAAGTCGATCGTCGACGTAGCATTAGGCGAGATAAGGATAAGTCCTACCGAGTTGTATCTCTGGTCATATGCTTGAGTAGAAACCGCTGTTCTCTGATTAGAAGGCCGGGATGCTTAAGTAAAAAAGGTGTCGCATCCCCTTCTTTACCCCCCCCCCCTTTTCTTTTTCTTTTTTTGTTACTTTCTGAGACAACGAGATGCCCGTTTTCTTTTGACAGATATCTTTAACGTACGTTATAAGATGCTTTGCTTGTCGCTTTGGTTGTGTCGAAGTCTGCATGTTACTTTTGTCGCGTTTGTAGTTCCATTTTGTGCGTCGTTGGAGTTGCGCTGCAGCATTGCTTTCCGTGGTAGTACTTTCGCTTATACGTATACTTTTCTTTATATATATTCTCCCTGAAAGAGATGGATGATGGTGGAATAAACATGACTTGATAGCACAGTTCAGCTGACCAATCACAACTCGTTCGATGTTCTATACTACAACGCTTTTTGTCGTTAAACTTAACAAGTCGTAACTGGCTTTTATGCTACTTCATTTCACACTATTGAAGATCGCTGGCTATGTTTTCTTTAATCTTTTGTTCTATTATGATTTTTAAGCAAACGGCTTTACGGCTTATAGGATATAATGTTTCTGGCACAGATATTCTTAAAAGTTCATTTCTTCTTCGATAATAGCCGCTGTTGTTATCGATACTGTAAACAAGCCGTGAACATGTGGACGCGAGAACTGTTAAAACCCGTGACAAAACTGGCTTCTTTCGGCAAATCATAGGCCATCACGCGCACGTCGAGCGCCCGCTACGCGCATCTGCGACTCGTATGACGGCGCAATAGAAGCTTGTAATTTTCCACTGCGCGTGCAATATTGAGACACAAAGTTCAGTGATCATTTCGTCGCTGAATTGAGGAGCTTGGTTCGGTGGGCAGCTTTTCATCAATATTTCTGTTATCCCTTCTCGGCTGTGATGTAGTCAACAGCTTGCGTCGTAACTTTAGTAACAAAAGTCTAGCTGGCTTTTTTTTTGAGGGGGGGGGAGCGCTTTCATTGTATCTGTTTTCTGTATAATGTACTTTTTTGTTGTGCAGCCGCCGTCTCATTTACATTACTGTGCATGTAAACTACTCAAAAAAAAAGCCTGACTTAATGTTGTCAGCGTGACGAGTAGCCTTGATGTTACCAATCCATTCTCATCAGTCACAGTGGCAATAATACTTACTATGGAGTCCCCCCCCCCTCAAAAAAGTGGATATATTGCAACTTTACATTATTTCAACACTCACTGGTACCGCTTTTTTTTACTTCTTGCTCTTTTGAAGAGTACACTCTCTTAGTTCTGAGATTTTCCTAACTGAAGTGTCTGCAATATTTTAATTCTGAATATTTTTGGCACAAAAAAAGTGCAGTGGATATGACCGCCGCGATGGGCTCTTTAGGTGGCTCTTACTCTGCAGCTGTTTAGAGCTATTGAGTAATTTTTCGCTCATAGTAATAGCGTCAATTCTGATCTTCGACTGCAGCTAACGGGTCCTTCAGCCATACCACGTGCTAACCGCAGTTAGATCGAAGTGTTGTGCATGTGTTTCGTATAGCCGTGTACGAGTTCGAATGTCGTGTAATCGAATGTCGTGATCTCTTGTAATGTGAAGCGGTGAAGCTGTTACTGTGGGACCAGATAATTTCATATCTCAACTGACCGTTACTTGATGACCGTGCATACGTCTTCTATATTTTTGGGCGATTCTCTTCATATATCATACAGGCAAGTTTTCGTTTCTTCACGTTTTTTCGGTTCACTTTTAGGGTTATTTTTTAATCGTTTGACATTTTGGTGAAATACTCAATGTTATACAGCTTTATGCAGGTGGAAATGGCAAACTGCCACTGGGTAGATTTTTCACATACAACGGTCAAAAGCTTGGCCCAAATGTAATCGGTTCATCCCAAGACAGCTTGTTTGCGCTTTTTGAGTTTCGCTTCTCTGAGTCACGATTTATCTGAAGCACACAGAAAAAAAGAAAATAAACGGATAATTCACTGGGCTGGCTTAAGGAATAGAGAATTACAGTGTTGTGTGCGATGTCGAGTAAAATGTTGACTATGACTGCAGCATTTTGATCAAGCCTAAATGCAAAATACTTCCTTGTATTTACTTCGGGTTGGATCAATTTCATGTCAGATATCTCCAGATGATCAAAATTATTCCGATGTGCCACGCGACGCTACGGCTTGCCTCGCGATCACGCCATAGTTGGCCCGTAAGAAGACAGGAACTGAGAAATAAGACTATTTACCGTCGTTGAGGCAGCTCATCCGCTGAAAAAGTTTTGGCGTGCTCGAAACTTCAGACGTGGTCCTACGCAAGACCTACCGCTCACTAATTTACGAAGTTATCAGAACTGCAGGATTATACAAGCGGTGTGTTTTGCAACAAACGTAGGTGATTGAGTTAGCTGGTGCATACTTGCTTAACTTAATTGAAAAATTTAGCCCCGTTTGCCGAATCATTCTGCTCCGAAAGGCTGCACAGTTCACGTAATCAAGAAAAAAAATGAGTGGTCGCACTCTGTAGAGCCCATCATGCACTGCTGGTGTTCACGAGTGAACGCGATGATATTGATGGCGTGGTTTTCTATGCTTCATTTTGTTTGAATTTGGTGTTTTAAAATTGATTTTTCTTCCATGAAATTGAGAGGTGTCCTGTACTTCTATGTTTTTATTCGATACCGACCACTCTGCGAACCTCGTCGTGGTTTTTTTTTTCTTTGCATATCAAGTTTCCATGACAGGTATTAAAACAGAACGGCTGTATTTTCGCGATAGTGTGCGAAGATAAGAGCATTGCTTGTCGGCGGCAAAACGATAGGTGTTCGCAAGCACAAAAGAATAATAGTCGGGGCGTTCCGGCGTTGTACAATTGCGGATAATCTTTAAGCCGTGCTGCGCGCGCGAAGCGAGGGCACGTTTAATGAACTTTTTGGCGTGACGAACCTGGCAGCTGCTTTACCACATTTATCGGGCGAGTTTACTTGCGGACCTGGGGGTGTTTTACAACAGTTTTGTTGAATCTGCTTTTTTAATGCTGCGGTTCCCCGCAAATCTTATTTGTGGTGTGCGTGTATGTCAGTTTCCGCTCGTTTTACGCTTATTGCTGTTTTCCGAAGTTTTAAACGCACTTGACAAAAATATATGCTCACTTTAACTGTGAAAGACTTCAAATTTCATGCCCTGTTGTGTGAATGTATCACTATCTCTCTGGCAGCCTAATCTTTTGGTGCGCTAATGTGGCGGCAGATGTTTATAACTGCTCGGTCAACTATTATTTTCTGTTAATTTTTTAGTGCACGTGAAGAGGCTCTGCAACACTGGTGCCATCTGGTCAGCTCGATCTATATATGTTTTCTTCTTCTGCACCAAGACGTTCACCAATGGTCGTGGCTATCACACTGCGTGTTGAAATAAATACGCGTCTTGGCAGCTTACAACTAGGAGGCATATTGTTAAGAGACGTAACCATGCTATAAACGACTACAAAACTTTGAAAGCGGTGCTGAGGAAACTTGAGTGTGTCGCAGAGGCTTTTCAAGTAACACTCGTGTTCGTTCGCTGAAACATAGTCACTACGATACCTGACTCTGTTTCAAACAGGTAACAAAATGTGTCACAATTTAGTTAATTAACTTACGTTGTATTATTCTTTCTCGTATGGTCATCCCAAAATGTACCTGGTGTGCGCCGTCATTTCAGTGGCACTACAATTGCTTGTCATCTATTTTCGCGCCTGTTTAGTGTTGAAAAAATCTCCACCAAGCAAAGCATTTATCTTTGTGGATCGTGTGTATGCAACATTATGCCTCTGTGTGTATTTTGCAAATCTTTGTGCCAAAAAATAAAGATACTTTCAAAGTACCTGGTGTGTTGACTGTTCAAGAAAACGAGAAAACAACCAATCGAAGGACCACAATTTTGTCATTGATAGCCGCACATGCAGTGTGGTGGTGCTATCACACTTTGTAAAGTCGCTTGCACCTCGTGGCACATACGTGGCGGCATCAATGGATAGGCGTTTCTTGCGGTGGGTCCATGGCGAATGCCAAGTGCGGGTCGTTTCTCGTGAAGTGGTGAGTCGAACATCAGCGACGCCACATTCATGGTATACGTTGTGTTTGTTATTATATTGTTTTAGTTTTGTACTCGAATATTGTATAAAGTTGTTGAGCTAAAGACGTCTGATTTGGCTGATGATGTTTTTCTTTGTAAATGTAGCAGAAGTCAGCACGTTCTTTTTAATGTCAGGTGTGGTGGCATCCAACCGCTGCCACCACTGTTAAGATTTCTCTGTGTTGCAATGGTAGTGGTAGCCAAGAGCGACAAGCAGCCTACAAGACGTATCTGAAGCCTTCGCCCACGGGTGGAACAGGGAGGCAATCATTTTGAAAACAGCAATGCTTACTACAACAGGTTGTAGTTTCTACAAAGCCGGCCAGCACATTGACGTCGGCTGGGGCAAAAGTCCTCAAACATCGGGCCAGCATGGTCTTAAGTGACGTTTTGTTTTTTTCTCTGAGACCAGTTCCCGATGCTTGGCGGAGGAGGCGAAGCCTTCCCCAGAACTGCACGTGGTTCGGCGGATGAGGCGCAGCTTTCCCCGGAACTGTACGTAGCTCGGTGGAGGGGCACAGCTTTCCCCGGAACTGCACGTGGCTCAGCGGAGTAGGTGAAGCCTTTAGCGACACTGCACGTGGCTCACCGCCGTCTGCGTGAAAGGTGGTGCTGGGAGGAGGGTAGAGTTTACTTGAACTGCGCTCGTTCTTGTGGAAAGAAGCGCTCCCGAACGAAGACCATGCTTCTGGCATAATAACATATTGTTTTGGTTTTGTTCGACCACGTATACTGTGTCCTTGTGTTCCGAGTGCGTGGTGATATTTTCCCGACCAAACAGCAGGCAACAGTTAAGCATTTTAAAAAGAAATTAAGGAAAGGCATTCGTCGTGTTTTTATAAAATGTATAAACTTTAGGAAACCTGAAATTGAAAGGGCAGAAAAATGTAGTTTACCGCCGGTACGTGAGAGTCTAATCCTCATTATCCTTACTACGCATGCGTTATTCACTATACCGGCTGTGTTACGTTGGCCGGTGATCTTTCGTCAACTTGTTTAAATAATCCTTAACCTGTTGAGGGTTTGGTCCTATGATTGGACAAGCTGGAACTACTGCACAAGTGATTTAAGCAAGCATATACTGGGTTACGTTGATTTCTAGTTCTCAGATTTATTTGTTAGTGGACTAGCCGAGTTTTGACTACGCTTTTCTTCTGACCGGAGTTATCACTAATAGTATTTATCATGTAGGGAATTTCTTTTGAAGATGCCCTCTTTACATACCGTTTATGCGTTCTGGAATTTACGGTTCTTATTTGTAATTCGCTTACGTCAGGCCAGTAGCCAGGGGAAGAGCCTTAGACCCTTCCTCCCTTGAATTTTTGATGAAGAGGTGTTTTACCAATAATGAGCGATGAAAAAAGCCATCTTTGAAATTATCAGCAAGTGAGCCCTTCCCCCTCCCCGCCCTCCCTCTAAAAAAAATTCCTGTTTGGTTTACTTAATTCCGAGATATTCCCTCTGCGTCTATCCGTTTTGATATTACCCACCCATCTCTCTTGTTTTCCTTGTACATTTTTTTGTTTTCTTGCATTAGTTCACATCACATATCTTTTTTTTCTCCCGGTACTTTTTCTAAGTAACACGTAATTTCATACAATAAAACTGTTCGTCTTCTCTATCATCCATTGGCACCTAATAACGCTCCTCTGTTGTTTTCTACATTTCCTTGTTTCACCACGACCGTGAATGGTTTCATGTTTTCACTCCAGTGAGATTTGTTCTGTATATTGTGGCACCTCGACAGGAGTGGTTACTGCGCGTCAGCGGCAGTGCGCAGCAAATTTTGAGATCCGGAATGATTTGTTCAGTTTAGGTACGACGCTCTGCTCACCACGGTAGAGTGGCGGAAGAGTTTTTTCCGAGTCTTGACTTATAAACATTCTGGGCGTTGCTTTTCTATGCCTTTTATTTCGACAAGGTCATTTGAAAATTATTGATATTCTACTACGTGAGCGCGGCTAGTGAGTGGGGGCTCTCGCCATAGGGGATAGTGAATGGGTGCATCTACACAAAGTAAAAGTGTTTTTGGAGCATTCTGTGGAAGAGTGTCATTGATGCGTGATCTCTTGCTCCAGAGTGCATCTGATTGGGTCACCTAGCACATCCAGAAGTCAGTGGAGCATATAAGTGTGGAATTTTGGGCTAGTTAGTATGACACAACGATAGTTGTAGCGCGAGAACAGAACGACGACAAAGAGACAAGAAGGACACAAGAAGTGCTCGTGTCCTTCATGTCTCTTTGACGTCGTTCTGCTCTCGCGCTATAACTATCGTCATGTCAGTGAAACAGCTGGACTTTTCACGCGCCTCTCCAGAATCCCGCGCAAAAAACTGGTGGGGGGGGCGACGAATGTCTTAAATTGCCAACTATTGTCAATTTGTCCTCGGTGTAGTTGGATGTCAAGGTATTTCACGCAATGCTCGCTGCATAATACATAGTAGCTCGCGGGGACATATACACAACCCACACTAGCACACCATTTGTTAGCCACGCGGCACTAACGCCAACCGTGTTTTAGATGGATGACAGTCAAGTCATCCAGAACAGCTGGCTATACCTTGGGTTCCAGTAAATAGCAACACTGTTTAGTGATCGCTTGTCCATTATAGGAACTCTGCGGACATTTCGAAACCTATACGCGTGGAAGCCGGAGCCTCACTTTAAGACATCCAAATCTCGCACTGGCGTAGCCAGTTTATCTTATGCAGGATGTCGCCACGGTCTAGATCACTTGTATGGGCTGGCAAATAGCGCACGTTCAGCTTTGCCGCAGAAATTTTCCTTGCCTTCCACTAAAATGAGGGAAGCGTCCATCAGAGTTTGGCTTGTATGCTTTTCCAGACGTCTAAACTTCTGCGTGACGCTCCTTTCTATAGTAAACAAAATACGATAAGATAACGTAGCCCGCGCCTTTACTTGGCATTGTTTGTATCGCGTCCAGCGTTTGGCGACGACTTAAGAGCCGGTCGACTCGCGCTCGGCTGGGCGTCACTTGCGTCGCTGCACCCCGTTTCTCGCTCGGGACTCGACGTCTACATGGCCCTGGTACGTCATAGCGCGCATAATACGAATCAATCGCTAGATGAGATGAACAGTTGTTTAGGGACGCATAGGCGCATATTCTGCCTCTCTTGCAATACATTTAAATAATAGTGAGCCTGAAAAACGGGTTAATGCGCTGCTGTTTACAAGATTCATTTGTTTTGAAACAGGGAGTCTGTTATTTGTCATTTCTTCATCGTTTTTTAGGGCTTCTCGGAATGCTGCTATACAGTTGGTTGACGGCATCTCTATGTGTTCGATGTTGTTTCCTTCTTTTTTTAGTGTTGCCATACTTTCACACTTATTTTCTCTTTCAATGCCGCTTACCCTGACAAGGCTGGTAAGCCAGCACAGTATTACAGTTTTTTTTATTTGCTGTAGCTTTCAAAATGTTGATTATAAATTAGCACCTGCCCTTCTTTCATGACAGTGACTGCTGTGTACTCTGCGAAAACTTCAGCGCTGAAAATGGAAGCGTGATTTCATAAGTGCGCACGTTCACGGCACGCTTCTCTAGTAAATCTGCAGCCTGCTTATGGATGTGTTTTGGAACCATATAGGTACGAAACTGGGAAACTCTGGTGTTTTATAGCGAGCCTGTCTTGTGCTAAGATCAAAGAGTACTCTCGTAGACAAGATTTAGGATGGCAACACGTCCGACAGCTCTACCACGCTGAGTCGGAGCACGAAGACAGACGCCTTGAATATGACCTCCGAGTTTGCGGCAGCTGCTAAAGCTTGATACTTCTGCGTGCTGTTTCGTGCGAGTGTCTGGCATCATGTTTGCACGTCACCTTAAAGAGGCCCTGCAGCACTTTTCGAAGTAGCCATAGAATGAATTGAATAAAAAAAGCTGTTGCATCACGAATTCACCGCCACAAAAACTTTCGTAAATTCCTCACTATATGTACATAACTAAATATATAAATGATATCTATTTTCAAGCTCTATAAATTAGTTTTCTATGAATCTTTATTCACGGTGATATGCTATTTTGAAAACATATTTCATACTTTATATACCATACTTATGCTGCACAATTGGCGTCAAATGACACGCGAACAGCGGAACGCGTGCAGCAAGGTTTACAGAAGGTGTAGTGTACACCCTTCAGTTATCACCGTTCACAAGTCCTCTCCGCACATTCTGTCTGACAGCACTGCGCGATATATTTTTGGCTGTCTCCTAGTTCTGTTATTCGGAACGAAGGTAACAAGAATAAAACAGAATTAAAAGGGAAATAACGAAAAGCGCCTGGTACTCCCACGCCGGCCCCGTGTCAGCACCATATTAGAACTAGAACGCAGGCAAAACTTTTGCATTGCAGAGACATCGCACAGTGCAGCCAAACTGGATGTGGACAATGGTCAGTGGGGATGACAAGATGAAGCACACTATACCGTTGCTACTGCTAAGGCCACACGTGCTTCGTTGTTGACGTTTCATTTGGTGCCGATAGTACATGGAACGATGGTAGCTGCATTTTACCATACATAAATATATTGTCACAATGCAGAAACAGCAGCAGTTGATTACAGATCAGCTCATTTTAATTGTACCAGAACACTGGCAAACTGAGCAGATGAGAACCTGGTCTTTCTTTCTCGCTGCGCGTGCTTTTCGTTGTTTTCTTGGTGCTGCATATTCAATGCGGCATTTGCCCCCCTTCAGAGAGAAGCATCCCGATGCTCTTCTACGAAATACGGTGCAGTAGATGTATGGCGCAAATCAGTACGAACAATAGGGCTTCATTCGCACAACGTGCACGCTTTTTGGTTTTTGCTGGCGAGTTGTCGAGGGGCTGTCAAGAACGACCACGCAATTAACGTCACTCAGACGTTGCACAAATGTGCAGGGGCCAAAATACCTACAATTACCTACAAAAATACCAGCAATTTTTCATACAGTCCCCGGCGGCGGATACGGCTCCATACCCACACTTTCTCGCTGGGCCGATAGACGACAGGTCGATGTCACAGATTATAACGTTCAGCGTCGTAATTTTGCTGCTGGGTGATTCGGACGCGTGCAAGCTGCCTCGCTTCTTCTGCTCGTTGGGTAAAAGATGCAGCGTCCAAATCGATGTCATTGCAGTCGTGCAGTAACATGGCGTCAAGCATCGTCGTCACTTCACGGCCATGAAGGAGACTGAACGGCGTTCTTCGTGTAGTTTCTTGCTGCGCTGTATTATCGGCGAACTTGATGTACGGTAGAATGGCGTCCCAGTTCTTGTGATCCACGTCGGCAATAGTCGGCAATAGTCGGCAACGTGTCTGAAATAGTCTTGTTAAGGTGTTTTGTTAAGCCATTCGTTTGTGGTTGATAAGAAGTGGTTTTTCGATGGCTGTTCCACTAAGCTCGAGCACTGTCTTGAGGAGCGCGGCCGTCAAAGCGGTACCTCGATCCGTTATTATGATTGTCGAGCACCGTGTCTCAGGACGATATTTTTTATGAAGAAATGTGTGGTTTCAACGGTGGTGCCACTTGACAAAGATCCGTTATTATGATTGTCGAGCACCGTGTCTCAGGACGATATTTTCTATGAAGAAATGTGCGGTTTCAACGGTGGTGCCACTTGACAAAGCCTTTGTTTTCGCGTAGTGCGTGAGATAATCAGTGGCGACTATTACCCACTTGTTGCCAGCATGGGAAATCGGATATGGTCCGAGGAGATCCATTCCAATTTGGGCAAAAGGTACCCTGGGCACTTGAATTGGTTGTAATAGTCCAGCTGGTTTTAACGGTGGTGATTTTCGTCGTTGGTAATAGAGGCACGTGCGCACGTAATTTGTCACAATAGCTGGAAGTCTTAGCCAGTAGTATTTCTGTTCTGGCCATTGTGGCCAATGTGCGTGTGTATCCGAAATGACCGGACGTTGGCTGATCGTGGCAAGCACTAAGTATCTTCTCACGTATTGGCGTCGGAATGACAAGTAGATGGGTGCTTCCTCTGGGAGAAAAGCTCTTCTTATTGAGAACACCACTACGTAAGCAGAATGATGGCAGGCTCTTTGCAAATCTGTCAGGGACGGTTGTTGTTTGGTCATTCAAAAATTCAATAAGGGAAAGCAACTCGCTGCCTTCCTTCTGCTTGCATGAAATGGTAGTGGTGTCGATGATTCCTACAAACGCCGTGTTGTCATCTTCTGTGTGTGTTGTCATCTTCTACGACAGCAAGATACTCTTTTTCCGCTGTGGAGTAGTTGGATTCAGCGCGGAAAAGCGTCCTATTAGCATATGCGATCATACGCTCGGCTGAGTCTTGCGACTGAATGAGTACAGCGCCTAAACCACGTTGCTGGCATCTGTGTGGACCATGGTAGGAGCATCCTCATCAAAGTGAGCAATCACAGGCGGTGTATGCAGGCGTTGTCGGAGATCGTCAAATGCCGCTTGTTGATCGTCGCCCTATGTGAACGAAACGTCTTCTCTTATGAGTCGTGTTAATGGCGAAGCTATGTGTGAGAAGTTGGAAATAAATCTTCGGTAGTATGCGAATAGGCCGAGGAAACACCTGACTGCTTTCTTATCTGTCGGCATCAGAAATTTTTCTGACGGCCGCAATCTTATCAGGATCAGGTCGAACACCTTCATGGCTCACCACGTGGCCAAAATTGGAGCTCCTTGGAACCGAAATGACACTTCTCGGGTTTCAGAGTCAGGCCGGCAGACCTTATTGCCCTGAATACCGATAGCAGCCTCATAGATGCCGCATTGAATATGCAGCAATATATTCTACGATACTTCACCCTCTCTCTTTCTTCTCTTCTTTACCCTCACTTTCCCTTACCCCCCCCCCTTGCTAGATACATGGCTACGCTATACGTGGTATTATTGCCTTTATGATGCCAAGAGACGTGAGAGAGCATACGATGACAGCATACGTTAGCTTGGGCCCCTAATCTGCTCTGCTCCTAAATAAACATTGTCACCCCATGGTACAATGTTGCGTTTGGCTGAGCAGTGAAGTCGTAACCTTCGCTGAAATTTCCCAGGAATTCGCAGTTCGCGAACGAAAACTAGTGACACGAACGTGTTTGCGAAAGTCGCCTACTTGAAGCATGCAAGACGTTCTGGACGTAGCGTAAAGAAGCAACTTCAATTGCACCGGGAATTCATGCAAGGTCTCTCCGAATGAGACAGCCATGGCTGTGGGTGAAGCTTACAATAATAAACAGGCTGTAATCGATTACAGAATATTGTTGCTTGTAGTGTTGTTGTCCAAATGATGACAGATTCAACATGTCTTCGTAAGGGCACACGTATAACGAAGTTCACAGATATAGGAATCAGATGCATGAAATCAATCTCTTGACAATGTTTAAGTAAAGGCAGCGCAATGGCAAATGATTTTTCTACAGCCTTCAACCGAACAGTCCCAATAATAACCAGGTCCCTTTTGGATCGAATGGGCACACCTATCATATCTGTAGGATTTGATTTTCATGTATTACGATAGCAGGTTTCTAGAATATTTCTGGATATGTAAGTAACACGTTGATTAATTCAAATTACACTGAATGCAAATTTAGGTGAACAGAAATAACATAAGTATGACAAAATTATACACAGAATATAGGAGGTATTAAAGAGTTGTTAATAAACAGGATGCGTTTCCGTTAAAGCAGTCCCATCTATGAGTTTCTGTATCGTAGTGAAATCTGTGAAATATCTAAATGTGGAATTCATGGTCTTGGTTACTCATCCCGGATAACAGCGCAATTTCATGGCAATAGAAATGCACTTCCCTTGTAGCGCTTTCATGATAATTGGTTTTCACAAACCTGATGCGCACATAATTTAGGTAAGGGACCGCTTGCGTCGAGGTTAACAATTGAACCTGAGTGTTAATGCTTATCATTCTATTCAATATATTTGGTATGCAAGCGAATAGAAGATTTCAGTGAAGCTGTGGAATTCATATTGATGGCATGCAATCAGTCAAATACTCTCTTGCACATGGCCAAGTAAGCAACACAATCAAAAGCTGATCTCAGCAAAAACGAAACGTGTGCTTGGGCTACCGCTGTTGACAAAGCAGATAATATTGACGTATCTTTAAACGAAAGATCCCTAAATAGAAAGAATCGAAAACTGGAAAGAAGGTCATGTACAGTCGCGGCTATAGGTATATAGAATGAACACGGAGCAGGTAGCCGCACTCCACAGAGCACCTCGACGGGCTCCGTGCGACTTCTTGTGGCGCAAGCGCAATCAGCTCCACAGGCGGAGTTACCTGCGCGTCGATTGCTACGTTGCTTCCAACTTCGCCTCGAGCGGCGAAGTGGGAGGCACCGTAGTAAACGATGCGCAGTGAACTCGCCTACGGCACTGAAGGCGCTTGCGCCGCAATACTTCGCACGACGCCCGCTTGGTGGCCCGAAGAGAGCAGCCTCGCGTGTCACGTTCCCTCTAACAGTGGCCGCGGCTGTACAATCATGTCAAGTAAAGAAGCACGTTAACGAATGGTATATTGCCTGGACGAAGCGCAAAATTGAACCGTGTGTCTGACGTTGTCAACTAATTCGCGGGCAGCTGGTTGAAAGCTCCATTAACAAGGGTTGAGCTGGAATTTCTGATTATCATGATTAGCCACAGCATCAACGAAGTGTGCACCTATACTGTGATGAACTTGAGAGCTCATGACAGTAGGTGAGTAGGTCTCGACTTCGTGGCATTTTAGGGGAATGCATAATGGACCCTGTGCGTTCTTAGGCATGTCCGATGAGGTATAGCTTCGCCATATTGAGCGATTAGTCGCTAAGCGATGTAACTTCATGTGACCACTGAAGTATGACGGCTGATGCAGTAACGTTCACGACTTTCTCTTCCACGGTTGAAGTTACTTGAAAAGTGAACAAAAAAGCTCAAAAACTCACATCGTCACTTATGCACTCGCCCAAGGTTGCCCGAAGGCGAAATCTATTGCCTTCTCAGCCGACGTACTGAACCTCAGCCACACACCTCCGAAAGCTTCTGTGCCCCTAACGTAGTTTTTTGAGGGGCGAAGCTCCAAAAGGCGGGGGTCTGTCCATTTCATGTATGTTTTTACGTGACCGACAGTAGTTCCATCTTTGCCAACGGCCCACTACTTCGTGCTTGCACGCCCACTACGCCCCATCATCGATCCACCACTTCACCAACCATAAACCCTTTATAATGAAGGGGGATTGGAAGCGACGTAGAGCTACCACTTACGAATAATAAAATATCTTGTATAGATATATTCAGTATTTGTCATGTTTTTGACAATGTAGGGGACGATATTTGCGGACAGTTCACGGTTAAGCGATGAAACCCTCCAGTGCTTCGCCCCTCTCATCATCATTCACTCCATGGATATGCTGTGATTTTTTTTTACTGTCTACAGCAAAGGAGGCATTGCGAGCTTTTTTCGCGTGTCACTCTTGTCCATGCCGACACCGCGGGGCGCCGATGGTGAATTTTCAGGTCTGATGGGGAATCTTGGGTTTCTAGTTAAAATTACAGCAAGTTCTTGGCATCCTCTAGCAGAAAGCGTTATTGGTTATTTATGGGCACTAAAGTGTCACCTAAAAACAGTAAATAAATAAACAAATGAATATATATATATATATATATTGAAACGGGGTGTTGAACAAACAGAAGTTCACTCAGCGAACGAAATATTTATTTAGCGCAAGGGCTAACTGAAAGCAAGCCTGCAATCACAGCACGTCTTCTTTTTTTCTATATACTTAAGCTCCGTGTCCACTGCCCTCGTTACAATCACCCCCGTGCGACGAGGGAGCCATACTGGTGGCCTAAGGACACGTGTACACTGAAGGGTCATGGTACGGCTTGAGCCGAGAGACGTGTACGATTTCTTGTCCCCGACGGCGCTTGTCCGTAGATGCATCCAGCGGCTCGACAAGGTAGTTGACAGGGGATGTTTGGCGTACAACTCGATAGGGACCATGGTACCTGGACGAAAGCTTGTGGGAGAGTCCCGGAGGCGTAGAAGGGTTCCATAGCCACACCAGTGAGTTAGGAGCAAAGCTCATAGGCGTGGTTGACGCGTCATGGCGATGTTTCTGGCGCGTCTGGTCGTTTGACGTGAACGCACGAGCAAGCTTCCGACATTCTTCAGCGCGCACTGCTGCTCGTGAAACGGTTGTCAGCTCGGAAGGGTCCGGTCGATAAGGAAGAATAGTATCCATTGTTTATCATGGCTCGGTCCATAAAGAAGGAAGAAAGGCGAAAATCCAGTGGTGCCTTGCGTTGCAGTGTTGTACGCATATGTCACAAAAGGCAGTATGCTATCCCAATTTGACTGGTCGGATGAAGCGTACATGGCCAGCATATTTCCAAATGTACGATATAAACGCTCTGTCATCTCATTAGTTTGCAGGTGATTGGCTATGGTAGTGCGGTGTATGATGCGACACTCGCTCAACAACGCTTAAATGGCATTGGAGAGAAAAACGCGGCCACGGTCGCTTAGTAACTCCCGAGGTGCTCCATGCATTAAAACCAGGTATTGCAGTATAAAACATGCAACGTCTTTTCTGGTAGCAGAAGGTGACGCAGCTGTTTCAGCGTAGCACGTTAGGTGGACGATAGCGACAATGACCCAGTGGTTGGTACTCGAAGTATAGGAAAGCGGACCGTAAAGGTCGATTCCGACATGATCGAAAGCTCGTGCTGGACATGGCAACGGCTGCAAGGGACCGTTGGTATGTTGAGCGGGCATCTTGCTTTGCTGGCACGTAAGGCAAGACTTAACGTAACGGTGAACAAAACGGTACATACCGCGCCAGTAGTACCGCAGCTGCAAGCGAGTGTATGTTTTTCCCACACCGGCGTGGCCACATTGCGCATCATCGTAGAACGTGGCGCAGATGTCAGAGCGGAGATGTCGGGGAATGACGAGCAACCACTTGCGGCTGATCGAGCTGTAGTTTCGGCGGTAAAGCATGTTATCCCGAATAGCGAAGTGTTGTGCTTGACGGCGAAGCGTCTTGGAAACTGAAGCGGGCGTCCGGTTTGAGAGAAAGTCCAAAACGAAACAAATCCAACCGTCTTTGCGTTGCTCAGAAGGCATGTCCGAAGTGCTGATGTCCAAGGCAGCACTGGTGGAGATAGGCGAGCAGACAGGCTCTAAAGCTAACGGTGAGCGTGACAGGGCATCGGCGTCGGAATGCTTTCGGCCAGAACGGTAGATAACACGGATATCGAATTCCTGTAACCCCAATGCCCAACGAGCGAGCCGACCATTAGGATCTTTTAGTGACGATAACCAGCAAAGCGCATGGTGGTCTGTCACAATTTCAGATGGACGTTCATACAAATAAGGCCGAAATTTTCCGATTGCCCAAATAATGGCGAGGCACTCATTTTCAGTAACACTGTAATTCTTCTCGTCTTTACTGAGGGTGCGGCTGGCATAAGCGACGACTTACTCGTCAAAGCCATCCTTGCGTTGGGTCAGTATGGCCCCAAGCCCGACACCACTGGCGTCCGTATGAAGCTCCGTGGCAGCAGACGGATCGAAATGTTGGAGTATGGGAGGCGTAGTGAGAAGCCGTCGGAGTTCCTGAAATGCATCATCACACGCCTGCGACCACGCTGACAAATCAGAACTTCCGGCAAGAAGATTGGTCAATAAGGGGGCGATAATGGAGGTGAAACTGCGGACGTAGCGCCGGAAGTACGAACATAGGCTGATGAAGCTTTGGAGCTCTTTGATGGTGGTTGATTTTGGGAACGCCGCGACTGCATTAAGTTTTGTAAGGTTTGGAAGAATGCCGTCCTTAGAAACCACATGGCCAAGGATTAGAAGCTTGCGAGCGCCGAAGTGGCAATTCTTCCAGTTAAGTTGAAGTCCCGCCGTGGAAAGGCACGTAAGAACTTGCTCGAGGTGCCTGAGTTGGGTCGCAAAGTCGCTTGAAGATACCGCAATATCGTCCAAATAACAGAGGCACGTTTTCCATTTGAGACCTCGCAGGATGGTATCCATCATGCTTTTGAAAGTGGTAGGTGCATTGCAGAGGCCAAAGGGCATAACGGTGAATTCATATAGTCCGTCCGGTGTTACCAAGGCTGTCTTCGGGCGGTCGCCCTCTGCCATGGGCACCTGCCAGGGACCGGTACGTAAATCTAACGAAGAAAAGAACTCTGCTCATTGTGTGCAGTCCAAAGCATCGTCGATGCGAGGCAGAGGGTATACGTCTTTGCGCGCTATCTTGTTGAGTCGGCAGTAGTCAACGCAGAACCGGATGGATCCGTCTTTTTTCTTGACGAGAACAACCGGGGAAACCCAGGGACTGTGGGAGGGCTCGATGATGCCACGTTTCAACATGTCATCCACTTGTTCGTCGATGGCACGGCGTTCAGCAGATGACACACGGTAAAGACGCTGTCTTAGCGGGGCCCCTTGACCGGTGTTAATACGGTGAACGACCGCAGAGGTTTGGCCTATAAGCCCGACTGGTCATGATCGAATGAAGAGCGAACACGGAGTAGAAGATTTATAATCTCGTGGCGCTGAGTTGGTGCGAGCTCAGGGTCGATGGCATCCGAGAAGACGTCAAGAACATCATAAGGCGCGTTGATAGGAGTGACAGCACAAATTGGGAGCGAAACCGTAGAATAGGGTATAATAGCTGGAAGAATGCACTCGTAAGGTTCGTAGCTTCCCAGGCATTCTCCACGTAGTAAGGATGACGGGCTGTCCAAAGGATTGCACGCATAAATGGCAGCGTGACCGTTGCGAAAAACGATGACGGCAAACGGTAGCATGAAATTTCGACGGCATGCAGATATGACCGATGGCATAAACAACCCAGACGATTTCGGAGGAGAGGCACACGACACCGGGTTGGGTGCATGTTAAAGAACCCCAGGTGGTCAAAATTTCCGGAGCACTCCACTACGGCGTCTCTCATAATGAAATGGTGGTTTGCGGACGTTAAACCCCACAAATCAATCAATCACGACACCGGGACTACAACAGCTGAGAAAGGCGCAATGTCAACGTCAGAAGCAGCAAACACTCTACACGAAGCGCCATCGTCGGGGTCATAGCACGGCACAGATAACGCGAGTTCGGAACGAGCACAGTCGACCAAAGCAGAATTTGACGAAAGAAAGTCCCACCGAAGGATAACGTCATGCGAAGAACAGAATAAAACTACAAATGCGACGACGTACATTGCACCTTGTATGACGACTCATTCATTGCACAAAGTTGAAGGCTGAACATGGCGGGACGTAGCTGTCTGCAAAGATAAATCGGTAAGTTTTGAAGGTCACTTTCTTCAAGTTTCGGCACAGTTTCTTACTAACTACAGATATGGCAGCTTCAGTGTCAACAAGTTCGTGCACTTTAATGCCATCAATATAGAGTTCGATTTCGTTGATATATATATATATATATATATATATATATATATATATATATATATATATATATATATATACGTTATATTGTTCTATCATGTGCAGGCTGTAAAACTCCATAATTAACTGCAAATGCAATTCTCGCTTGTCTCTTGTTTTTCTTTTTGTAATTCGTATCAGCTTCGTGAGGTAACCTTTTCTTCTTTTAACACAATAGTGTTTCATGTCGGGGTACACCACGTCTCCGCTGACGTATTCTCGTCACGGACATGAAGTTTTAAAATGCCTACGAACAGATTTCAAAGCAAGAAACAACCAGGCTGGAATATATAACGTGCACCAGTCGAACCAGCGAGTCCTAAACCGCAGCACGCGAAGTTGACTATACTACGCCAAACAAAATGCGCACGTAGCAAAGAGCGCTAAAGGCAAGCCATTTATACAAGCCACACAACGTTCGGCCGTCCTTGGAGCTCCAGAATTTTAGTGCGGTTTTGTTATCAGTAGCGAGGTAGCGCGATGGGCTCGTGTTGGGTGCGCTCTGAAGTCGTCACCTCCACGAAGCGCTGCTTCCACGGAGTGTGGTATCTCCTGTGCGCGCGCTTATCAAGACTCGTAATTTGGGAGATGATGGTCACGTTCACTCGCAGCCGTGGCCGCGTTTACTAAAGGAGCGCACTGCTGACACACCACAAAGAAAGAATTGTGACAGGTCGTGCTTGTCCTGTGTATACACTTGCGCGCTCGTTTCATGCGTCGTTCTTTATGTCCGAACAGCACGGATTACGTGTCGAGCTGTGACAGTGTTAGTACGCGCTCGTCCTGTGTATGCTAATTTCGCGCGTGCCTTGTGCTCGAGGTGTGCGTTGCAAGTTTCGAGGTGTGCGTTGCAAGTTTCGAGCTGCTTGCCGTTCTCAACACGACTTTGCAATTTTGTGCAATTGCTGTTGCTGAAACAATGCACAATAAGCGGTCAACCACTTCTGTTAAAACACATGTCACTTTCGTGTTATACCGATTCCTATATAGGGGCATCAGCCACTTTTTCTTTCTTCTTTTTTTTCTTACCCTGTGCTGCTGCCGGTGGTACACCTGCCATGGTGGTCTAGGAGTTGTAGTGCGCGACTGCTGACCCACACGTCTCGGGATCAAATCCCGACCACAGCACCTTTCGATGGAGTCGAAAATGGTTGAGACCCGTGGTACTTATAAATTGAGGTACACGCTGAAGAGCCCCATACGGTCAAAATTTCCATACCACATCCTCCCTACTCTATTCGGTGCCTCTCACAATCATACCGTGGTTTTGGAACGTCGAAACTAAACAATCATTTTATTTTCAGAAATCAACAGTGGTACACCTAGGACGTCTTGAGCTGGACCGTGACTGGCAACAAGAAAGGAAATTCATGGTTCACCAGATGCCACTTACTGTACCAGTCTACTTTGGGAAATGGGAAACAAATTGATTGATATGTGGGGTTTAACGTCCCAAAACCACCATGTGATTATGAGAGACGCCGTAGTGGAGGGCTCCGAAAATTTTGACCACCTGGGGTTCTTTAACGTGCGCCCAAATCTGAGCACACGGGCCTACCACATTTCCGCCTCCATCGGAAATGCAGCCGCCACAGCCGGGATTGGATCCCGCGACCTGCGGGTCAGCAGCCGAGAAATGGGAAACAAAATGTAAATAGAAGCGAACAGAAGAAAATTGATACGTGCGTACGAATAACAACGGTCACAACATGTTCAGACGTGGTCACAGCTGTACACAATTTTGCGGACGCTCTCCAGTGCTACCATCTTTAACTGATTATGTTGCTTATTTGCATCATTATCAAATAAACGAACAGTGTTACGGTTAACTCTCACGCGCGAAAACGCTTGGGCTGATACGTTCGACATTTCATGGCCTTAATCATTTCATGGCCTTGATCATTTCATATTGCGACATAGAACACCGGATACACAATCACTTGTCGCGGTGCACATGAGTCGAATATAGATCAGTTTTCTTTAAAAAACGCCAGGCCTGCACGGAAGGCGCAGCACATGTCACAGCGAAAGTTAGAAGAGTGGTCATTCAGAGCCTTTTCAAAACAATCATTGGGTAACTACTGCATGCAAGCACACTTGCTTCATACCCACTAGGGCATTGGTAATGAACTTTTGGTAGTAGGCCAGAATTCGCTATGCTTTTTTTGTCATTCCTCTTGGAAGCGTGGAATCCCCTAAACACTTGCAAGGTACTTCGTGCCAATTGTTCATGCAGTGGCTGACGACGATGAGGATATGGCTGAAGTGGGTATGTGCCACAGTTAATACATTTGATTATATATGTCGTCATAACGTGAAACAATTGGCACATAGGTACTTAAATGACCAGTTAGATTACCTAGCTCACCTAGAGATAAGCAATATCATTGCGACTGATGCATCTGTGTCAACAGAAAAGGCTGGGTTTGGTATCGTCTCTCTTTCTTTTGACTGGTCCTTTTCGATTCGACTACCAGATTATAACCCTGTATTCATTGCAGAATTACAGGCTATTGTTCTTGCCCTACGCAAATTGCCCTCAAGCGAATCATCAGAAGTTATCACTACAGATTCGTTATCACTATGTAGTGCACTTTCTGCGGCAGCAAATGCAGAGCTGATGAATACGTTTCGGCATTTAGTACCGAAAACGTAAAAAAACTGCATTGGCTATGGGTACCAGGCCACCGCGGATTATGTTTGAATAAAATTGCGGACTCCTTAGCAGCAGTATCTCTGAGTGGGTCTGCCATCCCAGTTTTGCCAGATACGGCTTACGTGACAGCGCTAAGGTTCCGAAATGCTTGCCTGCAATGGGGAAAAGTAATTTGGATAAATTCAAAGATTTCGAGCATTTGAGGTATTGCTGGAATAAACAGTGGTGTGTATCTCGCCAGTTAGAGGTCACTTATACCAGATTGCGCTGTGCAGTTCCACAACTAAATTATTACCTTAACAAAGCTCGACTCAAGGCGTCACCGCTGTGCATTTTTTTGCAACGAAATTGAAACCATTGAACATATCTTTATTTTGTCGTCGCTACTCTTATCAGAGAAAAATATTTTTAGTAGCCCCATTACAAAAGATATAGGAATACAAGTAAATCTACCAGCACTTTTATCACGTGGCTGCACTTCACTTGCTTACTGCCACAGGTATATATGCTTCACTGTGTTCGATTATATTAATGCAACTAAAAGATTACCGTGCTAGTGAACCCTAATTTCGATCTTTAGTTTATAATTTGTAGCGATGTCTGCCAGGAACAAGAGATGGTTTGACCGCTTGCTCAGCAAACATTTTTGTTTATTGGCAGTATTATCTCTAAACTATTTTTTTAGATTGGCTTTGATTTCATTTTAGTGTCGTTGAGGTATCCTGCCATCCGGTTCTTGGACCATCCCCCTCTGTGGGTGAGCGCCATCCATCTGGAACATTAGAATCAGTTAATAGGGGAACAAGAACAAGCTCTTGTAATAAGTTGGAGCATTGCACGGCGCACTCGTTACGCTATTTGCATTGTGCGACAACTGGTTGTTCCTTCACTGTTTTAAAATTCTTCATAAGTCGTATGAACGCGATTGCTTTCCCGACATCAAGCCTGCCTATAAGGCAAGTTTGCCAACGAGTCACAAGCACAGGCGTAGCTCAGTGGTAGAATACTGGACTGGCACCTAGCAGACCCGGGTTTCGCGAGCCCCACTGTGTATTTGGCGCTAGGTTTTTTTTTCCAATTTCACGTCGTGTGGTTATGGACACCAGTGGCGGCGGCGGACAACTGCGCGTGACCCGAGTTGTGACCTCATAACAGCTTTCACTGTAAAAGAACATGACCAGTAAATGAGACCTAGGACGCCTCCTTATATACTTTTACTTGGGCCACGTTGTTCTCCGAACCTTTCTTCATAAATTGGCCTGTTGACGGGGAACGTGAGCCTCTACAGAAATTGAGTCCATATTTTCCCCCAAAATGTTTGCCCCCTCACTTCTTCGAATGGGGCTTGCCAAAAGCGTAGAGCGACCTCTCCCATGCGACCAGCCATTTTAAATCTGGTTGCCAACATTTCAGCTATTGAAAGACCAACAATTAAACTGCACAAAAGTTATTAAGTATTTTTTTGCATTTTTAAGCGTCGGTGGTGACTACGAAAAGCAAGGTGCTGCTTGAATTCTTTTCTTTTGCTTTATAAGCATGTTTCATTAACTGGCGCACGGGCAATAATTGAATGATCTGTAGACGCGCTTTTGTTTGACAAGTGTTTTTTTTTACTTATACGGTGGCACTACTTTGTTCCAGGTTATTGAGCGAAAATGGTACGTCTTTGTCGCGTAAGATTCTAGGCTAGTTTGCAAATTAATCCTAGATGCCTTTAACGTAACGGCTCTGATAGCCGAGCTGAAAAAAGCCGGCAAAACCACAAATTTTATGGTTTATTGCATCGAAAGAGTCGTGTTTGAAGTCCTGAATAGTATTGCGTTTATCTTACAGTAAAAGTTGGTATGACATCGAAACGAGGGCAGTTTTCTGACGTCTTAGTTACCCGCCGCCACTGCCGTTGAGGTCTAGTACCACTGTCGCGTAAAGTAGGACAAAATATTCAGAAAAGAATGGGGTTCTAACGTGTGCCCTGTCCGTCGTAGCCCAGTATCCTACCACAGAGCCATGTTGGTGCTTGAAACTCCTTCGCGAAAGACCCTTACAGGTGTTATGTCGGGAAGGAACCACGTTAACAAATGTAATATAGCACGGTGTTACAGGAAAATTAGAATCATGGGTGCTATGCAGGATGATCCGAGCTTCTCGGGCAGAGGAGTTTGCTCCAAACTCGCATCGAGGCGACCATGACATGAAGACTGTGTGGAGTGCGGGATAGCAGCGCTGATAAAAATGTATACAACAACGCGCAGGGCGTCAGAAACGCACGTGGCGCATTAACAGTGATTGTCAAAGAAACACCGTGTTCATTCACGTCAGCGCCACCACTCTGTAAATATTTCAACACTGCAGCTACATCAGCGTGATTGTCGCGCCATCTTTTTGCCAGCTCAACACATGCCTCCCAGGCGTGTTCGTGTGCGCTTGTCCTCTTTCGGGCAGGTTCTTTCGTTCCACCTGCAGCATAAAGATTTCCACTCTCGAAGGCAGCAATTAAGGTGCACACGCAGCACTTTCATGCTCCTAGTTTCGCTTCTATAAAATATTCCAGATGAATATAGGAACAGGTTGTCACCAGGGACGCTCGAATCTTGGCGGCAATGGGGCTGTGAGTGCATACGTCGTGAGCACGGGGAAATTGAACGTGAAACGTCGTAGCCACGCGATGATATAGCGTTTACTTACGTGTACGTGTGTACACAGTCTGTGCGATAGAGATGATATAGATGAATCGTGCAGCTCACTGGCGTTGCGGCGTCACAACTGCTCCTCGGCATGAGATAACGGTGTTCGGCAAACCTTATTTTCCTCGTGGGCGTCTGTCAGTCAGAGCGATTGACGTGTGAACTCGGATACAAAATCGTTGATTCTCAGAAGGCCCCAGTTCAACTTGTGACTGTCATGGTACCGGTGTTACTGTCAAGTGTTTGATGCGGTGGACGCTAAGCAGCACCTCCTTTGCATATAAAATAATCTAGCCACCTTGCACTACTTATACAAGGCTGGAGATATGGAGGGGCTTGTGATAACCTAGTTTCTTGCAGCTTTTCAAGTCGGACGTCTCTGCTCTCATCTACTCGCTATGCTTCGAAGTGAAGACCGCATCAGCTCTGTCTTAATTTTGATTATGCTAATTTGTTACGGCTTAATGACAATAGCACAGAACAGTTCTGGCATGCTTGATAAGGTTTCAGTTAAGGCGGCACTAAATATGTTGTGTGCAATTATTAAAGTCATGCATTGTTAGTATGGAGTTATTTAATGTAATTCTTTTCACTTAGCACGACCACAGTTATTACATTAGTAAACTCTAATCATCGTGGTTTTACTTAGCATGCCCATGTATAACGTCCGGTTAATTAGCATGCTTTTGTTAACGTGTCAACCAGCATGCAAGAATTATCATGGCCCTACCTTAACATGGCTTCATCAGCATAATTTTATTGAGATCTGCCGTAATTACCTCGCTATTATTACCACTTGACGTAATTAACTTGGTCACAGCATGCCCTGGCCTAACTGGTCATCTATACCGCCCAGCCAAGTAGCTAATTAGCCAGCCGCATTTGGTCAGATGCTAGCAGACGGTGAAGACAATGATGATGGCGCGCACCGGCCGACCAGCGCAAAGGAAGGTACAGGTCGATCTTTATGATTAATACGAGGGTTTAGCTGTCGTGAAGCTGACTTAGTGCAGACATTAAAAGCTTTAAATGAATATAAACTCCCATGCCCTAAAAAACATTACCAGGAAAAGTTTTTGACACTTTGATTGCATGGGTTCACTTCTGTACTCAGCGGAACGACAAATGAAAGAAAATATGCCTCTGGTTTGAAAAAATCACTGTTGCGACCGCGGTTTGCGGCAACGGAGATCCGGGATTAAGATGTCGAGACAGGAGGAGGTTGAACTTCGTAGAGAGGGTTTATTTACATTATTTACATGCCACGGGCTCTCTGGCCCGAAGCTCTACATTGAAAAAGGCTGTCTCTTGAACAAGCTCCGTGAACCACACTCAGCAGCCCGCGAGGGCTAATTAAATACAGTCTCATCTCCCCAGATCCCTAGATCGGGGAATAGGTCCATATGGCACTGTCCAATAACATGTGCCGCAGCACACACGAGTGTCAATATGCCGGCACCGCCTCCAACAAACACATATACACAAACCAAACACGTGTATGGTCCTGGCGATGCTGCCTTTTCTGGCGAATGTTGCTTGAGCGGGGTGAAACGAGTCTGTCATCTCGCCGCTCGGGCTGAGTGCCCAAGCTTTCTAGAACGGTGATCGTGGTCTAGGCGCCTCCGAGAGCCCATACCTGGACATCTGGTACTGATTTGAGCGTCGGCGGCTCATCAGTCAGAGAGGCACAGTGTGGTGGTCCGACGTCAGTAATCGGCGGAAGCTCGGCATTGTGGCTTGTACCGGGGCACGAAGACGCCACGTGTCGCATCTCTGCGCGGACCCGAAGGACAGCCGTGATCCGTACAGTAATTTCAGCCACGCCACGCCCAGCACATGTAAACAGCAGGGCGTATTGGCGCTACTCCTTATCTCCACAAAATGACGAGGTGGCTACCTCTCTTCCTTTCTGGCGGCCGCGGCAAAAGGGTGGCCCACCAAACACAACACCACCAAACTTTGCCGAGCATCTTTGACGTAATGCCGGGTTTTGACGTAACCAACAAAACGCAGCGCTTTGAGTAGTGTATATGACTATTTCGTCTTAGTGGCTCATTCAAAAAGGTGGTTCCGCTAGGCTTGCGAAAATCCTGAGTTTCGCCAAGCTCGGGCCATCCATCCTGCATAGCGCCCCAGGCAATGCGAAATATACAATAATAGTGGTATAGATATATATATATATATATATATATATTAATGAAAGTACGTTACATCATGCAGGCTGCAACACTTCATAATTCCCTGCGAACGCAATCTTCGCTTGTCTCGAGATTCGGTTCCATACGGCAAGTTATATTTTCACCCACTTTTTTTTTCTTCACACTCACATTACCATTCGGTCTAATAACTTCCCCTATACTTTCCTTGGCATTATTGTCAGTTATATCTCATTATTATTGTGTAAAACACAAAAAAGCGAGCCCTTAAGAGTACACTTGTTTCCCTTATTCATCAACGAGGGTTTCCTACTGGCAGACTTGGTGCCTTAGGTTGTATACGAGGGACTATTGGTCAGTTGCCTGTTCGTAATAAGTTCACGTGCTACGTGACGCCACACAGGCTCATAAAGCGTGCACCATACTCGCCGCCATGGCTACTGGTGGCGCTGACTGAGACTCCTACGTTTAATTCACGTATATACACAATAAAGTGGCTTGAAGGATAGCCGCCGTGGTAGCTCAGTGGTAGAGCATCGAATGCGTTATTCGAAGGTCGCATGTTTGATTCTTGCCCACGGCAAGTTATTTTTTCACCCTGTTTTCTTTCTTAACAACTACATTACCGTTCGACCTAATAACTTCCCCTATACTTTCCTTGGTATTATTATTTGTTAGATCTCAGTAATATTGTGTCAAAACACGGCGAAACGAGCCCTTAGGTATAGACTTCTTTCTCTTATATATATATATATATATATATATATATATATATATATATATATACTAACCAGGCTTCACACTACAGGAACTGCGTAACACGTAACAAGTGGGTCGTCCCATGCTTCGAAGTCATTACAAATTGCTAGGCCATAATTATTCGTTGCCAACAGCCACGGCATCAGCAAAATGCACATAATACGATGAAGATGCGTGTCGGATACCTCGTTTCTACGCAAGATGACAAATAATGGCGTAGAGAGTGCTTCCAAACTTGACAAAAATTATAATTTATGATGTAGTGGGTACCCTGCAGACATGCTTGTATTATAGTATAACGCCAAGAGAGTTTAAAACGGCTCATAGAAATGCCGATTTTCCAGCTTTGGCTGGTGTATGTGTGTGTGTGCGTGTGCGTGTGTGTGTGTGTGTGCGTGTGTGTGTGTGTGTGTGTGTGTGTGTGTGTTTCGCGTTTGGGTTGCGACAATATCTTTGAAAATCCCTTCGTGGTCTATATAGTTACATTCGTGCCTGTGTTCAAGAACAAGACACGTACACCCAGACCAGCACTCACGTATTTCAGTCTGCATTCATTACTTTTATTTGAAACCCGCTGTTTTAAGTACCACAACGGTTTTTGGACGTAAGACTGCCGAGATTATTACTAAAATACCACCTTTAATATTGCAGTAACTTCTGTATTTTAGCATAAGATACACAAAATATTGCCCGGTGCATTTTTTTTCTGTCTTCATCTAACCAACCCGTTATGGACAACCACACCGCGCCGCGCCTCTTCCGGACGGTTGAACATTTTCGTATATTTTTGTTATTTATTTGATCTTATATTATTGTTCATACGAAGCGAACTTATCATGAACTAACGCGACCATCAGTTATAAGGCTGAAATCTTCGTTGCCACATGTATAAATGCCTACCTGCCTCACTGCTGATCATATTATCTCCAGTCGACGAATTTTTATACCGCTATGAGTGCACAGCGTGCATCGCTTGTGATTTCACTTCTGGCATTCTGAGCTCAAATTAGACAAATAAATAGCTGCATAACCAATAGACCGGCTGCGTTTTTATTACCGTGATAACCAAGTTATACTAATTAGAAGGCTTTATTGCTGCTGTATAAGAGCTGCAGTTTGAATCATTGTGTTTTTCAAATAATCCTAATGTTCTTTTGTTATGTCTTGTTGCTGCTGTATAAGAGCTGCAGTTTGAATCATTGTGTTTTTCAAGTAATCTATATAATGTTCGTTTGTTATGTCTTGTGAGCATTTGTTTCAAATAAAATGTTTAGGAATAGTGAGCTCTTTTGAAAATCATTACCCCAATGTTTGTCTAGGGCTGCCTTGAAAATGGCTGTCATACTATTCGAACAGTACTTGATTTGTATTCGCATTTTATTAGGTTCTATTATACACTATTCGCACACCTTCATACTGCTAATTGTGGAGAGCAAATAATGATGGGGTTTGGATAGGAGGTCTGAAAACTGGTCAGACACCCTCTGGTTGCGTCTCTGCAGTATGTTAACGCAACCGAGCGCGCAGACTATCAGAACATAGCCGGTGTCGAGGCACTGCTTTGGGTGGGATACAGTTTTTGCCGCACAATTTATCACAGAGCCTATAAAAATTATGAAAAGCCAACTTATTGAGACATCGCATAATGAATCATTTCGAAGAAGTAATGACAGCAATATATAGCAACTAAGCGGCGTGGTAAACCATGAATGGTGGGTCAATGGGCAGGTTTTAAGTAGCACGTCTCTTCTTTTCCTTTGTTTTTTCGTCGCTAGTAGTTACGCAAAGAATAGACGGGAAAAACTGGTGCGTAGCACCTAAGCAATATCGACGTATATTTCTCATACAGGGAGGCACTAAGCTATAAGCACCAAAGACGAAAATATTCAGTGGTGGAGAACACGTTCGATACTTTTCCCCGCTCTGTAGTTTATCCCTGTTTAATCATCGGCGAATCAGGCCATTTACACATAAATTTCCCGCAAAGTGTCACCGAGGTCGCTGCTTACGAACACGTCCTGTACACATACCACCGCGCCGGTCAAGACTGCGCTATGCGCAGGGGTATGCTTCACGCCTGCGACAACCAGTATGTGCGTGTCGTACGCCAACTGTGTCGGCTCATTTTATACTGTAGCCAGGGATTCGGCGGAGTAATTTATTGGTTAGCCTCCTGCAGCTTTGGTGCTTTAAGTTGAGCGTAACAAATTCTACGCAATGGACGGCTGAGATTGAGCCATCGAAGTGGAACAAGAAAAACGATTCCGAATTTCGAACCAGTGAACTCGAAATTTGGACTAGGGGGAATGTTAATTAGAAAAGTGTCAACACAACGAAGCGATCGTCACATTTCAGTTAGCGAACAGCAAAGTAATGAATTCTGAAGTTTTCGCGTAACACAAGGTGTCAATGCGCACATTGGCCGAGCCAGGGGTCGGAGTTGTTGGAGCAAGAAAAACCGTTGTTTGATTGGAATTTCGGCTGAATTCTTGCGTGCTGCGATATGCTTCAAAAAAGTTAACTACGAGGCAATGTACCAGAGATACTGATTACTCTTGTTGGCTTCACTTATGTTGTGTTGGCTTTATGTTTGCTCAGCGCTCTGTTGCAATTTCGTATTGCAAGATGGGCCGCCATGGTGGTCTAGCTAGTTGTTATGGCGCTCCGCTGGTGATCTAAAGGACGTCGAATTGAATTGCGGCCGCATTTTCATTGAAGGCGAAAATGCCCGAAGCCGACGTACTTATTTAGGTGCACGTAAAGAACTGCAGATGTTTGAAATAACCAGAACCCTCCAATATAACTTCCCTCATAATAATAACATGGTATTGGTGAGTCAAATATACAATTTTATATTGATATTCTTCTTTGGATACTTTGTAGCATTTAGTAGCGCCTATCACTCGTTGCACCTATTCGCTTACAAACAAAAAAGCACTAGAGCATTCATATCCACATATATTATTGTGGCATCTTCTAACACTAACAGCGAATGTTTTTATCAAATTGTTCCTTGTTAGTCGGGTCAGAAAACGATAATCATCGTAAACGTGTAGATATGCCACAGAAATTTTGTAAATTCCACTACTCACCACTGGTTGAATGAGAGTGAAGAAGCTAACATTTTAGCACAACAAATGGCTGCGAAGCGTATTACGTTACGTACCACCAAGGAACACTAGGGAAAGGGAAAGATGACGGCGGCTGAGAGAACACGAAGCGATGGAAGGCATACACCAGCAATAACGTGCCCGTAGATCCGTGAGAGGTGTGAGCGTTTGGTTTCAGTGCGACTTTCTGTTTGTGAAGTTTGGACAACCGTCTCGGATCTGTGAATGTCTGCGGGGTTTAACTCAAACCTGCCTGCGCTGGAAATCGACATTACATCCCTTCGCTAAAGCCTATAGCAACAACCTAGAAACAACCAGATTAGTGTTTGAGAATCTTCCACTTTCACTGTTTAAAACCTTGCGCGGTTTAATTCTTGCAATCTTTGCTTTTTTTCTTTTTTTTCGAGCTCAGTCCTTTTTCTATGAATTAGAGCAAAACACAATTTTTTTGCTGCTGAATATATGGGCAAGTCTGCTCCAACAATTTTTCGCCAGTGTGCTCATGTCAGCAAAATACATTAGGTTTGTATTGCGGCTGAAACCAATATAGCAGGTAAAACTTGTATTTGGTTCTTATAGGCTGTAAAATTTTCTTTGGGCTCTAATTAGCTTGTATAATACGTCTAAGTCATTGTGAATGAACGATATAGTAATATTCTGCGCAAAGGCGTAGCCAGAAATTTTTTCCATAGGGGGGGGGGGTGATCACACCGACCTGACTGGGCCCGGGCGGGAGGGACACACAGGTATGAATTTTCCTTCGTGACCTGACTATCTGCGGTAGTTTTAGCAGATATTACATGTATATCAAAGTCATCAGAGTCCCCCCCCCCCTTCCCTTGCGTGTGCATGTGAAGACAGTAAGTCAAAGTACAGTAATCGCAGTAAAATACATCAACATCAGGTTTAGTTACTGTTTGGAGCAACGTCCTCTAGTCGCAGGATTTAACAGAGTAGTCTTCGAAAACGCATCATTCCGATGGCCCGCGAGATCGCAGAAGACATAGATGAATTAATAATCTCCGTAAGCTTGGTTGGCGTAGACCTCGTCGGAGCTAAGTGCGTTTCACAAGTCAAGGATTGCTCCTCAACGAGGAATGGAAGGTATACGCAGTATATTTTTGTACATTTAAAATTACAGTTCGGTTTCGCTTCTTTTGCTGGGCGAATTATTTCTTATTGTCTATGTTTGCGACTGCATGCCTATGGAAATAATTTTTGTGTTAATCTCTATATCTCAAGCAGCCCTGACGCTGTGATGGCTTTTATTAAACTTTTTTTTTCTTTACTGTGCGCATGCAAGCATGCCTGCGATACGCAAGAAGTAAACCTTTTTTGTAAGTTATACTGAACGTTTGCAACACGATTTTGCACGCGTTATTTTTTAACAGGCTTTCTCGCAACCTTTGTGGACATTACAGTTGCATTGTGACTTTTGATAGCAATGAAGAGCTGTAGTCTTAAATGTTTTATCGCGCAATGTGAGAAAGCAGGGTAATTGGTGTTGAGAAATGTTCACTTCGTCTCAATGGATAATGCGCCTGAAACCAGACTATGCCTACTCATATAGAAATACCTTGTTGCCCCGCCGTGGTGCTCTAGTGGCCAAAGTACTCGGCTGCTGACCCGCAAGTCACGGGATATAATCCCGGCTGCGGCGGCTGCAATTCCGATGGAGGCGGTAATGTTGTAGGCCCGTGTGCTCAGATTTCGGTGCACGTTAAGGAACCCCAGGTGGTCAAAATTTCCGGAGTCCTCCACTACGGCGTCTCTCATAATCATGCGGTGGTTTCGTGACGTTAAACTCCACATATCAATTAATCAATTAATTAATCAATCAGAAATAACTTGTTCGCTGCGTATCTGCGCTACCCAAATACGCGTGATGATAATTTTTTTTTGGAAATTTCGCCACTCTGCTCCCTGAAGCGGTAGCGTTGCTGCAAGGTGTCTTCCATAGTTTGCAAGCGTGCAGCCGTCATTTTCTTTCATGTCATCAGATTCGGAACTGCACAGAATATTTCACCGCGCAGCATAGATATGGCATATGTGAACTGTTGTAACTAGAATGTGCGTTCATGTTTGCTGCACTTACGCCGGTGCGAAGAGGAGCAGCCTCGTACCACACAAAACCTCCGGTGATCGGTTCACTATAGTAATGAAAAAAAAATGAACTCCGGTCTCGTTCAGAGCACAGTGTACCATGATCGATTTCTCAGAACGCCTAAACTCCGATGAGAACAGCCAGCGCATGCAACACGATTTTAGTTACGCTGTATTGTGCAGTACTGGACAGGCACCATCCATGCCTGTCGGTTGTCTCATTCGGGCAATCAAATGCAAGCCATTGGAATTTCACTACAGGCACTCCTCTGCGTTTATTCACATTTGTGGTATGGCATCACAACGCAACAGAAACTACCAGCCTTCCCTAGGGGCGCATTTACAAACGCGAGGCGTTTTGCCCGCAAATTAAGATACTGGGTGAGTGCGACCTTACCGCCACCTGAAGGAAAGTGGACGAAATGTATACCCGCAAATCTTTCCGCCAGAGAAGAAATCGGCGTTAGTGTGTTTAAGGTGGAACTTTACCAGCCGACACGTACCGTCGCTAAAGTTCTCCTTTCTCGCATTCAGCGTCACTGCCCGAACTTTGCTGAGCACGTTGCTTCTTAGCAATGTGAAGTCGCCCCCTTGAAATGCGCTGCCTACGCGTACTGGTGGTAGTTCGTGTTCTGGGTCAATCAGCGCTCCTCTGTGAGACTCGATGGCAGGGCCGAAATGCCGTAAGGTAATGCTTCGTGATTATTTTTCGAAAGACAACGCTGTTCCTAGTGCGCACTCGACAACTGGCGAAAACGCTACAGTAGCCGAAAAAACAGTTCGAATCTGTAGTTCTGCACTGCCTGAATACGACTCGTGTGCCGAAAGAACTCCTGAAATCCGATAGCAGCATGATGCACGCACGAAATCCACGACGGTTCTTGGCAACGACATAAGTCTTAACGTGTTTAACTGGCCAAGAGACCAGGAGTTGCAGGACGACCTTTGCTAATGACTCCATGAAAACCAGGCGCGAACTGCAGCTTTTCCTCAGTTAGTAAGCGCGAATTGAAGTTACAACCTATCTGGCAAGAAAGGTTTTCCTGGCTGGTGTATTCCTAATATTAGGAGGAAGCTGTCTCACTGACATGTTCGTTTTAGAAAAGAAACTTCAGGCTAGGGAACTCACCAATGATGCCTTGGTCCTCTCTTCGTTCCCGCGTTAAAAGAGCGTGCTCGAAAGTTTCAGAAGCCACAACGACTACCACAAGACCATTGCTTTATACACGTGTCCTTCTTCGTGTCAGTTGAAAATGATAACCAACACTATACCGCTATTTCATGTGTATGTTTGCTGCGTTAAACATTGCTTGCGCAGAGTTTATTTCATTTCTTGTAAAAAATTATTGTTACTATGTATATGATCTCAAATATACATGATAACAGGTCCACCCATGTTTCTTTCTCCTGTGCATTTCTTCTGCGTCATGTCGCTAGTTGGGAGAATTATATATATATATATATATATATATATATATATATATATATATATATATATATATATATATATATAAAATTGTAATATTCTATATTTTTGCATTATGTTTGTTCCTTATTATAGCGCTTAAGTTGCACGATGAGCATGATAGGCCTCTCTAAGGTTGTGCTTGGCCTGCACGTTTGCCTGTGTTGCAGCTTCGCCGTTACACAACACTTCGGAGGGCCTTTAGCCGTTAGGGCATAGTAAAGATATGTATGAATATATCGCACACGTGTGTGTTGGGGGGGGGGCGTGTTTGTGTGAGTGTGTGTGTTTAGAGTCTAGCAGAACGTGCGAAAGTTCAATAGAAATGTTATTCTCTGGCTTGAGTATATACTTTATCACACGTGTGAAAAGTCACACTGTAATATGCTCGAACGGGGTCTATTAGACCTGGGAGCTGTGTCTCGATTTTACCATTAAAGCGAATCTGCCTAGTTAAAATAATCGTAGTGATCGACTCTGGGGAGATCTGTTACGGCGGGTACAAGTGTGACCACCGCTGCAGCATAATCTGGTCGCTGCTTAAAACGCTCGTGGTCGAAGTTTATGTCCAAAATTTTTCAGAGTGCCAAAGCGTTGCCAAACACCGCGATAAGTTTTTCCGTGTGCAGACATTATTCATTGTAAAGGCGCCCAGGAATGATATTGCGATAGTAGCACCGCTTAATTTCTTAATCTTGTGAGCGTGAAGCGATAAAAAAAAGGTTGGTAAGTGGCAGAGAGGGGTGTGCGCCCGAAAAAATTCGGGGGGAGGGGGAGGGCTTAACCCCCAATCCCCCCTTTAGCTACACCACTGATTCTGTGACAATATGAACGCCATCCCTGTGCTTCCGTTGTCGCCCTCTTTTGTTACAAGGACTACATGGCGATGACTAAACGTCAAGAGTGATGGGTCCTTCCAGGCAATAGGGGCAATATTCTGGACTGCAAGGAAGCGTTTTCTTGTTCTTGGGATCTGTGGAAGGTCTTCAAAAATGCTTCAGCACTTCGTAGCGGATTTTATGCCACGCCTTTTTGTATCACTTCTTCTTGTTCAAGAAATAGAGAGGTGCCCAATATTTTCATTTCTGTTTTCTATATCAGATATACCGTCTCGCACTGAAAGAAGGACTAGATACTTCAGCGCAAGCTTTGAAAATAAACACTAGAAAGAAGTAGGAATGTCGGCGTCTTACTTTTTTTATTCGAGTTTTGTCGTATACCTTATGCCATTCAGTTAGTACCAGCTCGCCAAGGAAAACTAATTATAGAACGAAAACCCAATCGCAATCGCAATGAAATTAGTACATAAATGAAAAAAAATGGATGCGGCTATTCTTGTTGTTTTGGTCGCCATTGTTGACGCAGCGCTAGTTTGATAAAGGCTGGCTTAATTTGATTCAAACAAGTGCAAGATTCGGTTCATTTTTTGAACTTGGTGCTGCCTGTTTGAGTTCAGGCTAAAACGTGGAATCGTTCAATTTCTGCTGCAATTGTTTTAAAAATGAAAGATACTTCTCTGTATGCTCCGATGAAAGTCAGCCCACCTTGGGCTTTAGTAACTGAAAAGCTCTGTCGTGGCACTGCTAAGTGTGATGGCGCCGGTTTGTTTTCCGGCTGAGGCAGCTTGATTTTCATTGGGTCAAAACGCAAAAACGCCTGCCGGATTTCACTTAAGCGCATGTTTGGGAACACAATACTATATGTGTCGAAACGCATGGGCTTACTATGGTTCTAAGAGGTCTGATTTCTATATATTGATCTATTTATTTACTTCTACATTATATTATAGATACAGGTAAACAAACAACTTCTTCATCAGTTAAAACGTGGTAACACTCACAAACAGTATTGCTTTACGTTGTCAGGCACTTTCAACTTTCGGAAGTGTAACCCTGTATCTGCTTGTTGATCTCCGCAATTTCCCGTTTCAGTCATGATTGATCCAAATTGGTACGACTCAACAACATGATGAAGGGAGGTGGACTGATTGATCCAAATTGGTATGGCTCAATAATACGATGAAGCGAAGAAGACTGAATAAAATGGCTTTAATCAGAGCTATGGTATGGTTCACAGCAGACAGTTCTTCTCTTTTCTCCTGTTTCTTTTCAACGCATTTTCTTTTTCCTTCTATTTGCATTGAGTGATGGCCCTACATGTAGTCCAGTTGCACATCTTTTGTTTCATTCTTGGAAATGATTACTGCTTCGAAAGAAATATTAAACTACACTGCATTTACGTTGGAGTGCTGTAAATGGAGAATGGGTGAGGTAAGGGCAAAGACGAAGGGAATCGAGAAAACCTAAAAATGCACGAGCGTGCTGGAAATACGGGTTACGGCATAAAAGAGCCATGGTTATTAGTTGTGCCGCATTGCGCTGTGGCAGCTTTTTATGGAAAATCTATTTCTTACGACGATGGGGAGCTCACTCCATTTTCGGTGGCTTACAGGGCATTATAGATTTGCCGTGTTATTCACGCCTCACATTAGCGGCTCCGTTACTCGTTTAAAGCAAAACTCAAGAGCCACATAGGCAGGTGGTCTCTTTCCTCCCGTATGCTGTATGTTTCAACACGTTCGCTGGTCTCTCTATTTGCGGCTTTTCTCCGACAGCATGCTGATGAGGGTTGAGCACGAGAGCCTTAGTACCCGAAAAGTCCCAAGACAGTGCAAACGAGAACACTCGTCGGAGCTTTCTGTCACATACTTCAGATAGTGGCTATATAGCTGACGCAATACGAAGTTTACGCTGCCTCGTTAGTCATTGGCGGAGGCGTCAAAAAATATGCATGTGACCATCTACTTTCGCGGTTAATGTGGACGCAGTGGCTGCTTACTACGGGGAAACTGGCAGAATGAAAAATGATTGCGCGCCTTGTGTGCATATGCGTTGAGTATATAATAAGTTTCGTTGGTAGTCTGTGTTGAAATAACAGTTTACATGTGCTCCAGCAGCGGTTACATCATTTCCGTCACGGTTTTCGCAATAACAAAAGAGAGAAAACGCGAAGCGGGACAACCGGAAACGCCTTTGCGGCAAAATCGATTTCGAGCGTTGGTATCCGGTGGTCGTGGGCAATGGCTGACTTCATCGTGATGGCAGGTAATTAGGCGAAAGTAGGCATACAAATGAAATGTTCACTGAGGAACTCACCCGATTCTTGATTAACCGCCAGATCAATGTGTGATTCATTCATAAAAGTAAATAGCAGCAATAAAATCATTTTGGTACACAGAGGAAAAAATCTCTCCCCTAGTTTTCTTTTCTTCCTATTATTATTTTTCTTTTGCGGAACAACATAGCTGGCACAAAAAACATAAAAATCTAAATCGGACGGGCTGAAAAGATGTACCGACCAATACGCTTGAAACTGCATGACTGTTTTGCTACAAGCACAAGAATAATAATGATCATAAATTCTGGAGAAATTCGCTTGGACTAGGCTATGCCTTTCTGAGACAAAATGAAATATCCACTCATGACTTTTCGAGAAGTGAGTTTTTTTTAATCGGCAGCAGCAGCCTGTGAATAGTTCGAGAGCTGTGTCCCAGCGCAGAATCACAGTTATGAACAGCAAAGCCCATGTTGTGAGCTAATTCTGTGTCTTCGGTGGGCCGTTCAGCCGAGATGTCTCCAGAGGTATTGCAGGTCACAACGGCGTAGTGAGGACGATTCCTTAAGGCTCACTCGTTGGAGCGACGCCCTTCATAAGTTCTATGTGCAGTTTCTGTCTCGGACTGCAATGAAACTGAGTTTGGTAGCGGCAGTCCGAAACTTCATGTGGTGAGTTGCAGTGCACGACTGCAGCCTCGAGGTGGAACTCCTCCTTCGCTCGATCCTCGGAGGTGGTCAGGTTGGACTGGGAGGTGACAGAAAGATTGGAGGTGTCGGATCCTGCCAAAAAACAGTTACGAACATGGAGTTCCACTCCACCTATAGGAATGCTGCTTGGCGCCTTGATACCGGTGCCACACCACTGCACCTTCCCGAAAGTGGTCAATAGCTACGGACCACTTTCGATGCTCCTTCTGGGCCTCATGCAGTGCGACCGCGTTGACGGTTGCCACACAGCTGTCGGCGTCGTTCCGCAACCCAGTTAATGCCGGCAGTTCGCAGATGAACGGCGATGGTGGGGCGGCACGTGAGAATACCGAGATCGCTGTAGCGAAGCAACCGAGCTGGTCTGAAAGCTACAGGAGGACGCCCCTCAGCTCTTTGCGTTGCTAAGATCACCAGGCCTCTAGGTCTTGTGAGGCGGCTGCATCCTGCAGTGCTTTCCGCATTTACTCTGTCGAGATCCACGAGCAAAGAAGCCTGAACGACGTTCCTTGGGGGCTCGTGCGTGGCCAGAGTACTGGGAACAGAACGCAGGTCATGGGAAACGTGAACGGTGTTTTCAAAGGACAGTAGCCCGTCAGTATTCTTACCCTGAAGTGGTCGCATGGTGTCTGTTAGGTCGTGCCCTGGTACCACAGGGGAGGCATGGACGCCGCTTACTAATGGCCTGATGGGCAGTTGAAGCGGCGGTCAGGTTGGTGACTCCATCGCCAAGGAAGCGTATAGATAGCGTTCCTGGATGGAGAAGCCGGCGCTGCCAACGATCCACAGGGCTACGGAGCGGTGGCTTGAGCCGCAAGGTTCGATTGTCGAGCTGCGCCATTGTCACAGAGAGTACCCGATTCTTGGTCAGCTTTTGATTATGATGATGGCCTAAATGCATAGCTCCCACTCACTCTTGGGTATATGCCAAAAAACAAGTTAATAGATAGAGGGGATCACATAATATTTGTAAATCAAATGAATTAGAAAATAATGAGAAGAAATAAATCTTATAATTGAGAGACTTGAGATCAAAACCGCCCTAATTTGATTAGGAATCTGCATACAGCGGAATATATATCCCGGTGATAATGACCTAATAAGGCTCTAAATGTGATAATAGTATTAGAAATAATAATATCTAATTTATTCAAATCAAAGCCCCTTTGAGAATGTTTTACCCAGTAACTTGAATTGACTGTACCATAGAAAAAATTGCTCGGTTGTTTCATCCTTATTGCACATTGAGTAAAGAGGGGAAGGAGCCAGACCAGCTCTATGCATATATAATTTAGTTTTTTTAACTATGCAGCATAATTTCGTTACAATAACTTCTTTTTTGCGTTTTCACCAGAACTTTTTACGCCAAGAAAACAAGAAGTATCGATATTCGTTTAGGTGAGTGAATAATATTTTACTGGAGTCTTGAATTATGGCACGCCTTCGAAATTTGTCACGTATTCTGACTGCTGTGTTGAGAATAATTGAAAGTACCGGTCCACTCAGAGAGGCTTTCGCCAGAGTGTCCGCCATTTTCACTCATTTATATCCCTCTGTGTCCCGGAACTCAGATCAATCTGATTACAGTTCTATGAGTGAGGACCAGAAAATCAATCGTGCGTGATAAATACGAATCATTATTGGAAGCGAGCGCCGAACACAAACATAATGAATTGATAACTATGGCTACACTTGAGACTTGAGGTCTGTCTCATTTATTTGTTAGAAAAATTGCGTCCAGTTTTTTTTTCGCCTGAGCAGACAAATGATTTTCGCGCAGAGTGATTCAAGTTTCATTGGGGAAAACACTGGCCCAATTTATTGTAACTTCCGAAGATATTACGGGAGGAAGAGTCACTGGTTATTTGCACAAAGTGGTTGAATCTTTTCATTTTTACACACTCGCTTTTTTATGAAATACTTGTGCTCTATGACACGAAAAATAGTGCATGGAGATTTAGTGTATACAATGTTGCCAATATCTTTTTACAGGTTTGTGGACTGGGAAGGCTAGGGAGATGATTTATCGAAAAGGGAAAAAACCAATTATACCTGCTAAAAACGTTTTTTTAGTAAGTGACATACAAGCATGCTTCCGTAAAAACGTGGCTACATGAAAGCGGCATCGGCGTCTTTTTGTTTCTGAACTGCTCACTTTGCAACAAAGCAGAGCCTATTGAAGATGTTTTCATGAACTGCTTGAATCCAATATTCCATTGGAACGTCTTACAGCGGACCGTCAAAAAAGAACTACTGATTACGCCTCTTGGAACTCGCTTTTTGCCTACTGATAACGCGGGCGGAGCTCCATACGATATGCTTATGTTCCTTAGCCTGCACGGTTGGTGGAGTGGCAGTGAGACAAGTGGATGTTGATGTTCGCTCGAAGAGAGTTAATTTCATCCCGAGTGTCACATATATTCAGGAAATATACCGCGCGCAGAGTGAGCCTTCCGAGTGGGTAACTATTCTTGATGATTTGGTTAGGTTTGAAAGATTTTGTTATTGTAATGTAACCAAAGTAGGGTTAATAGGTTTTAGCATTTTCCTGCGTATTATTTTGTAATGCAAGCAGGCAATAAGTGCAAAAAGGTACTTCCGCTGGGTGCGTTTTATTAGTTAGAAAGTGGTTGAATCACATTTTGGCGTCGCAACATGTTTATGGAGAAGGCCGTCCCATTTGTTGTGACTTTTCTTTTCGTTCACATATTTGGACGTTTATCTCTGTCTATGCTCTCTGCAAAGTAAGTGACAGGAATGCCTTTCTTTTTTACTTGGATGCTAAAGACTGACAAAAATTTGATAGTTTTGGGAGACTTCAATTGTATTTGTGACGCTATAGAGATAATTCACATAAAACGAATTGTTATGATGTAAGGGCAGTTTTACTGCAAGAATTAACGAATGAGTTCAATTTAATAGATGTGGGAACGAATGCACCTACCTCGGTGAGGTTCGCGCACTTTCAAGCCATCTCTCATGCTTGGCTCGACCGTGTATATGTATCTATATGCCTATGGTTTCACGTTCAGTTAAGTATTAGGTGATTAGTACATTATGTGAATAGCTCAAAGAAAAAACGTTGGAAAACGCTATATTCATGATTTACTTCATAAGCTCCACACTTTCGAAAGTCAAGAGCTTGGATTGTACGTTGATGAGATAAATGTGGTTCTAGCACAGATACAAAAACACGAATCAGGTGTATAAAGAGGGGCAATGTTTTGTTCCGTGTTACTCATTTCACCCAAGAGGAACCCACTAAGAAAGTTTCGGGAATGAATAACGATATGCACTTTCTAAACTGATACTGCAGATTTAATCACGAGGTTCTCTTTGCACAGACACGTGTGAAACAAGAGCCGCATTTGAATATTCTTACAAAAGTGCATTTGCCGACGCTGAGCTTCAGGAGAATTTTGAGGAAGAAACTGACCACCTCATTGCCCTTGTGCCCAATATACAAGAACATGACTGACTCACTGTTGATGGACCCATACCCAAAAAATAAATTAGGTTTGCAATAACAACACTGCAAACTTCAGACACCTTTCCTTGAGCAACTTTTTAAAGAGACATATGAATGTGGTGAACTTCCTCCCTCTTCCTATCGGGGCCATACAACATTATTCCCAAACAGTACTGATCCTGAATCATTAAAGAGAGGTAATGGTTATAGGCGTATATTGTTATGTAATGTTGACTACAAAATATTAGCGAAATCGCACACAAATTGGCTACAGACTGTGACCAAATGCATAGGTGACCACCAAACCTGTGGAATTCAAGATCGTTCTATAGAGACAAATATCCATATAGTATGGTCAGTCCTTGAGTGTAGTGATGGTAGTATAAATTTTTTTCAATTAGACCTTCCTAAAGCATTTCATAAGATACAGCATGCATTTTTACAGCGAAAGCTGTTATGAGATCGCGACTCGGTTCATGCGCAATTGTCCACCATCACAGCTACCGCCGCCGCCGTCGGTGTCTGTAACCGCATCGCGAAAAGTTGGAAAAAAAAACCTAGTGCCATTGAAGGAGTCGGGCTCGAACACAGGTCCGCTTGGTGGAAATCCAGTATTCTACAACTGAGCTACACCAGTGCTTCCGACTTGTTGGAAAACTTGCCTAAGGCAGGCTTGATGTCGGGGAAGCACTCGTGTCAATACGACTTATAAAGCGTGTTAAAGCAGCGAAAGAACAACCAGTCCTCGCACAATGCGACGTAACGAGTGGGCCGTCCAATAATCCAACCCATTACATAAGGTTGTTCTTGTTCCCCTGTCAACTGTGGCGCATACCTACTTCAGCCATAATTCCTCATCGTCGTGGCCCGCCGTGGTGATCTTGTGGCTGGGGTACTCGGCTGCTGATTCGCAGGTCGCGGGATGAAATCCCGGCTGCGGTGACTGCATTTCCGATGAAGGCGAAAATGCTGTAGGCTCGTTTGCTCAGATTTGCGTGCACGTTAAAGCAACTCAGGTGGTCTGAATTTCCGGAGCCCTCCACTACGGCTTCTCTCATATACATATGGTGTTTTGGAACGTAAACCCCACATATCAATCAATCAATCATCATCGTCGTCAGGCATTGCATGATGAATTGACACAAAATTCCTTTCAAGTGTTTAGCGGATACCATGCTTCTCAGAAGAATGACGAAAAACAGCATAGCGAATGCCGCCCTGCTACCCCAAAAATTTTATTATTAATGCCCTAGTGGGTATTAAGTGAGTGTGATTGCAGTAGCTATCTAATGAGGATTATAATAAGTCTCTGAAAGGCCGCCCTCTAGCTTTCGCTGTGAATGTCCTGAGCCTTCCTCGAAGGCCTGGCATTTTTTTTCCGGCTCCAAAGACACCTGCAGTTGGGTGATGTACAGTGGTATTTCGCTTTGTTTTAAGAAGTGCACTACAAGGCTAATTGTAAATCGCACACTTTCCAATATAATAAAGTTGGGTTCATTTGTATGTCAGGGATCACGAGCATGCTCCCCGAGTGTGCTCGTGATTCTGTGTACTTTCTCATCTCTCTGCAACCTCTTTTCTCCCCTTCATCTTTTCCCCAGCGCAGGGTAGCAAACCGGATGTGCGTCTCGTTAACCTCCCTGCCTTTCCTTGCATCTTTATCTTTCTCTCTCTCTCTACTCTCGCCTTTGCTCTTTGCAATTTATCTGGAACAATTATGTTTAGGTGTGTTTCTAAATTCTATAGCATAATATGATGCCGGTATGAGGCTAAGGAAGGTAAAGCTCTAGCTTATGCAGATAACATTGCTTTCTTCTGTGTTGATAAAGCCAGCGTCCAAGAAGCAGTAAGCACTACGTCTCTGTGAAGTCGCTGGTGCCAGCATAAATTTATATAAGAGCAGAGGATTTTGGCTAGGCATGCGGGCCCAATTTTCTTCGGTATTCTCAGATATCCATTGGAATGCGACTCCTATGCGGTATCCTGGTGTGCCTCGCGACAGCTGTCGTAACAGTGGCCCGCATCGGACCTCTGCGATAACTACCATCCGCCGAAAGCTGGCAACAGGACGTGCGCGAGACCTTTCCATTTTTGCGGGAGCGAAAGCATGCCATATTTCCTTGCGTCGAAGCCTTTTTTTTTCTTTTTTTTCTGCAGGTGTTGCACTGCTCTCGTGTCTTTCGTGTCTTCGTGTCTTTCGTGTCCTTCTTGTCTCTGTGTCGTCGTTTTGTTCTCGCGCTATAACTATCGTCATGCCATACCAACTAGCCCAAGCTGCCACACTTCTAAGTCACACATTCAAGCCTTTCACAGAGTATTTGCGTGTATAATTTGCCTGTTTTATCTCCCTCTTCGCCCCTTTCGAGTTCTTCGCGTTCTCATCCGCTGTTTATGCGTGATGATTGGTCTCCTTCGCGGTTGCCCGTCGAGACGCGCGACTCATGCGCTGTGCTGATATTTTTATTTTTCGCTCACGCCATTTTTCGCCGGGGCTGTACGTAGCTCACGTAGCGAACATTGCACGCACTTTGTTTTCTGCGTTGTTTGCTGGCACTATGCCTTGTGGTTGCACCTATAATAGTTGCAACCAGAATGCAAATGACTATGTCTTTTTTTACGATATCCAAGGAACACGTGATAGCTTGTGTAAGAAGAAGTCGCTTCAATCACACCAAGGTCCAGCTAACTCTCTTCCGTTAGTTCAACGAACCTTGATTTCTTCTGAGCCACGGCTACGAGCCCCGGCGAGCGCTCCGCGCTCACGCAACATCACACGCGCCTATACGGCCCATCACACCACACCAAACTCGGTAGATCTTCTCCCGGTCTTCACGGCAGCCTTCCTGAACGGTTGTGTGTTGCGATTGTTCGGACGTGTGCTGGTGGAGACGGATCGAATGTGACCTTTTTTTTTCTTCCTTCCTCTTTTGCTTTTTCCTTGCCTATCCACATTTACTCCCACTACTCCATCCCTTGGGCCGAAGTGTTGAGGTGTCATCACAGTGATAGAAAGTTACGTCGGCACTTTTCTCTTCCTTTCCTTTTCATATTCACTTAGAAAGAGGTGAACTAAATTGCCTGAAATAACTTGATCCATTCAAAGAACATGTTCTTTGCGAGTTACGGCGCTTTTCTTATTTCTCGTACGAAAGAATAACCGAATGCGGTATGTAGTTGAGTATTCTTCTTGCATGACAAACATCTTTTTTTTTGCTACTAACTGTGCGTTGCATTTAAATAGGATTACCCTGAATGTGCTGAATATTCTGCCGAGACTCCATCAAATTGTGCGTCAGTAACTGTAATTCAGTCTGAAACGAAATACAGAAACTGCTTTCACAGCGAACATATACCTGCTATGATACAGCTGCTCGATTGCGCCTATCGTGATCATTAAGATTCGTTAAATATCAATGTGGAAAAAATAAGAGAATGAACGAATATATCGAGATGACACTGGCAATTGTCACCAAATGGTGTTATTTTTGTGGAGTGGGCGGGTATTCAAATGCAAAAATAATGGCACAATTGTGATCACGTGCTGGAAAGAATAAAAATCAAGCACTGCAGGAAGAAATTGACGAGAAAGAACATTAACTTCCTCGTAGCGAAAATGAGCCGGTATATCACGTGGCGTAAGTTACGTCACGTGACGGCACTTCGACATCATTACGACACCCAAATTTTGCTGCATGCAATGAATTTCCGTCATAAAGGGCAGGTCGTCTCGCGATGGTGATTTTTACGCATCACCTATTCCTGACGACGCGAGACGCCGACAGTCATGTTCCACGTTTGAAGTGGGATCTAAAGCTTTCTTCTAAACGATAAGCACGGCCGTGATATCACTGATTAGCAGCGTCCGTTGGCGAAAATAGCGTTTTTTAGTTCATTATGTACTTCCAAATTTGGATGTCAGCCCGCACATGACTGAGGGCCGATTAATATTCGGTTTTTTTCACGCATGTATACGAGTGACGTGCAAAGGGTGTTTACCGGATTGTACCCACTTGCGGGTATCAACTTCAGGGCAGTGGCCTGAAATCTTCGCTCGTGCAGTGAGTGCTTTAAAATCACCTTTATTCAGTTTTTTGGCGACATTTTTCTTTTGCTGTAACACGAACCCAAATTTAAGCATCGATTAGTTTTACCACCAGTATTTAGCAGTTGATGATTGATATGTGGGGTTTAATGTCCCACAACCATCATATGTTTATGAGAGACGGTGTTGTGGAAGGATCCGGTGATTTCGATCCCCTCGGGTTCTTCAACATGAACCTGAATCTGAGCACATGAGCCTACAGCATGTCCACCTCCATCGGAAATACAGCCACCATAGCCGGGATTTGATCCCGCGACCTGCGGGTCAGCAGCTGAGTACCTTAGCCACTGTACCACCACTGCGAGGCAAACTTTAGCAGTCAGTTACGGTTATGATTGCTGCGTAATATTTCACAGAATTTCTGTACCGATAATTAATAACACTGCAGTGTGTTAGTATCTCAATTGTCATTTTGTAAATAAAATTATACGTCGTTTTGAGGGATCAGCTGCTTTCTATACGTTGTTGCTATACTCCACTGAAGACTAATTTCCGCCGCATATTTTCAATGAGTTGGAGAGAAACCCTAAAACCCGGCGCAGTTCGAACAATATTTTCTCCCAACCTGACGGGAAGAAGGCCCCTCGACAGAGACGTGAACCTCGAGCTGATAGTAGTGAATGGTTGTTGCTACCAGCTCATTTTCACGTCTATAGCAGTTGCCACAAGCAAATATATATATGATGCGAACGTAAAGCACGTTGTCATGAGAAAAAAAGAACACCTGCCCCATTGAACTGTCTATTAGGCTGCTTTTAAAGTAGCACGCCACTTCTATACGGCTGGCGGAAAAAATGAACGTTTATTGCAGCGTTCTCTGTCTTTGATCCCCATGTTTCCGAGGTCACTACACCATAGGGCAGCGCAAGTGGCACAATATCACGCGCCTCTATAGACGATCTTCCACAGCTAGTTTTTCTAAGCATAACTAGGTGGCACCACCACACCGAAGCACCACGGCCTTGGTGGCTGCGCCGCGATGTGGCATGTGGCGGACGTTGCCCTGCAGCCTACGGCGAGAAACGGGCGCCACGCACAATGTGGGCGCGGGCGAACATGGCAATAAAATATGTCACGTGAGCAGTTTGCCGAGCCGGGTACGCTGCCAGGTGACGATGTGAGAGTGTGAAACACCGTTGCTCATCACACCGTCTGCCATATCAACACATAATCACTGCTGCACCAGGTTTGCTGGCCTTCGAACCGGTATCGGCGGCGGTGAATTGGCCGGCCGTCGGTGACGAGGGGGAGTGGAAAGGAGAAGGCCTTTAGATCACGTTTTCAAACGTGGCAGCCCCCATTCGCCGTTGCAGTGCATCGGTGGGAGGCTGGGAGCCCCGTCGAAAAATGGCGTCGGGTGCAGCGCGCTCCGAAGGCGGGAAGAGGAGAATCGAGGACTTAACGCGTGCTTGGAAGAGTGTCCTACTTTCTTAAATCATAGGGTTTAGGGCGACGCGCGCTCATTGCACCATCTCACTTATAATGCTCAAAACACAACACCGAGATGGGCGTAGTCAGCGGTAAGTGGTACATATAAATAGCTTGCCGTTTCACATAAAAAGAGGTGATCATTTGTGGCTCAGTAGCTGATGCCTCGCACTCACAAGCAAGACGTCGGTCATTCGATTCCGCTAGCCGTAGTCTTTTTTTTTGGGGGGAGGGAGGCGGGGGTATATTTTTTTCTTAGAATTTTATATATCTTTCGTGCGTTTTCATATATATAGATACGCATATAGATACGGTGTATGACGCCAATGTCGATGCCAACGCCGGCGGCAAACTCCAGCCGAGAGTGTCCAAATGATTGCTATCGCAATAAAAGAGCCATACCGGTAATCCTTCATGCGATTCGTTTATGTTGTTAGGACATTCCTCACTATCAAAAAGTCGCATGATCAATAAACACGCCCAGGAGGAGAGGAGAAAAACTTTATTCAACAGAGGAGTTTGGAGCACGCAGGCTCCCGGGCCCCCGCACGACCCCTTTGCGCTCAAGCGTTAATTTGGTGGTGGTCCATGACGCTGGCAGCCCGGTCGGCCGCCATGGTCTGCTCAACCGGGTCCTCTGAGCGCAGTAGGGTCTCCCAATCCTCCCAAGTTTTTAGGTGCTCTAGGGCCCGCGGGGGAGGATCCGCCGGGCAGTGAGAAAGGATGTGTATAGCAGAAGCATGAGGTTCAGGGCAAAGGGTACAGGCTGAGGTGAGGAAATGGGGGTGATAGTGCGATAGAATGAGAGGAGAGGGAAGAGTGTGAGTTTGTAGCTGGCGCCAGAGGGTTGCCTGTCGGTTGCTCAGGGACTTGTGCGGTGGGGGATATAGCTGACGTGCTGCCCTATAGGCCTGAGTCAGCTCGTTGAAAGTGTGCGCGCGGTCCTTCGTGAATCCCAGATCGGAGGCCGCGGGAGCCCGGTTTAAAGAACCTCGGGCTAAGAGGTTGGCGGCCTCGTTTCCAGGATTCCCACAGTGCGCGGGCACCCAAATCAACTCCACTTGACGGGGCGGGGTTGCAGCGGGCGAATCCAGTATGCAAAAAGCAGGGACGTGAACTCGACCTTGTGCAAAATTTAAGATTGCGGTTTTGGAATCTGATAAGACGTACCGTGCTTCTGTGTTTACGATTGCTAAGGCAATGGCAGCTTCCTCTGCAGCTTCGGGGGACGTGTCTGGAGGGAGTGTGTGTGTACCTATGGGAGAGAGATTGTGATCCACCACGGCAGCGACCGCTTCACCACCCATGCAGGCTGCGTCTACCCATACGGCGTCTGGTTCGGCGCCGTAACATAGGTGTAGAGTTTTAGCGCGAGCTCTGCGACGTTTATCGTGGTGGTCGGGGTGCATGTTACGGGGAAGTGGTGTAATGAGGAGTTCGCGGTGCAGGGGTCTTGGTATGGGGAGTAATGTGGGATCATTGGCGGGTATCTGGATTCCAAGAGAATGTAGAATATGCCGACCAGTGTCGGTTTGTGTGAGACGAAGGTATTGTGCTTGGCGGTGCGCGTCTATAAGTTCCCCGATAGTGTTGTGAAGGCCTAACTTGAGAAGTCGATTGGTAGGTGTACTTATGGGAAGGTGGAGGGCTACTTTGTATGCCCGACGGATGAGGGCGTCCAATGTTTCAGTGTCGCGGCGAGAGAGTTGGAGGGAGGGGGTGCAGTAGAGCACACGGCTGAGTACAAAGGCATGAATAAGGCGACATAGGTCGCCCTCCTTCATGCCTCGGTAACGGCCTGAGACCCGGCAAATGAGGTGCGAGATCGCCCCTGCAACCTGCTTGAGTCTCCGGATTGTGTTTGTGTTCTTCGCATCACTCTGAATATGCATGCCCAGTATCCGGAGGGTGTCGACCTCTGGTACCGATCTGCCATCCAGTTCGATGACGATGGGTGGGGAGGGGGAGTTGCGGCTTTTGGGGCGGATGCAGAGCAGTCCGGACTTCTCTGAAGAACAGGTTAGTCCTACGCTAACTGCATAATTTTGCGTTAGGTTGGCGGCTGTTTGGATGGTGTCCTGTATGTCACCGTCACTGCCATGGGTAGACCAGAGCGTGATGTCGTCTGCGTATAGGGTATGTTTCAGATGAGGAACAGTTGCCAATTGTCGAGCTAGGGGGATGGGGGTGATATTAAACAAGAAAGGTGAGAGGACGGACCCTTGAGGGGTGCCGACACTCTTTAGTGTGTATGTTGGGTGGGTGAGCGGGCCGAACTGAAGTTCGGCCGTGCGTGCTGTGAGAAAGGCCTGAATGTAAGTGTACGTACGTGTACCCACGTTCAGTGGAGAAAGTGCTGTCAGGATCGCATGATGCTCAACGCGATCAAAGGCTTTGGATAAGTCCAGAGCCAGCACTGCCTTTGTGTGGCCCGGAATGAGCGGGTCGAAGATGTCGTGAGTGATTTGTAGCATGGCATCTTGAGTGGACAAATGGGGGCGAAAGCCAACCATGCTGTGAGGGTATAAGTCACGGTCTGTCATATGCTGTGAGAGCCTCGCCAGTACAACATGTTCGAAAAGCTTGCCCAAACACGAAGTTAATGAGATTGGGCGAAGGTTTTGGAGTGTAAGTGGTTTGTTGGGCTTCGGTATGAACATTACTTTCGCGTGACGCCAGGACTGGGGAAGCGTTCCTTCCTTCCAACACTGGTTGAAGTACTCCGTGATGCGAGTGATCGATTTGTCATCCAGGTTGCGCAGTGTTGTGTTGGTAATCAAGTCGGCTCCGGGTGCGGATTTAGTGCGGAGAGTCAACAGCGCGGCTCTGACCTCCGCCTCGGTTATATCTGTGTCGAGTTCGGCATTCGGTTGTCCTGTGTATGAGGGAAGAGAAGTTGGTATGCCGGGCGATGTGTAGGTGTCGCGGAGTGTATCCAAAAGATCATTGGGGTTGTCCATGTGTGCGTGTATAAGCCGGGTGACGTGGTGCTGGGTAGTGGTTTTCGTGTGCGATGGGTCGAGGAGGTGTCGGAGGAGATGCCACGCCCTTTTGGTGGTCAGTCTGCCAGCAATGTCTTCGCATACCTGCCCCCAATTGGAGCGGCACAGCTCCTCCGAATGTATTTGGATTTGGGATTGTAGCGTGGCTAAGCGTTTCTTTAGCGTCCTGTTATGTTTACCCCGTTTCCACCGCTCTAGAAGGCTGTAGTAGGCATCCCATAGGTGAGCGAGTCGGTTGTCTAGTGTTGGAGTGTCTGTGGTGGTTTCAATTAGTTGCGTGTGATGTTGAATGTCAGTCTGAAGAGATTCCACCCAGTCGTTGATGTCGGTTATGGGATTGTCTGCGCGGGTGGTACGCGCAGCACGAAGAGCGTCCCACTTAATGAGTTCGTGTGTCATGTATGTGTGCCGGGGTGGTTTGAACGGGACAGTGACTTGTATAATGTAGTGATCACTGCCCAGTGTGTGCTGTGTTCTCATCCATGTGACAGTACGGAGGGAGCGACTAAGCACCAGATCCGGACTAGTGTCCATACTGACACTGTTGCCTATGCGTGTAGGTGTCTGAAAGTTGTTGTGGACGGAGAGTTGGAGGTTCTGCATGAGCAGCCAAAGCCTGCGACCTCTATGTGTAGTTGTTTTGTATCCCCAGTCAGTATGTTGACTGTTGAGATCGCCGCCGATTAGCAAGGGATGTTTCCCCGCCAGTCGATGCAGCTCCCGGAAGAGGGAATCCAGCGAGGCCATCGGTTGGGATGGGGGGTGGTAAATGTTGGCAATAAATATGGAGGGGATGGTATGTGTGTGGTGGATAATTTCTGTTATTACACAGGGTGTGTCTGATGTGATGTAATGTGTCTTGTATGTGAGAGCTCGGTGCACAAGGGTAGACGCTCTGGGTGCGTTTGTGGTGTCAGAGTGTGTGGAGCTGTAACTAGGAAGTGTGGCCTGTGTGGCAGTATCTTGGAGAAGAAGGACTTGGGGCGTTGGGGAGAGAGTAGGAAGTAGAAGCTGCAGGGGCGCTTGCTTGCCCCGAAAGCTACGGCAGTTCCATGTTATGATATGAATGGAATTATTATTGGCCCGCACTGCCATAATGGAGCGTAGGGGGATGTATGAGAGGTGTTAGACTCTCGTTAATAGAGGTGTGGGGATCCGTGGCGGCACGTTGTTCTGTGAGGGGAAAGGGGGTGGCAAGCCCAGCCACCACGGTCAACAAGGATTGTCTTCCGAGAAGAAGCTACTCAAGAGCCCAGTGTTGTTGAGATTTTTTACCCTATTCATCATTGGTTTTCCTTTCTGGACGCTTGAGTGTGTTTGTCTCACTTCTGAAGAATTATGTCATGCGTAGTTCACAATTACTGGTGTTCATTCCATACAATAAGTAGAAAGAAAGAGTAATGGTCAAGGGGTATGATTCTCGCTTAAGGTGCTAGAGGTCCCGGTTTCAAATCCTGGATGAGCCCTTCGTTCTTTTTTGTGTGTGTGTGTTTCTCAGCTAGCCTAGTTTCTATATCCTTTGGTCCTTTTTTATGTAGTCTGTTTTCTTCATACGAAAGTTCACACGTGCCACGATGGGTTAAAATAATCAACTCGTAGTTTTAGCAGTATGTTTCTCACTTAATGTGGGAGAGGACTAGGAATCGATTCCTGAGCAAGCATTTTCCCTTTTTCTTTTTTTTTTCAATTGTCAGTCATCCCAGTTTCTGCACTTTATGGTCATTCTAGTATTTAGTCTGTTTTCTTCTTTTGAACGAGCACACATACCACGGGGAGGTTCCTTGTCGGATCGTTGGTCTAGGGGTATGAATCTTGCTTAGGGTGTGAAAGATACCGTTTTCGAATCCCGGACGATCCCTTCGCTTAATTTTTTTTCGCAGCCAGCCCAGCTTCTGTAATCTTTGGTCATTTTAGTATTCAGTCTGTTTTCTTCATATGAAAGTGCACACTTGCAACGATGGAACAAAATGGTTGGCTCGTAGCTCTAGGGGTATGTTTCTCGCTTCTGTTGGAGAGGACCCGTGTTCAAATCCCGGGCGAGGCCTCCCTTTAAAGGCGGAGCAGTTCTAAAACGCACGATGTCATTCGTTGTACGCCGGCGGCGACGTACCCATCCCCTCTGCGCATGCTCGCGCCTCGCGTATCGTGGTGCATGTTTGAGTTTCGTGCCAAATGCTTGCCCCGCCCCCCTTTCTCACCTCACAAGGCCGACGCAGGCAGTGTCTACTGGTAAAAACCAACAGTTCACGCTGCACAACCGCTCATTGGCCACCCGTATATGTAGGCACTAGATTGCACATCAGCGTCTCATCACTCGTTGAGAGCAACGCTTCTCCTTCTTTCAAAAAATAAGATAATCGCGACAAAATAACAAATAGCCATTTCCAAACCATACCCACTAACGGCACATTCACGCGATTCGCCCCCATCTCTACGACTCATTTACTCAACTTCCCCACGTGGCAAGACGCGGGCGGCGTTTTTTTTCTTTTTATTAGCAGTAAGTCCGGCTTCTGCACTTTATGGTCATTTTAGTATTTAGTCTGCTTGCTTCATTTGAATGAGCACACATACCACGGGGAGTTAGGTTGTTGGCTCGTTGGTATAGCGGTATGGTTCTCGCTTAGGGTGCGAGAGGTTTCAGGTTCGAATCCCGGACGAGCCCTCCAATTTTCTTTTGCTTTTTTTGTGCAGCCCGTCCGGCTTCTGTTTTTTGGTTCATTTAGTATTTAGTCTCTTTTCTTGTTACGAAAGTGCACACTTACCAGGATTGCTTGAATTGTCGGCTCGTAGTTCTAGGTGTATGTTTCTCGCTTAGTGTACGAAAGGACCCTGGCTCAAACCCCGGGCAAGCCCCCCCCCCCCCTTTTTCATTATCACGGTCATCCCGGACTCTATAATTTATGGTCATTTTAGTATTCTATTTTCATCTTAAGAATGTGCACACGGATACCACGATGAGTTAACTTGTCTGCTTTTTGGTCTAGGGTATGATTCTTGCTTGGAGTACAACAAGTACCGGGTTAGAAGCCTCATCATATCAAGCCCTTCATTTGTTTGTTTTTTGCACTGGCAGCCCGGTCTCTACAATTTGTCGTGATTTTAGTATTTAGTATGTTTTGTTCTTGTAAAAGTGCACACATGTCATTATGGGTTAAGATCGTCGACTTTTTGATCTAGATCGAGGTTACTTCTCATTTCACGAGTGTTCACAACTGCTGTTTATGTCTGGAGTCGCTGTACGAAAACTTCACTAAGTGTTAGCAGGATTTATCTGGGCTTCCATGGAGGAAACTAGAAGCAGAACCAACGTACCTGTTACTTTTTTGTGAAAAGTGGGGAGATTGGTCTTTACAGTTGGTCCTGATGGAGATAAGGGCCAGATTTATCTTTTCACAAGATTAAGGTGGTTTTTTGGAGAACGCTGATTCATTTGTGGTTGTCCAAATTTTTCCCCGATTTTATTGTAAGCACAGTGAATGGGGCAACAAGCAGGCCTAAGGGCTACATCAAAGGAGTGATTGATCTTTTGAAATTCAGAGAGCGTCATTTAGACGGAGTATCTCTGAGGTTTCGCGAAAAAGATTGCAAGAGAATATTGCCATCCGCACGTAGTGGGTCGAGGGCAAGAGCGGCTATTGCCTTGTAGAAAAAAAGGCCTCGTGCGTCTTCTCTTCTCAAGAACGAGCCACGACGAACGCATTGTTCACGAGCTATAGCTACTCGGTGGCCTAACAAACCCCCACCCCAGTACTTCTGAAGCCTTGTTACAAACTAGTAGAAGTGCTTGGTGGCCTCAGGGACGTTGCATACATCCCCCCTCCCCTCTTAGCGAGCCGTGCTACGAGTCCAGTGCTACTCAACACCCCCGTGGATCGGGTCAGCCGCCGAATCAGGGGACTTCCTCCGGAAGTAGACGAAACTGTTCCCACCACGTCGACAAATATGACCAGCGCATCGGTGCAAAGCTCGCCAACCAGCACGGAAAGCACGACGACAAACCACTATACGTTGGAGAGCCCACAGGTCTCGGCGGCATTCCATTGCACGGAGCACGAAGACGTTGAAAACTGGTATGCGAACTTGGCGCGCGTAGCCACCTTAAATCAAAGGGACGACGCGCTAAACTGGTCGTGTATATTTCTACCCCAAAACTGGGGCCCGTACTATTGTCAACAATAAGAGTTCGAACGCGCGAATGCGTGGCCAAGAGCTTCAAAATACGGACAACGTGATACGATGGTGGCGCTGCTGAAACTGTAGAGGAAAAGAGGGCGCTCTTCCACTGACTGTTGGCACTCCCGCATCACCATACCCACAGATCGTTGCTGTGAAATGGCAGTTTATCGCGTGCCATTGGTCACTAGCAATGATAACACGAAAATCAAATTCATCGAAAACGATGCGTATCAATGTGCTCAGTGAACGCCATCTACATGTAATAAAAGCATGGCCTGTGCGTCGCGGCCGGCCACATCACAGCCGATATCATTGTAGTTGCATAGCCTACTGGGTCAACAGTTTCTGACTGTGCGCGTTGACGGGAGTTTATATCACCAATATCAGCCACTCACACGCTATAAGCTGCGTTTCGCAGCAACAATATCGATGAGGGAATGTCGACAGCAAGCGCGTGCCGTTGGTAACTAGCAAAGCGTGCCACCCTTTCTACTTTCTTTCCGACAGCGGCCCAGTCGAATCCGCCGATGTAGAGTTCGAAGCTATTTGACACGCTGATGATATGTGGTATCTAAAGTCCCAAAACTACCATATGATTATGAGAGACGCCGTAGTGGAGGGCTCCGGAAATTTCGACCACCTGGGGTTCTTTAATGTGCACCGAAATCTGAGCACACGGGCCTACAACATTTCCACCTCTATCGGAAATGCAGCCGCCGCAGCCGGGATTCGATCCCGCGACCTGCAGGTCAGCAGCCGAATACCTTAGCCTCTAGACCACCGCGGCGGGGCAGCTATTCGACACTCGCTCACGTGTTCGAGCTCATATTGCTCACGATAGTACGTGGTATCAGACTCGAAAGAAGCAGGCAGCTGACGTCGTGGCACGGATTCTCTCAGGCTTCTGCAGACCTACGCCAGCGCTGATCGCCAAGAACGAGCTTAACTGGCTATTCTGGTCCGCGTCCAGTTGCCAAACGAAACTGTTACCACGTACGTCGAAGACATGACGTACCTCTTCCGACGAGCTGACCCAAGAATGGCGGAGGACAAGAAGTTGCGTCACCTGATGCGCGGTGTCAATGAGCAACTTTTTGTCGGCCTCGTGCGCAGCCCTCCGAAGACGGTCGCGGAGTTCTTGTCAGATGCCGTGACAATGGAAAACATGGTGCAGCAGTGATCAAAATTATTCATATGTTCATGGGACGTCACTTCCATCACATTTGCCTGTGCTCGCGCTCTCCCGACATACCCGGGTACCTCCGCGACGCGCCTACGCGACGCGCCTACGCGCCGCTGTGCTTGCAGTGCATGGTGTTGACGGTAGGTTGCTGTGTGCTGCACGCAATGCCACATACGAGGCCGTGTGGGTTTTCGCCGTCGTACTTCGATGAGCTCGTGGGGCCAGCTAGAGCTCGATACGAGACCAAGATAAAAACGTATGACGACATCGACCCATAGCGGCTTTCTATCGGAAAGGAGGCAACTACGCATGCCGACTTGTTGCCCTCCACGACTTATGCGGACATATTTATCTTGTGATCACTACAAATTATGTGACGCAAGGAGAAATGAAAGCCTACAGGTACATCGAGGCCCACAACTTCTTCACAAGTGAACGAGTGAAGAGTCTCGCAGCGTACTAGCTCCCATCCAAACGAGTCATCGTGCTCAGCGTTGTAAGCTTGCGGGAGCTAAGACCTGCTCCATGGATGTAGTTCTAGCAGCGTGAAAGTACGACTTTCCACGTGTGTGAAAGAGTGACGACTATGAAGCCCTTTGCCGTGCATTCTTGGTTGGCGCCAGAAACCGTATTTTTTTTAGTACATGGTAGCGACTTGGAGTTGTCGTACGGGAAAAATGATCATAGAACAGTTTCTTCCTCTTTACCCATTTCTTACTGTTGTTTTGCACCAGTGGGCAGTGGCATGTCTACAACGTACCAGTGTTCAAACAAATAACCAACATTGTAACGGTGGCGCCAGGATTTTTTTGTTACTGGAGGGGCACCCGTTACAAGTGAATTCTTCCAGGGGGGGGGAGCAGGAAGACGGGTAACTCATGCGTTCTCTTTGTCTTGTGACTTTGATTGCTCACTAGAAGGGCTCCCCAACCAGGTGGCCCCGTAGCCCCGGCCCTAGAGTACTTAGAAAAAGTATCATCAAAAAACTACCTGAGCTGAAGTCACAACTCGAAATAATGAGAAAACTAACCCACTATGTTTATATGTGCTGTGCTTAAAACTCCTAGTGAATCGGCAAATCAAGCTCGCTTCCTTCACAGTATCATTCAATGTCAAGCCCCTCACTTCTGTGCCAGCCTCCCCACCTAATAACTTGCCAGATGTGCAAGAATGCAGAGTGCATGTCGCTCGCCCCTGCACTTTAATACCTTCATCATTAAGATGTTTTGTGGCATCTCGCTTCTCACTGTGCTCTCATTTTTATAATTTGTTACTTTTCCCAGGTAAACCACTCTCAGAGGCTCCGGGATCAGCCATTTAAGACCTGGATCTTAACCAATGCTGATGACACCATCATTACTGCGCATTGCACAAGTACGGCGGGCATATGCGATGCTTGCTCGCATGTTGGAGCAGTCTTACTTGCAATCAATACAGCAGTACGCATAAGAGAGGCAAGAACGTGCACCGAGAAAGAAAATATCTGGCTGCCAGCACACAACCCACGTGCCAAGTTCAAGCGTCTGGATGGATGGAATAAACTTTATTTTGTCTCCGGCGTGTTAGTGGGCTGGGCTCCCGCCTAGGTGTCGGCTAGAAGGTCTTGCCTCCTAGTGGCTTCCTGAGCCCGCTGGAGTGCCCATAGCTGATCGTCCAGGGCTGAATTGAGTAGCACGGCCAGCCAACCCACGCGGAGGCTGTCGGTGGAGGCGGCGTTCTCATTACTGAGTTTTAATTTCTGGCATTCCTACAGTATATGTTCTAAGGAATCTCGTGCCTGACAATCTTTGCATTGAGCGGTCGCGTAGATCTCTGGATACATGTAGCAGCGCTGGATTCCTATAGGATCTGGTTTGTAATTGTCGCCACTGGACAGACTATGCCCTCGGAGTTTATGGTGAGGAGGGGGTAAACACGCTTCTGTAATTTATAATGTTTTGTAATTTCAATAAATGTATTCGATCGGCCCTCGCACCCCCACACGTTTAGAAATTCTGACGAGGGATCAACAGTTGTCGTAGCCCGGAAAGTGAGTCCTCGAGTTACGTAGTGTGCCACCTCGTTAGGGTTGATATCTCCCGTGGTGTTCGGCATGCGAGCTGGGAACCAGATAATGCACACGCATCTGTCGTCTTGGTTGGTTTTGCCTGTTATAAGAATACGCAGTGCTTCAGGGGAGATTCTGCTATTTGTAAAGTTGCGTACAGCTGCTTGTGAATCGCTGATTTTATAACACGCATCAGTTTGTCATGTGTCCAAAGCTATAGCTATCTCTTCCGCCGTTTCAACGCGTCTCGTGTGTATTGTCAGACGTGCTGCATTGCTTCTTGTGGTTAACTACTGCCGCGATGAAGGAGCCATTGTGTTTGTTACGAGCGACATCTACAAGCTTCTTCGTTGTTTCCGAAGCTCTGATATGGTCTAGGCTCTGCTCAGCCTTCTACGTGCGTTGTGCACGGGGTGCATGTTTTTAGATAACGGAGGCACTGTGAGGTTAGACCGCACGTCACGAGAAATGTCGCATTTTTGGCCATATTGTGTGTGGTTAGGGATGTCTAAGTTTTCCAGGATGTATCTACCAGTCTCGATTTTAGAGAGGCGCTCGTACTGTGCAATACGTTGCCCCTCTATCAGTTCCTCAAGTGTATTATGTAAACCCTATAGCTCTAGCAGCCTCTCTGTACTTGTGCTTTGCATGAGCCCCAGCGCTTGTTTGTAGATTTTTCTTATCAGGCTCTTTAATTTCATTTTTATGCTGCGAACTATCTATGGTATGCAGAAACATACGTAATGTGGCTCATGACAAACGCGTGGGTGAGCCTAATGACATTTGCTCATTTATGCCACTATGCTTATCCGTAATTCTTTTGATTAGGCGCATCTTTTGAGAAACCTTTACTTCGATATTGCGTACTGTTTCCCCGTTGGTGCCTTTGACTTCCATTATTAACCCCAGTACCCTTATTTTGTCGACAGTTGGTATGGTATGTCCGTCTCTTGTTTTAATTTGTATGTCTGTGTACGTGTGTGCTTGGGAGGCTGTCCTTTTAATGTTGGTCTATATAGTAGCAGCTCAAACTTTTCGGCCGAGCACGTGAGACCAATTCCTTCTAGGTAATGCTCTACGTTGTCGGTCGCTTCTTGTAAACGTTGTTCAATTGACCCATCGCTGGCGTTGCTTACCCACAGAGTAATATCATCTGCATATATTGTATGGTGCAAGCCTTCTATTTTTTTCTAATCTAATTGGGAGGCCATTTAGGACCAAGGTAAGTAACATAGGTGATATCACCGATCTTTGGGGTGTCCCTGCACTACCAATAGATATTTTCTTGGATGTGAGGCCTCCTACAAATATTTTGGCTTGCCTATCCGTTAGGAAGTTCCGGATGTAATTGTACGTCTGCTCCCCTAAACCTATAGGTTACTGACATGATTCAGTATGGCTTGGGGGGTGATATTATCAAAGACTTTTTTGAGATCAAGCCCAAGGATGGCTCGAGTTTATCTGCTAGGGTCATCTATGATCTGGTGTTTGAATTGTAGCATTGCGTCTGTGTGCAGAGATTTTTCTGAAATCCTATCATTGTACATGAGCGTACGTTGTTGTCCTCTAGGTAGTTAGTCAATAGGGTCAGTAAGGTGTGTTCTATTACCTTACCCAAGCAGGAAGTTGGTGATACAGGTCATAGCTAGGTTTTCAAGATTTAAGCGTTTGCCAGGCTTGGGTATAAGCACAACGTTCCCCGTTTTCTATTGCTGTGGTATGTGGCTTTGTCTCCAGCATTCATTATTACGGGGAGTTTATTTGCCAATGGATGTATCGTCTAGGTTTCGCATTGTTTTGTTCATAATGGCATCAGGGCCCGGTGCTGACGTAGTATTTAGTTTGTGTAGAAGTGCTCGTATCTCGGCTTCGCTGAATTATTCATCAGGGTCTGGATTCGGTACTCCTACGTAATCGGGGTGAGCACGTTGTGGTGCCTGGAATATGTATTCAAGCGAGACTTTTTTGAGAAAGTCCTTTTCTGTGTCTTTATAGGCATGCACAATTTTGTTGATATTTTGTTTATGTACTTTTTTGTGTCTTCTGGGTTTAGAAGGTGTCAGAAGTAAATTCCACGTTTTGCCTAGGCTCAATTCGTTGTCTATGGCGGTAAAAGTTTCTCTCCATTGTTGGCAACAAAGCTCTTGTGCCTATTGTTCGATTTCTTTGTTAAGTGTGGCTGTATTTTTTCTTAGTGTTCTGTTATGTTTCTGCGTTTTTCAGTGTTTTCGCAGCCCTTGTTCGGCTTCCCACATATGTAATAGCATACTGCCCAGAATTTCATGTTTAGCGTCCGGTGGGACTATTCGTGTTGCCTTTGAAATATCCTTCTTTAGATAAGCTGTCCATGGGTCGATGTTTGTAATGTTTTCTGTGATGCCCTCTTGTATATTTCTGAATTTAACCCAGTCAACTAGACTAAGCTGTCTGCCCATGTGTTTGGCGGGCCCCCCAATAGGCTAGATTTCAATAATGTAATGATCGCTTCCAAAGTCTTGCTGTGTATTCAGCCATCGTGCAGATTGCGTGTCCTTCATAAAAGTAAGGTCAGGCGTAGTATCACTGCAGACACTATTTCCTTGCCTAGTGGACATTGGGGGGTTATTAATGAGTGACAGGCCTTCCTGCTGTGAGTCGAGTCAGAGATTCCTGCCACTGGGGTGAACGTGTATGTAGCCCCATGAACAATGGGGGGGGGCATTAAAGTCCCCTCCAATATTTACAACACGGTCTCCCGCTACGATAAGCGTGCGCTTAAAGAGAGTTAAAAATCTGTGCCGTGAGAATTTTGGGATACTGTACACGTTTAGGATGAACACACTGTCCCCTGTTTTTCATGTGGGTAAGATTTCAATTAGTATATTTTCTATATCGGTAACCTGTGTACCGCTTTGCACTGCCGTGTGGTCCCTTCACACTAAAGTTGTAAGGGCTTTAGTCTCCCCCGCGGCACGGCCAATAGAGTGGTAGCGAGAGAACTTAGCGAGGCCGTTCGTCTCCTGTAAGATGATAATATCTGATTTTTCTTTATCTTTAAGATACCAGTGTAGGACAGCTTTCTTTTTCCTGTAACTTCAACAATTCCATTGTCATATTACATATTTGTTGCGTCTGTCCACGGCGACATTTATTGCACAGGCGGCATCGGGTTCATGATAGCCGGCTTTAGTAGCAGAGGTTTGATGACTCTTATAATGAGCGCTACTCCACTGGCTTATGGGCCTGTAGCAGAGGGGCGTTTTTGAAGTTCTGTTACCCTAGTAGATAAGCTACCTAGTTGATGCTAGTGAAGCTGCTGTTGTTGTATACCTGTGTTAATTTGCTTCATAATAGCCAGTCCCCACTCTTTGATTTGCACTCCCATAGTTTCCCTAATGTCGTTCATTGCCTCAATTTGAGTTTTTACAGCTTCTTCGACCTTTCTTATTTGTAAATCTACGCATTGTTCAGATTCCTCTTGACATTTGGGCCACATGTTAGTAGTCTTGGTTTTTTGTGCTTGCTAGTGCCATCACAGTTGTTTTCTACAGCCTTATGTTTTCGGAGAGGAGAATGAGTGCCCTCCTCCACACTGGTTACACTATCCTGGGTTTTAATCATCGCGTCATTGCACTGCACCAAGCTGTGGCACCATGGCACCATGCCTACAGAACAGAACACAACTACAGAACAGGCATGGTGCCTACAGAAGAGGCACCATGCCTGTTCTGTAGTTGTGAATTTCTTTCCTTAATTTTTTATTTTCTTTCCTCATAGCGGCAATTATCTGATTGTTTAGCCCAATCATTTGTTTAAGTTGTGCTAACTCTGCTCTGAGATTGCCTACTTTCTGGTCATAAGCAGCCTCTGCCTTCGCGCGCGCCCCCCTTTACCCTGTCTGCCCAACTCACCTTGAACGATGTATCGGCGCCGGGCTTTGGGGGTCCCTTGGCCCTTGACGTGGAGCGTGACTTTGACCTGAAGCGGTTCCTGGACCTGGAGTGGTTCCTGGACCTGGAGCGGTTCCTGGACATTGAGCGGCTTTTCCTCTCGTGCGGCAAACTTGCGAAGGACTCCGATATGTTGTCCTTCGCTGCGTTGGCGTGAGATGGCCTGTCTTGTGTGGCGAAGGTCGCGTTCTCTTGTTCTTCTCTGGCTCTTTCCTAGCGGCGTTTTCGCACTAGGAATGGGGTCTTATATCTCGCTTTGCAAGTTCGGTCTGCTGTGGGGTAGTCTTCGTCGCACAACAGGCACTACATTCGTGGTTTTCGAGAAGATTTGGCATCCTGAAGCCTTAGCAGATCTTGTCCTTAGGGTTAGGGCAAAAATTCGCTCTACGCCCCAAGCGTCCAAAGTGGTAGCACACGTCCAATTGTTTTCTGTACAACGAACATCGTAGCAATGCTCCGGCGTATTTCACGTAGCTGGGCACGTAGTAGTCGTCTAATAGTACAATCACATTGGTTGTAGTGCCCATTCGTTTGGCCACGAGCGCAGTTGGGTTCCTGGGGCTTATGACGTTTTGAGTTATATCTCATACTGGGTCTTCTAGTGGTATTCCACGGATCACTCCCTTGGAGGTGTTTTCTGGAGCTGCTTCATAAGCGCTGGCTTTAAATGCTTGCGTGCCTATTTTGATACAAGATATTCGCTGGTATCTGCTGGCATGTTCTTCGATAGAAGTACTGACCACAACGGTGTTTTTTTTTGCAGTTGAGGCAGATTGTGTCTCGCTCTCGGGCTTCCCTTGGTATATAGGCCCCTTGGTAGTTGCTGTTGGCAATGTGGGCGGCATCTTGGTCGCTCACGCGAAGTCCCCCACGAGGCTAAACAACTATTCTGTAGTCTTCTCTTGGAAGTGGCGGCATTCTGCTACCTCTGGTGATTTGGCGAAGCCGTTGTTCTCTCAGTTTCTTGTCCTTCTACCCTGTCGAATGCTGCTCACCTGGTTGCTCTAACACTTTCTCTGTAATTGTTTTGCTGTCCCACCGGTCCCTATCCAATATTAACCTCAAATTCTTCTTTAGAAACGCTTTCTCCTCCCACGGTCATTTCCATCTGGTCAAAAAACTCGGTGCGCAAAGCGTGCAGGGCGCCGTGTTCTTTGTGGTTCCTCGCGACGTCTCACTGCGTCGCAGCGGTGGCGGAAGTGTCTACGGCGATCGCTATGGAGGTGGCTCTTCTGCCGGCACAGCGAACACAAAAACGGGCGTAATATGGTCAAGTGTAAGTCCTCTCATTTGATTTTACGTCAGGATGGTCACGATAACTTGTGGCGTCGATTCGTAACGAGGAATTTGCTGTATATGGTTATTAATGCCGAGAAGCATCTAGAAAACACGGAGCTGACGCAGTGAGCGACTGCTCCTTCCGGGCACCTCGAACGCTCTTCAAGCGTCGGAGGGAAATAGACTTTTCTTCAGCTCAGGCAAAAAAAGAGGAAAATCTACAATATGAGCAAATGTTTAAATAGAATTGAGCCTGGCCTTGCACAACAAAGTATTCCTGTGCCACCTGCACCGACACAAGAGGAGCTGCAGTTATTTTATCACAGAGTTGAAGCTTCACGTATAAGGCCAGCTATATTTATAGTTCTTCTACGCTTCGCAGAAATGTTCGAGCCACCACGAAACAGAGAGCCACAGCTGCTTTCCACATTGTCATCCCCAGAGGCATGGTCGGAGGACTTATCAACACTCATCTCTAAAAGTGAGAACTTTCTTGCAGAGCTGAATGTAACTGAAGAGATGGCTATCCATGTCGAGAAAATCACAAGAATGCAGTCGAAATTCCCGAAATGGCCCTTGTACAGAATCAATCAGCATCAATACTGATTGATTGATATGTGAGGTTTAACGTCCCAAAACCACTATATGATTATGAGAGACGCCGTAGTGGAGCGCTCCGGAATTTTCAACCACCTGGGGTTCTTTAACGTGCACCCAAATCTGAGCACACGGGCCTACAACATTTCCGCCTCCATCGGAAATGCAGCCGCCGCAGCCGGGATACGAAACCACGACCTGCGGGTCAGCAGCCGAGTACCTTAGCCACTAGACCACCGTGGCGGGGAACAGCATCAATACTGAAGACTGTTTGTTGTACGAGCACAGATAAATTGTCATTCAGCTTGTTAAAGCAGATTTGCGATTTAAATAGCCATAAGTTATCTACTCCTGCAACGGCCTGGGAATTGTAGCACGAAAGTGACGCCATAGTTATGCCGTTATTACGAGGGAAGCACAGGGCACCACCTCAACTTCTCATACGCCAAGTCAGGTGTTTGTCTGTCCACACGAAATCCATTCATGGCAGCGAGCCCTGATGCCTTGGTGCGATTTACATGCTGTGGTAAGGGCACTATTTATTTTTTTATTTATTTATTCAGAATCGAAATACAAGTGATACAAGTGCATGTGTTATGTACAAATACAGAAGGAGGTCTCAAAGTCGTGAGACTGTGAGTGAGACCTCCTATAAAATCATACATGAGCGATACAACGTAATAGTAAAGAGTGGTAAGGTGCCCATTGACCAGGGTCAATGGGCACTATTGAAGTGCCCATTGACCCTGGTTACTCATGGGCTTCAGGCAGCATGCAGTAAAGTGGACAAACGCAAATAGCTGTATGTGGAGCTGAATACTGTGATTTCATTGTTTGGTCGCCCAAATTTTCGCACATCAGAGAATACCTCGAGATGTACCCTTTTTTTGAAGGTGTGCTGTCACGGGCGAAGAAGTTTTTACCCATGTGGTCCTACCAGAGCTTTTCGCAGAGTACTTTTCAAGAAAGGAAACTGTGAATACTACAAAGAGAACTGATGCAGAATACTACTGCGACTGTGGCAGCTCTGAAGTAGGCAAGACACTAGGGTTTGATGGAAGCAAATGCAGATGTAAATGGTTTCACTACAGGTGCGTGGGAATCAAGCGTGCTCCAAAGCAGAACACCTGGTTGTGTTCTGAATGTGCTGCTGAGAACAGTACCTGAGAATGTTCCCAGCAGATGTCCAAAATACCAGTTGTTTGAAAGAAATAACGTTATATGCCATTTTGCTTAACAAACAAATAACTTTTGTGAAGCCTACCAACATATTAATGGTGACTTGTACCCACAGATGTGACTTTGTATTTAATAATGCATCAGTCTTGCATGAGGGCGAAGGCTCTTGCATATCACTCAGATATGCTTGTTGCAATGAATTCTACAACATTTTGGTGCAAAGAAGTAAAAAACATTTATTTGTACAAAAAGGAAAAGACATAGGCTCAACAGCATCATATGTTTCCGGCATAGCTTCTTGCTGAAAAGCCATTGCGTCCATTTACTTGACAGACCTAAATTTACTTGGCACCAACAAAATCACAGAGTAATAGAATGACCAACTATAGCTTTTGCATGCAACAAGTCTTTTAAAAAAAGCAATGTGGTAAGTTTGTGATGTATTTTCAGCTACTATAGGTCATTGCTTTGGTTCGTTGGTACTACGGATGGGCACAAACTTGCAACCGCGCAGCACACAGTAACAATCTTGTCCGAAGCAGTCTATTTTTCGCCTGGCTTGCTTGTCACAAAATCTATTGGCTGAACATTTTTTATGATAACGAACTTATTTCTAACCAGACCGATGACCCTTTCCACGTGTATGCGTACACTGGCAAGTTTGCGGGTGCTGGCAACTTCAAGTGCTGAGAATTTACTTTTGCCTTTCGTGAAAGCCGGGATGCGAAGAGTGGCACAGTACAGGCCGACACTGTCTGCAATGTCAAAGCCCCTGTCTGCAAGCATGACGTCCTCATGTGTGAATTTGTCAAGTAGGTCACATTGCTCCATGATGTATTTGTCGCTCGATCTTCCATCCCACCCTTGCTTTGCGGACTAATACCGATTAGAAATTTAGCAGTGTTACCCACTTTATATTGGTATGAGGTCTCGCTCCTTGGGAGAAAAATGATGACCATTCAATTGTAATCTCAAAAGAGTCTCTCACGACAGCCACCTTAGCTCCAAAAGAGTCTACAAATACCTGTGGTGTCTTCTGCAGTTTGCTTCTCTCTGGACATACTATTTTAGGCTTAAAAAGTCTCCGAAATGACCCATGCAGCCACCTTGCCAGGATCCTGCTTGCTGTTGAATGAGAGATTTCAAACCTGTAGGAGAGATGCTGGAGAGAAAAATTCTATATCAGCTTCATTAGAAAAACCAAGGAATTCCTGGAATTTTGACAGGCCATTCTGAGGAGTGTGTTTCTCGGCAACTTCTATGAGTTGAAAAATCGCAGAAAGCAGGGTAAAGGTAGCAATTCCTGTATAAAAGAAAACTTTACCATCATCTTGCTGCAGTGATGCCTCTGTCAGTTCCAACTTGATTGATTTGATTGATATGTGGGGTTTAACGTCCCAAAACCACCATATGATTATGAGAGACGCCGTAGTGGAGGGCTCCGGAAATTTCGACCACCTGGGGTTCTTTAACGTGCACCCAAATCTGAGCACACGGGCCTACAACATTTCCACCTCCATTGGAAATTCAGCCGCCGCAGCCGGGATTAGAACCCGCGACCTGCGGGTCAGCAGCCGAGTACCTTAGCCACTAGACCACCGCGGCGGGGCAGTTCTAACTTTGCTTTCTCTTCAGCTAGGAGTAGCTCACTGGCCAACCTCTGGTTGTCTGTGTTCAGGGCTGATGATGCAGTGTTCAAATGTTGCTTTTGCTGCTCTACAGTGTGGAGGTTCCAAGTCAGCCTTTCATTTTCCGCCTGCATTGCTTGTATGTCTGCCATGGGGATATCTGTCTGGACAGCTTCATCTGTAAGAACAATTAAAATTATTGCCATTAGATAGAAATTCTACAACAGGTGCGGTTTGCGTTAAGTAAATACTCGTAGGACAAGCTAACCTTTGTCGCGCTCTTCGCCTGGTGAGTTGCAAGGGAGGGCTGGTTCACTTTCAAGTGCACGACCCATTGGCACACATGTATCAGCCACAGACGGCAGGGTGTACGGCTCAGCGATCTTGGTGGTGGCCGCTTTTTTACTGCGCCACTTCGTGCGCTCATACCTAGTGTCCTGCTAGGTACACGTATGTCATCAGCCCAATAGCCTAGATGCCGGCTAGGAGCCCAATCTGGTTTGCTGTCGTCCATGAGGTTGGAGGGCTTTCCTGCAAGGAAGCACAGTTGGTCAAATCGCGACGCATGTTTTTAGCTTAATGCAAGTCCTCCCGGGGCAGCATTTCACCAAGCAGGGCGTTTAGTGTGTAATGTCAAAGTAAGGGCAAACAAAGAAGTTCTCTATCACCCACAACAAAAGTCAAGCTGCGCGGAACGTAATCGACATGAGTGCACTTCGTAGCGAAGAGCATGCAATTATGATAACCACTGATAGCTGTCATTGTAATTGAGGTTCACGATTTCAAAACTATCGTGATGGATCTTTTCCAAACTATCTGAACTCTCCGCCACCCACCCCATCTTTACTTCGCTTCGCAAGCTTCTTATATGCACAAACAAGTTATCGTTACCTTCGAGCAAGCGAAGGAAAAAGAAGTACACGGGACTAACGTCAGTGAATCGCACGTAGCCCGAAACAGCTGCTCGTTGCGAAGAGCTAGTTTGTATGTAAAGAAATCACAGTAACCTGTTTGTTTACTTTGATTTTACTTATTCGTGATGAAGTGACGTCCGCAGACGCGAATGTTTTTCAAGTTTTTGAGGTCGTTCTTGTTAATGCGCGCCAGCCAAACACGCCGGCGTTCACCAGAAAGTCAGAATGTACGCTCGCAATGCCGGGTGATAACTTTTGGCAGACAGAAAGTTCCAATGGTCTATTCCCTATTTGTAGGCTTTGAAGATGACTTGCTTCTGCTTCTGCAACCGAAAATTGCACAAATTGGCATCGCGAAGCCGGACAGAGCTAGCGCACGCACAACAAAACACAGCTGTGGCCTGCGCCAGCGTCCATGGGTAGGGTCCCTACCATAGGTGCCCGACTGAGGTATCCGGGGATGTAGACGGCGCCTACCGGAAGTGAGGAATCGGCGCTTGATGACGCACGTGCACGCTATGTATACGAGAAGCATGTCAGTGGCATGTCCACTGCTGACATTTTCACCGCCACTGAAAGAGCAATGACTGCCTACGCGAACTCACTCATTCTATTCGCAGCGAGATCAGGCTATAGGTGGCAGCAACGTCCCCGCACAAGGGAGGATAGGCGGTTGGCGACGCGTATACAATTACATGAGCGGCGCTTTGTTGCGTGCGGTTTGGGCCGATTGTCGGTGGATAAAATGCGTTGACTACAATTTACTGTAATATCTACGCTCTTCTCTACTGAATAAGTGCACCACGCCTATGCAACGTTAATATTACATACGAGTAAAGCGCATTCTACCTTTCATAGAGATGCTAACCCTAGGTGACTCTCTTCATGCTTTTGCACTAAATCACGTCTTTGCTGTGTTGTTTCCCGTATTTAAATGGTGATGTCCTGGCAATGTACTGTCTGTTTTCTACTAATGTGCTACATGACCTTTATGGCTCCTCATCCTATATGTGGCCGCAGTTCTTACCAGTACCACGGCCAGAGGAGTAAGTGACTGTGCCAAATCCCCCCCTCCCCTTTCCCGTTATGAGACACTCACGCACCCCGCACACATACACAACCTTATATATATATATATATATATATATATATATATATATATATATATGCAGTGAAACGTGGCAGACACGCACGTATCCCATGGCGTAAACTTTGTATAACCTGTCGACTTAGTTTGACACGTCTTCGAGGGGAGAGGGGTGAAGTCAACAAATGAGGCGATCTTGCACACGCCTATGAATTAGGGCCATCAATTATTGCATTAAAATCTCGCGTGTACATGTGTGCATCAACAATGGTATAATTTTTAATCAAAAGACTTGAGTGTTTTGTGGTGGTTATGATTGCTGCAGTTCTCTGTTTTCTTTGCGTTCATTATGTAGTACCTGCGAACGTTTCAATTTCAGCACGCTTAACTTCTTACTTTTTTCTTAACAAAATGAAAATAGTTTGTGCTCAAAGTATTTGGGTAACATCAGCCTGGCTGCGTCCACTACAGGACAAAGGCATCTTCCATGTTCCACTAGTCAACTCGGAGACATATGCATGTGGGAGGTAGTGGCCAACTAGTGCACAAGGGTGGTCAACTCTCTCTGGTGCGGGAGTGCGTTACCAGCGGTTGTAACCGGTGAGGCCACACCCCAGGCCTCTTAATGCACTTCCATCACCACGCAGATTTTTCTAATCCGGTTGGGAACTGCGTGGCGCCGGAATTCGACCCACGGACCTCTTGCATGCGAGACTGATGTTCTAACCATTACGCCATCGCCACTCATTATTGTGTAACATATATATTTACGTATGTTGTCTATATTTAAATGCAGTAAGAAAGTTTTTAGTTCGCAAATGCAGTGTACGTCTGTGGGGCTGTAACCATGATACTTGTTCGGGAACGTCGTGCTGCTTGCTGATGGGGCCTTGGGGCGCCTCGCAGGGGTTGGTTTTGCCTCGATTTTTGCCGTGTTTTGAGGTGTGCTTGTACTCTGTTTTTTTATGTTCTGCTGGTGCTGCTTATTACGAAGATAAGTTATACTCAAGCGAGGACGTGGGGTGTCGTATTGAGGAGCACTCGCCAGGTATGTACCGCATTTCTGCTCTCAGCGCTTTGTTAACACCGAGAGCGTGATAACGATGCTGTGCTCCGTTTACCTTTTTCATAACATGTGGACGACAAGTGAAGTTTGTTAACGTAGCGAACCTGTTTCTGTGTATCGTTTTTCAGGATGAAGGGGAATTTGTGCGAAGCTCGGGTGAGCTTTTTCTTCTGATTCAAGGATGGTGCAGTGTGGGAACCAAGACATGTGTGCGCAGCGGGAATTTGGCGGCAGATTTGAGAAGAGTTGTGGCGGCGCCCGCCTCTGTCAGCAGTGGGGTTGGAGGGGGGTCCTGCTCGTTATGGACTACTATTTTGGTAGAATAAATTTTGGCCGAAGACTGCGTTTGTTAGCTGTAAGCGTTCATCTCGTCTATGGCACGTATGCTTGGATCTGTTAGTTAGTTGATTTTTTTTGCACTTGTGTTCATATTGTGTGCTATAGGAGTGAACCTGTCTAAGACGGTTTCATATTCTGTACGTCCTTTTTTAAATTGCTATCACAAACTCTGGTGGGTAGCCGGACGTATGCAGGTGTATGCATCCGTGCTGGCACGCATTTTTGAACTACCGTGTTACTCGAGTGTTCGCGTGCAGCATGGTGCTTCGCCTTAGGTAGGGCTCGCAAAGCTTGCACTTGCGTTTAGGTAGTCATGCTTCTCTGTTAGTCAAATCCGAGCTTACAGCATACACCCGCAACATAGTTTGCCTGATTCGGCCGGGACTCATGAATTCCTACTCATTCATTAAACTTCAACAGTATTTTCGAACAAATCTTTCGCGGCTAGTTGTGACCAAATGGCTGTATCTTAACTGTGCGAGCCATAATTCGATCATTATTCTATGCTGTTGAGCACATTTGATTTTACTCAGCTTAATTGCACTATGCTTGCATTCCGTTATTTTGTTTTTGTTTATTAACTATTGTGTGCGCCTCGCCCAACCTGGGTGTTGAAACTTTGCTAAACACTTTGACAAGTACACACGATAACAACAGTTTAGACCACCACCTGCAATAAAGTTTTTAATATATGACAAGCCTAAACCCATCTGGTCAGGAACAGACTTGTAAACAATTAAAAACCACACACTAACCACGAATAAAACCACAATGTTTGTCACTTGTAAGCAAGGCTTCTGTACGGAGGCCAAAACATTGTTGCTTTAATTTGCTTCCAATCGTGGCCAGAATGTTGTTTTAATTCCTTTCATATCAGATGGCATGCTTAAGTGAACTTTCTAGACATGCGCTACAGTTGTAGAAGGGATATCTGGTGTTTGCAGAAAGGAATATTTATTTATCACTCAAAAGTTTCTATAATAGTATACATCATAATATGCCTGCATAAGGCATGCAATGTTGTGGCTAAAATGTAAATTGCACATTTTATTTATCTGAGAATCATGAATAAGGACTGCTTGTTCGAACGCTGTTTGCATTGAAGCGTTAGTAGACACCGGCGCAGACTATTCTATACTAAATGGGAAACTGGCAACGCAGCTAAATCTAGTACTCATGCCGTGGCATAACTCACAGATTCGGATGGCTTGTGGCCACGTCAATACTCCACTGGGTGCCTGCGCAATTATAGTTATGATTTGAGGAAATACATTCGTAGCAAGCTGCCTTGTCTTTCGCGAATGCTCCCGTGACGTCATTCTGAGAGTGTATTTTCTGCAGGAGAATGGTGCTATTATTGAACTGAAAAACTCCGCGTCACGTTCTCAGCCCAGAGAGCAATCGACGTGCCGAATGACGAACGGCGTGTCGACGTACTCTGTCTTTCTGAACAGAGCGTGACACTTCCTCCGTGAGCAAGTGTTCTAGTCGACGTCACATGCTGTGGTTTGGACGATGACGAAGTGGTGGCCGAAACAAACTTAGAACACCTCCTGCAGCAAGGCATTTGTGTACCTATAAGTGTAATACACCTTCGTGATGGACGATTTGAATCGCTCGTTACCAACTTTAGCAACGAGCATCAACACGCTTTCCGTGACACTTCGATAGCGTTTGCCCACGAAGTAGCAAATATCACGAAGTGTCCACGTCAGAGCTAGTGGATACCGCCGACACGTCGATGAGTAAAATTGACATCAAATCTGATCTGTCCACTGACAACCAGGCTGTGCTGTGAGCACTCTTGTTCAAGTTCAGGTCTTGCTTCGCAAGTTCCTCAAAGATCCACCATACATCCATCACTCAACACAAGATCATCACGGACGAGGATGCACGCCCTAGACACCACCACGCAACCGCCTGTCTGCTAAATAACGTGAAGCGATACGTACGCAAATCGGCGAGATGCTTGCCGATGATGATATTATAGCATCCAACGGCCCGTGGTCATCTCCAGTCATCTTTGTGAAAAGTAGTTACGGGTCTCTAGGTTCCTTCGTCGACTACCGGAACCCTAACAACGTGACCAATAATGACGTGTACCCGCTGCTGTGTATTGATGATTCGCTGGATAGATTTAATCGTGTCCATTATTTTTCTTCCCTCGCTCTGAACGGTGGGTACTGGCCAAATGAGGTAGATCAACTAGACCATGAGAAAACAGTCATTGTTACTCCAGATGGCCTCTACCGATTTCGAGTACTTCCTTTTGGCTTGTGTTCAGCGCTGGCAACTTTACAGCGTATGATGGACAATTACCTCACAGAGCTGAAGTTACAGACTTGTCTCGTCTACCTTTATATGTGGTATTCTTTTCTGCCACGTTCTAGCAGCACCTTCACCGCCGGCGCAGCGTGCTGGAGGCTATCCAATTGGCAAACCTCACACTAAAGCCACAGAAACTCCACTTCGGTAATGCAGAACTCCAATTTCATGGGCTTGTAGTTAGCGTGTTAGTGAGTGTCATGTAGTTAGTGAGTGTCATGTTTTGTGCATTTTATGTTCAAAGTGCAATGCCACATCTACTAGAATGAAGTCATTATCATGGTGTAATTACCAAGATATTTTTGGCGTAATTATAGCATGCTGATAGAAAATAAAAACGTGGTGGCGAAAAATTCTAAACGATTACAATGACAAATTCTCTCGACTGTAGCATAGCTTATCTAATTTAGCTTTAAAAGAACACTCAAGAGAAAAAATTTATTACCCTTATATTATTCAATTACTCATTCACGCACGAATCAAATCCGGGTGGCGATGCTACACGGACATTCCTGCAACAAACGTCGTGGCACAATAAATTTTGAAAGCATATACTAGTAAAAGGTCCTTCTTGGTTCTTAATCAGTGAAAATGAAGTGCATTGTGTACTCCATGGAGGCTTTAGCTTTACAGGAGCACTGACGTAGAAATTTTTGCATCTTGTTTTTTGTGTTGCAGCAGGGTGCTTATGACCCACTTATCACGACTGTAAAGTTCGTTTTCTCAAGAGCCTGACGAATAATTATTTGAAGGTGGTTTTATGGCTCTATGTCACAGTTTCACTTTCAGAGATCACAGAGTGAGACAGGAGCCAGGGTGGTTTCCTTGTAAACATAGCTGACTGCGTCATCCCAAATAGCGTCGTGCACATAAAACAGCATGTACCACCTTGACAACTCTTTAACGAAGGCTCCCTCCGAGACATTGTAAATATGCGTGACCTTCAAAAAATTCACTGCTGAGGCAAGGAAATCGGCCTTGGTACTCCAAGCCTACCCTTTCTTTTCGTCAAAAAGGTCTGCTAGTAGTAGCGGCTGGTTGTTTACACGAAAACCAAAGATGCACTTCGTGTGTGGTGCAGCTACGTGCACCTTAAAATGATTTTAGGTATGTTATGGGCTGTATTATCTGTTGACGTTTCGTAGATTGTGTGTGTGTCCACACAAATCTATCCCATAAGTATTCTCGCCTTCAAAATTTTGCGTCTGTTCTCCTTAGTATATTGATATTCAGAAAACTTGATTCGCCCAAGGTCACCAAAGTAAGAGAAACACATATTGAAATCTGTGAAATCACATGTGGTATATTAAGCCTGAAATATTAAAAAATTAGAATATGGTAATAGAAAAATTCTAGATGATAAGTGAATTCGAATATTAAAGTTCGAGTGTGAATAAAATCGAATAACCTAAATATATTTTCTGAATATTTTTCAAATACTGCGATGTACAATTGCACACAAAAACGTTGCCGAGGATCCCTAAGCATATTTTTATGAGGCAGCAACGTCACAGTGTTATTTTGGTTAGCTTAGTTAAGGGCTCGAGAAGTGATGTTCTGTAGTTGTCTTATCAGGAATGACGCAATGCAGAAGCTAAACTTAATAAATTTACACAATTGGGGCAACTAATCTACTGCCAGCGTCAGTCAAGATGGGCCAAAAAAAAGAGTAATTTCTCAGCTTCTTCTTCTCCAATTCATGTCGCAGACTAGGGAAAGCTCCCTTTGAGTCCATGTTCCTTATCTGCCCCGTAGACATCAATTTATAAAAGGATTTGAAAATTTTCACGCGGAAAATTTTTGTCAGATTTTTGTTGGACTTTCTGGCCTGAAACAACATTAATGAAAACAGCGGCCTCTGCTACATAGGTTCGAGCTATTGTTTTTGCCAGTTGTCACTTTTAAAGGGCCTGTAAAAAACTCCGAGGTCCAAAATTTTAATGAAGAGTAATATGCGCACTTTAGCTCTGTGAAAATGCTGCTGCAAGAATTTCGGGAATAAGTATGTGCTATAATAATGATAATGTGCTATAATAATAATAGTCAGGCAGGGAAGATATAGTACTTAGAACATCAGCCTTGCATGCAAGATGTCCGTGGCTCGAATCGCGGTGCCGCGCAGCTCCCAACCGGATTAAAAAAAGAAGTCCGCGTGGTGATGGAACTGCATTAAGAGGCATGGGGTGCGGCCTCACCAGTGACCACCGCCGGTAACGCACTCCCTCACCAGAGAAGGATTGGCCACCCTGGTGCAGTATCTGGCCACTACCTCCCACATGCATACGTCAAGTAACTCACGGCCCTCAGTCCCCGAGGGCTGCGAAGCAACTGACCATAGCGGCGGTCAGATATGCAACGCAGCAGAGGGTGCTAAGAATCTCTGGATCCGGACAGGCCGCAATTGGAACCGAAACTTGGCAACGTTTATTGCTAGAGCTTTATCTAGTGAGGCAAGTCTAGCTGTACTATTCGTGGAGCTAGAGGGAAATAAATGGGATGTAATAGGGCTCAGTAAGACTAGGGGAACAGATGAGACCTATACATTGCTACAAAACGGGCCCGTCCTTTGCTGTCGGGGCTTGGCTGACAGAAGAGAACTGGGAGTGGGGTTTCTTATCTACAGAGACATAGCTGGCAACTTAGAGAAATACTGTATCATTAATCAAAGGGTGTTAGGTATCGTGTTTAAACTCGAAAAGAGATAGAAGCTGAAGGTGGTATATGCTTATGTGCCTACGTCCAGCCTTGATGACGTGTCAATTGAAAGCTTTTATGAAGACGTGGAATCGGCAAAGAGTAGGGTAAAAGCTTAGTATACTATATTGATGGGAGACTTCAATGCAAATGTAGGAAAGAAACAGGCTGGAGACCAGGCAGTAGGTGATTATGACATCAGTACTAGAAATGCCAGAGGGAAGCTACTAGTAGAATTCGCAAAACGCAGTTATTAACAGATTTTGAATACCTTCTACCGAAAGCGAGGGAACTGTAGGTAGACATGGAGGAGCCCTAATGGCGAAAATAAGAACGAAATAGACTTTATACAGGGCGCACACACAGACATCTCGGAGGATGTGGAAGTGGTTGGCAAGGTACGATGCAGTGACTATAGAATGTTACGGTCTCGAATTCGCCTAGACTTGAGGAAGGAACGACAGAAACTGATACGCAAAAAGCCAATCAATGAGCTAGCACTGAGAGGGAAAGTACAAGAATTCAGAGTCTTCCTTTAGAAGAGGTACTCAGCTCTTATTGAGGAAAACAGCCTTAGCATTGACGCAATGAATTATAATGTGACTAGTATCATAACGGAGTGCGCAGTGGAAGATGGAGGTACTGTAGTTAGACAGGACCGCGGCAAGCTTTCCCAGGAACCGAAGGACCTCATTAAGAAGCGTAAAAGCATGAAATCCTGAAGTACAACAGGCAAAATAGAGTTGGTAGAGCTTTCGAAGTGAATTTATAAGCGTAAGGTATCCGATGTCAGAAGAGATAACATGGAGAGAATTGAACACGCTCTGAGGAACGGAGGAAGCGTCAAAGCAGGGAAGAGAAAACTTGGGATAGGCAAAAACCAGATGTATTCACTAAGGAAAAAGGAAGGTAAAGTAACTACTAATATTGAGAGGATAATGAAATTAGCGGAGTTTTACAAAGATCTGTACAGTAGCCAGCACAACTACCACCTTAAAATAAGAACTAGCTGTAACCCAGATGACACCCCAAGAGTAATGATAGAAGAAGTCAGAAAAGTCTTGGCGAGCATGCAAAGAGGCAAAGCTGCGGGTTAGGATGAGGTAACATCAGATATGCTGAAAGATGGAGGACAGATTGTGTTAGAAAAACTAGCCACCCTGTTTACGAGGTGTCTCCTGACGGGAAGGGTACCATGGTCTTGGAAAAACGCTAACATCATCTTAATACATAAGAAAGGAGATGACAAGGACTTGAAGAATTACAGGCCGATCAGCTTGCTCTCTGTAGTATACAAGCTATTTACAAAGGTAATTGCTAACAGAATTAAGACAACATTAGAATTCAATCAACCACAAGAACAAGCAGGATTTTGATCAGGCTACTCAACAAAAGACCACATTCTTACTATCAATCAGGTAATAGAGAAATGCTGAGATTATGGCCAACCACTGTACATAGCCTTCATAGATTACAAGAAGGCGTTTGATTCAGTAGAAATATCAGCAGTCATGCACACGCTGTGGAATTAGGGCGTCGACGAACCATATATTAAGATCCTGGAAGAAATCTACAGAGAATCAACTACTACTATAGTGCTTCATAAAAGAAGCAACAGAATACCAATCAAGAAGGGTGTAAGGCAGGGGGACACAATCTCCCCAATGCTATTTACCACGTGTTTACAGTAAGCCTATCATGGGGCCCATTCGTGCTGCAGCTTTATACAACCCTCTTTCTCGGACTTCTCCGGTACAGCATTCTGCCCTGAACAACATATGCAAGACCAACGTCCGGGCACTACAGAGCGTACAAGTCCAAGCACTTCAGACATGTCTTGGCCTTCCAGATGCTCATCGACAGTGGCAACTATTGTTGTCACGCAAGAACAGTCGGTCACAACGCATATCATTGTCGAGACGCTGAGAGCGCACATTCAGCATTTATCACGGCGTCCTTCACATCATTTAGCGTGTTTGACAGCGCGAAGGCCCCATTCTTCGTTCTGAAGTATTGTGACGAAATATCAGGACATAGTACCGCCTGGCTTCAAACTAGCGATGCGTCCAGAAGCTGCGTTATGGAGTCTCCGTCAACCTGACCTGCGCTTATCGGTTCCTGGAATCGTTAAGAAGGCACGCATGTCACCGCTAGCCCTGAAGCAATTGACTTTGCGTCTGTTGAACGAAAGGTAGTTTGACCACATGCACGTTTACACCAATGGCTCCACTAATTCCAACAGCGCTACAGGAGCGATGGTTGTTCATCTGGTAATGTGTTGCTTTAATACAAGTTTTCTCACACCACGACGTCGACAGCAGCAGAGCTCGCAGTACTTCAAGGTGCAGTCAAGTATATTCTTCGGCAGCAGCCTAATCAATGGGCCATCTCTTGCGACTCGAGGTCAGCTTTACAGACACTACGGTTCGTTATGCAGCACGGGTTACACAAACAATCAGTATATCAGATAAGGCACGACTACCACGAAGCACTCGAGGAACATCACGATGTTTTATTTTCATGGTTGCCGAGTCATTGCGGAGTAGTCAGCAATGACCACGCGGATGAAGCTGCTCGATCAGCTCATGACCAAGACTTACGTACGCCCATATCACTTTTGAGAATGGACGCCGCAAGGCGACTACAATCAGTTGCTCGCAGTGTAAATTTCCCAAAATAGAATACACCGGGTTTCTCCAATGCGCGCCAGTATTCCAACGACCAAAACGTCCAACGTCGTTCGCAATCCGGGCTCCCATGATGCGCTGAAACTTTGCTGTATCGCACGAGGTTGGGCATGACATTTACTAATGCGTATTCTCGTCTCCTTGGAATGGTGAGAAATTAGGCATGCAACATCTGGGCCTGCGAGGAAACGCTATGCCACTGCCAAAAATACCAGTCTAAATGACATATATGGAAGCCAAGCTCTGTCAGCTGGATTCACGGCCGCTCACAGAAAAGAAGATCTTGGGACCTTGGCCGACGGTTTCGCATTCACGCAAAGCCACGAAAGCCCTCTTGTAATTCTTAAGGACCACCAGGCTTCAAGAGCGCTTGTGAAAGAACAGTGTGAGATCATGCTGTGTAGTCTCGAACTGATTATTCAATCTTCTCTTTCTTACTACTCTTCTTTTATATCTTTCTCTTTTCTATCATTCCCCTTTCCCCTTTCCCATGTGTAGGGTAGCCAACCAAGCCAAGCTTGGTTAAACTGCCTGCCTTTCCTCTCTTTCTCTCTTCCCAAGTGTAGAGTAGCCAACCGAGCCAAGCTTGGTAAACCTCCCTGCCTTTCCTCTCTATTTATCTCACTCTTTCTCTCTCTCTCTCTCTCTCTTACAGGAGGTTTTCATAGGCCCGGAATGGGAACAGTTAGGCATAAGAGTTAATGGATAGTACCTTAGTAACCTGCGCTTCGTCGATGACATTGCATTGCTGAGTAACTCAGGGGACAATCTGCTACTCATGATTATAGAGTTAGACAAAGAGAGGAAAAAAAAGGTCGAAAAATTATTCTGCAGAAAGCGAAAGTAATGTACAACAACCTCGGAAGAGAACAGCGCTTCGAGTTAGGTAATAGTGCACTTGAAGGTGTAAAAGACTATGTCTACTTAGGACAGGTAATAACCGCGGAGCGGAACCACGAGACTGAATAACTAGAAGAATAAAAATGGGGTGAAGCACATTTGGCAAGCACTCTGAAATAATGACAGGTAGATTGCCACTATACCTCAAGAGGAAGGTATATAACAGCTGCATCTTGCCTGTACTTAGCTACGGAGCAGAAACCTGGAGACTTACAAAGAGCGTTCAGCTTAAATTGAGGACGACGCAGCGGGCAATGGAAAGGAAAATGGTTGGTGTAACCTTAAGAGACAGGAATAGTGCAGAGTGGATTAGCGAAGAAACCGGGGTTAAGAATATCATAGTTGAAATCAAGAAGAGGAAATGGACATGGGCTGACATGATAACCGCTGGTTATACATGATAAGCGCTGGTTAATAAAGGTAACTTATCGGATTCCTAGCGAAGGAAAGCGGGTTAGGAGGAGACAGAAAGATAGGTGGGCAGATGAGATTAAGAAGTTTGCTGGTATAAATTGTCAGCAGCAAGCACAGAACCGGGTTTACTGGCGGAACATGGGAGAGGCCTTTGTCCTGCAGTGTACCTAGTCAGACTGATGATGATGAGTTAGCACCGAAGTGGTCCGGCCCAATCCATACAAGCTTGCCGCTGTTATCAAATTACCAGCTCCTGTCGATAAGAAAGCCGTCCAGCGCTTCCTTGGTCATAGTGCCTACTATCGCCGGTTCATTCATGGTTTTTCACAGATAGCGGAACACCTGACTCACCTCGCAGGGAACGACACGCCATTTGTCTGGGAAAACGAGAAATAAGCAGGTTTTAATGAACTGTGGCAACGCATGCAATCAGTGCCCATTGTCGCTCATTTCGATGATAGTTCTGACATGGAGGTGCATTCTGATGCTAGTAACGTTGATCTTGGTTGAGTGTTCGTTCAGCGTCAAAATGACATCGAAAAAGTCATAGCCTACGCCAGCCGCTCCCTATCGCGGTGAATTATTTTACTACGGAGAAAGAGTATCTCGCAGTCGTGTGAGCAATCAGCAAGTTTTTCCCATACATTGATGGTCGTCCTTTCAAGATAGTGACAAACCACCACACCCTCTGTTGGTTGGCAAGCCTGTGCGACCCTTCAGGTGCACAAGCACGGTTGAGCTAGCGGCTGCAGGAACTCAACGCCACCATTGTTCACAAGTCCGACCGTAAGCATGAAGACGCTGACACACTGTCACGCGTACCCCTTTCTCTCGTTACTCAGGAAGCAGAAGACGATGAATATTTCCTGGGCACCATTAGCTCATCAGACTTGATCATACGCCAGCGAGATGACGACGAGTTTTTTCCAGTCATCAATCATTTAGAAGGCTAGGACGTAATCATACCACGTCATCTATTCCGCTCGTTGACGTCGTTCTGCCAAGAACGCCCGTTCGAATGACTATGCTTACCTCATGATGGTTCCTCGACACATGCGAGACCACGTCCTCTTCGCTTGCCATGACGAACCCACATCTGGTCACCTGGGCTACTCGCGGAGACTTGCCAGAGTGAGCGAAAGGTACTGTTGGCCCGGACTTTTGGTAAGCGTCAAGAAGTACGTCAAGGGCTGACGGGAATGCCAGCTCTGAAAGCAACCATCTGTTAAGCCAGCTGGTTTTCTTCAACCCATTGAAGCACCTTGTATGCCGTTCAACCTAGTCGGCACGAACATTATTGGGCCATTTCCGCAGTCTACGGGCAGCAACAAGTGGGTGATCGTCGCGACCGACTACTTCCCACGCAACGCTGAGATGCAGGCAATCTCACGAGCCACGGCTTCTGAGGTAGCGCAATTTTTCATGCGCCACATAGTGCTACGCCACGGTGCTTCTTCTAGTATTATAACGTCAGAGGGACAGCATTCACGGCACAGCTCACAGACGAAGTTTTCAAACTGAGCAACATCAGAGTCCGAAAGACAACTGCGTACCACCCGTAAACCAACGGACTTACCGAGTGACTGTATAGGACGCTCGCAGACATGATCGCAATGTATGTACATTGACGTACAGCACAAATCATAGAACCGGATCTTGCCTTACGTGACCTTCGACTATAGCAATGCCATGAAAGAGACCACGTGATTCACGCGATTTCGGCTTCTCTGTGGCCGCGAAGTGCAGACCATACTGGACTATATGCTACCATGTCAAAACGACGGCGAATTAGCAACTGACGCTGAAGAATTCACAGAGCGTGCTGAAGAAGCTCGGCAGCTCGCTTCACTGCACATCTGCCAGCAATATCAGGCAGACGCACGACGCTGTAAAACCCGCCACATAGAAGTGTTCTACAACACTGAAGACCAATTTTGGATGTGGACGCCCGTTCGCCGCCGTGGCCTTAGTGAAAAGTGACTGAGACTGTATATTGGCCCATATAAAGTGCTACACCACGTCAGTGACATATACCACGAAGTGGTTCCGGACTCAACACCGCAAGCGCAGACCAAGACACGACCGAGACCGGACGTTGTTCATCTTGTGCGCATGCAACCATCCGTTGCGCGTTGTTCGTAACTTTTTTTTGCCGTTCACCGCTTTTTGTTTGTGCTTTTTATTTATTTTGTGAACTTGCTTATTCATTCATTGACTTTTCCTAGGTTGTCACGCTCTTTAATTTCTACTTTCCTTTTATCTGAATTTTCTATTTTCTTTTTTGTTTCACGTGCCAATGTTGTAGCATCGGAGTGATGCTATCTCTTTTTCTTTCTCTATTTTGTTACTTCTTTTTCGCAAGGGGGGATAATGCCACCCACACGTAGTGGGTCGAGAGCAAGAGCGGCTCTCATCCTCAAGGAAAAAAGAAGATCGCATGCTTCTTCTCTACTCGAGAGCCAGCCCCGACGGATGCATTGTCCAAAGGCTAGCTACCCGGTGGTTTAATAACCCTCCCCATCAGTACTTCTGAAGCTCCATGACAATATTCTAGAAATCATGTTGCCGGAACTTCTGTCTGAAACATTGTGCCTCGATGGGCTCAGGAATGACGTCAGAGTTAAAAAAATGGCAATCAGGCCATCAGTTAAGACATTCTTTTTGAAACTTCACAATGGCGCATTCCCTACAAAATATTGACTCCATGAAAACAGAATATTCTTCCGTTCAGTGGATAACATTACCTACAGAAAATCTTGGATGGTTGACCACATCTTTCTAGACTGTATACTGATGCATTCTTTTTAAGGGACATCATTCAAAGAACCTTGAAAAAAGAGCTGCCTGTCACACTATACGGCATCCGTTCTCTGCTTGTTATACATGTAGGCAGTGTGTCCTATGATACCTTCATGGCATTGGTTCTTCACAGTGTGTAGAAATTTCGGATGACAGTGCGAAACGTAGACTTCAATCTCCGCATGCTGGGGACTACTTGATTGAAAGTATAAAATATTTGATGACTACATATGAGACACAAGATGATGAGCCCGAGTGGTTGCTCTGCTTGGATGAATGGGTTGGCTAAACCATCTGCCTTAACTCCCATGTGCTGGAAGATGTTACACCATTAAACATGTGACACTGCACTGTAATCTTATATTAGCTTGTTCCACGTTTGCTAAACAGGCAACAAAGACAAAACTTGTTAGTTTAGGGTAATGATTCTCACTTAATCTGCGTGAGGTCTCGGTTCAGACTTCGAGTGAGCCGTTTGGTGTTTTTTTTCTTCGCTGTCACCCAGCTTTTAGAATGTACAGTCGTTTTAGTATTTAATCTTGCCCCGCCGTGGTGGTCTAGTGGCTAAGGTAATCGACTGCTGACCCACACGTTGCGGGTTCGGATCCCGGCGGCGGCGGCTGCATTTCCGATGGAGGCGGAAATGTAGTAGGCCCGTGTGCTCAGATTTGAGTGCACGTTAAAGAACCCCAGGTGGTCAAAATTTCTGGAGCCTCCCACTACGGCGTCTCTCATAATCATATGGTGGTTTTGGGACGTTAAACCCCACATATCAATCAATCATTAGTATTTAATCTCTTTCCTATTTGCGATAGTGTAGGCATGCTACGAGCATTTGCAATTGTCGGCTCGTTTGTGTCTTCGTGTGGTCCACGTGTCACCTTCTTTGGGGACCGAGAGACGCGCCGCCTATGCCAGAGTCCTGAGGAAAGTTCTCCTAAAAAGTGAAAAGGAGGTAAAGCCACAGGTTGGCCTGTGGCTAAAGGTGACCTACAAAAGTAGTAAGATATCAAAATGGCTACCGCGCTAACGTTTCCCATGTGTGTAGCGACACTCAACGTACGTGGCTTGAGGAATGTAAGGCGTCAGTGGCAGTTGCGCCACGTGCTTGAGCAGTACAACATAGATGTACTTGCAGTGCAAGAGACTAAGATTTCCGCTGCTCGTGACGCCGATCTTGCACTGGAAGTTTTTCGTGATTACAATTTATACATCAGCCCAGCACGTGGTGCATCCGCTGGATGCTTTTTATTAATTAGAAAGCACTTGAATCATATTTTGACGTCACTACATGTTGATGGGGAAGGACGCCTCATTTGTTGCGACTTATCTTTTCATTCCCATAATTGGAGGTTTATCTGTGTCTATGCTCCCTCCAAAGTGAACGAAAGGAATTCTTTTTTCCTTTCTTTAACTTCGCTACTAAACACTGACAGAACTTTGGTAGTTTTTGGAGACTTTAATTGTGTTTGTGACGCTAGAGATCATTCATACATAACAAATCGTTATGATGCAAGTGCAGCCTTATTGCAGAAACTATTGAATGACCACAATTTAATAGATGTGGGAGCGCATGCACCTTCTTCGGTGAGGTTCACGCACTTTCAAGGCATCTCTCATGCTCGGCTTGACCGTGTATACGTATCTCTAAGCTTATGGTCTCACATTCATAATTATGCTGTAAAGCCCATATTTTTTACAGACCATTGCTTGGTCACTGTTTCTTGGGGTCCTAAAAATTTTCGTAAAACCCCTCTAAACTGGGACCTATGGAAGCTTAACGTTCAGTTGTTGCGCGAAGATTGTTTTGTTAAAATAGTAAAAGAATCGGTACAAGAGGTAAAACGGTGTCGACAGCTACCAATTTTCGCTCAATGGGAAAGGTTCAAAGAAAGAGTCAAGTATCAGGCAATTAGTATTTCATGCGAAATAGCGCAAAGAAAAAAAGCTGAAAAGCGCTATCTTTATGATTTACTTCATAAGCTCCATACTTTTGAAAGTGAACAGCCGGGATTGTACGGGGACGAGATAAATGTGATTCGAGCACAGATACAAAAACATGATACAGATTTATACAGAGGAGCTAAGATTCGTTCCCGTGTTACCCATTTCACTGAAGAGGAACCCACTAAAAAATCCCTCGGGGATGAAAAGAGATATGCACTTTCTAAACAGATACTCAAATTGAGTCGCGGGGTTCCCTTTGCACAGAGACATGTGAAATAAGAGCTGCATTTGAAGATTATTACAAATGTTTGTTCACCGCGGCTGAGCTTCAGGAGAATTTTGAGGAAGAAGCTAACCACTTCATTGCCCTTGTGCCTCAGTTACAAGATGATGATAGACTCCCTGTAGAGGGGCCAATAACCAGAGAGGAAATTAGATTTGCAATAACAACGTTGCAGAAAAACAAAACTCCTGGCCCAGATGGCCTTAGTGGTGAATTTTACATAGCTTTTCAGGAACTTTTGATACCTTTCCTTGAGCAACTTTTTAAAGAGGCTTATGACCGTGGTGAACTTCCTCCTTCTTTCTATCAGAGCCATACAACATTAATCCCAAAAAGTGCTGATCCTAACGCATTAAAGAGAGTTAACGAATACAGGCCTATATCGTTATGTAACGTTGACTACAAAATATTTGCTAAATTGTTGACAAATCGGCTACAGACAGTGATTACTAAATGTGTAGGTGACCACCAAACATGTGGAAATCGTGGTCGCTCTATACAGACAAACATACATATTGCACGTTCAGTTCTTGAGTGTATAGATGGTAGCATGGACCAAGTAGCCCTCCTTCAAATAGACCTTGCAAAATCATTTGATAAGGTACAGCATGTTTTTTTTGTTCCGGCTCCTAAGACACCTGCAGTTGGGTGATGTACTATACAATGGTATCTCACTCTGTTATAAGAAGTGCACAACTAGGCTAATTGTAAATCGCACACTTTCCAATATAATAGAGTTAAATTCATCTGTACGTCAGGGATGCCCGCTGTCACCTTTGCTTTTTGCAATTTATTTGGAACCATTATGTTTAAGTGTGCTTCTAAAGTCCAGCATAAGAGGCTACCGATATGATGCTGAGGAAGTTAAAGTTCTAGCTTATGCAGATGACATTGCCTTCTTTTGCGCTGATAAACCCAGCGTTCAAGAAGCAGTCAACACTACTTTACGTTTCTGTGAAGTCGCTGGCGCCAGCATAAATTTTGATAAAAGTAGTGGATTCTGGCTAGGCATGTGGGCTACAACTCCTTCGGTCTTCGCAAATATTCATTGGAATGCGACTCCTATGAAATACCTCGGTGTGCCTCTCGATAACTATCGCAACAGCGGCCCACACTGGACCGCTGCGATAACTACGATCCGCCGAAAGGTGGCAACATGGCACGGAAGGGAACTTTCCATTTTTGCCAGAGCGAAAGCGTGCAATATATTCCTTGTATCGAAGCTTATTTATATTCTGCAGGTGTTGCATTGCTCTCGGGTACACATTCAAGCCTTTCATAGGATATTTGCCTGCTTTATTTGGAGCTCTTCCTGGGAACCCATGAGAAGAGACAATCTTTTTCTTCCACTCGAAAAGGGTGGCCTCGGCCTTGTGCATTTGTTCGTGCGACAGTTGGTGTTGCGATTTTTCTACCTCAAGGACGTGTGCCACCCATTTCTATTAGCGGTTCTTCGTAACCGTCTTTGTTACCACCTTCCTTTTATTCATGTCACAACAAGCGTTGCTAAGGAATTGCCGTTGCGGGGATTCCTAAAGGAAATTGTTGATACTGTCAGTTTTTTGAAAGCCAGGTTTACCTTAGAGTATTTGTATACTATTGACAGAACAAATTTAACCGCTGCACTTGTGAATAACCTTTTCCCCGAACCTGTTTATCGAAAGCCATATTCGCTTCTGTCTGGTCACGATGTATTATTTCGTGTACGTAGAATGTGTATATCTCCTGCAGCGAAAACATTTTTCTTTAAACTGCACACTTCCACGCTGCCAGTGAAAACGTGGCTGAATGAAAAATCAATATACGTACCCTGGACAGTGAATTGTAGACTCTGCAACCAACCAGAGACTATAGAGCATTGTTTTATTCATTGTCGTGATGCTTTTTATTTTTGGGACATTCTAAAAAGAACGTTAAGAAAAGAACTTCCAATCACAGCCCATGGTATTAGGTTCCTTCCGTTCAAAAAGAGTCTGACTCATAATACTCCTTACGACCTGTTTATGTTGTTGGGACTTTATTATCCATTATGGAAAAGTCGCATGATCGATAAACACGCCGAGCCACCACGGTCGACGAGATCTGTCTTCCGAGAAGCAGCTGCTCAAGTGCGCAGTGTTGTCGAGACTTTTGACCCCGTTCCGGACTGGCTTCCCGTTCTTGACGCTTGTGTGTGTTTGTCTGAATTCTGATGAAGTATGTTCTGTGTACTTTACTGGTGATAATGTCATTCATTAAAGAAAAAAAAGTCGGCTCGTTGGTCTAGGGGTATGATTCTCGCTCAGGGTGCGAGAGGTCCCGGGTTCGAATCCCGGACGAGCCCGTTTTTGTTTTTTTGTTCAGTCAACCCGGCTTCTATAATTTATAGTTGTTTTAGCTTTTAGCCTGTTTTTGTTTCCTTAAGATAGCACAGACATGCAGCGAAGAGCTAAAATTGTCGGCTGGTTGTCGAGGGATAATACATCCGACAGCCAGACGGGTGAATTTGAATGGGTGAAATATGGGGTTACTGTAACGAAGCCACTTATGCAGCCACCTGTCGCGCCAACTGATTTATTTAATATAACGAGGAAGCAAGCTATCAGTTTATTTTTATTTTTTTCGCCCAAAGGACCTGTCGTAAAGAACACCGTGTTTTCTCTCGACGACGTTCGAGCAAGGCCTTACTTATTTGAGGATTTCCGCGATCCACTCGACAGGAGTAGATTGTTGCTGGAGGACGCGGCCCTTGCGGCATATGAGTTCAAGCGCGCGTGTGTGGTCACCTTATTGAGCGACGACGGGGTAAAGAAATTGCTGGCATTCAAGGATCTCAACGTAAAGGGGCGTCGTTGCATGGCTGCCGATCCTCAAAACTATGCAGATACAGGTGCGACAAAAGTAAAACGAAGCAAGCGAGCTACGACCAATATACGCGAAATTGAATGCCAACACGCTCCATCAGAAAGTCCTTTATTTTTATGCGGAAATGTACCAGAAGACAGGGCCATTGATTCCGTAGGAAAATAAACAACCATTTCTCTGATGGAGCACACTGGCATTCACTTTTGTCTAGCTTGATTACAGGTCACGTGGTTCATTTTACTTTTGAAGCACTTGTACGTCTCCACCTTCAATAAATCTTGTACTGGGTGGCTGATCAAGCGCTAAAGACACCGCTGGCAGCCTGTCGCAAGGTCATTGAAGTGACGCAAAGACGTCGGTGCGTCAGAGGCATCGGTGAAAATTATTCAACGTTTCTAACTGCACTCATGAAACTGAAGAGCAGAATGAAAGCCGACGAACTACCGCACCAAATTTGAGTTTTCAGTAACCACGCCCTTGCCCTGGCTTCTGGACGGCCTATGCAGTGCCTGCCGTGCAATGTAGTCAGCCATGTCCGGCACTAGTACAAGGGGCAACAATATTTGTGATGCCGAATTTTCGGGTGCACTGAAGACCTGTGTGTACGCGCGTACGTGGCCACCGTGGGGCCACCAGCGGGCGAAATACACATGCAGATGATGATGAATGCTGCTGAAGCCGTAGACGTGCCACTAAGAGGTGCTGCAGCCAGGAGATGGCCAGCGACTTGGCGGAGACATTGATTAAAGTAGGAGGGGCCGAAGGCGAGAGTGTAGCCCTAAAAGAAAGACGGGAGTAACAGGTTCATCAAGAAGAATGTGAGAAAGAATGCAAGAACCACTCTGATGTTGATGATGCCAAGGACGCCACAGAAGGTATGAATACATTTCAATATAGGGGTGATATGGATAGTAGCGGCTAAGCTTCATCCAAACGACCGGTAGACACTACCGAAGAGAAAACTACCAAGTGCCACACCGATGGGCTGCCCGCAAAGGCAACTGTGACGAGAAGGACTAGCATCAGGCCGCGCATAAACATTCCGCGAGTCAGGAAGGGTGGTGACAAGCCACCACAGACTACGGATTTCACCAGACCAACTAATTGTTCAGGAAACGTCTAGCCACAACATGCCCGTAGCCAGGATATTTTTTTTCAAAAGAACTTTCTGAAGGTATTGAAGAACGCGTGTTCTTTTATTTTTTCTTCGAAAACTACTCTCACCATCCGTATTTCGGCAGATAGGTAGGCCTTTAGCCCCCCTCCCGCCACGGGGCTGAGCCACAGAATAGACTTGGTGTTAAGCTTGGAGCTCCGGGCCTTTTTCTCTTCCTCGCCTTAGAAATGACAACCGACCGAACGCTTAGCTTAAGCACGCTGAACGTGAAAAGTCAGGCCGAGATGCGCAAATAAAGCCAAGTGTAGAGCATGATGGTGGACCAAGACCCCGATGTTTTAGCTGTGCAGGAGACAATGCTCTAAAAGGACCAGAAACCCGAGGTTTACTTATAAGGTTTGCATCTGACTGATGCTTGTTATGCCGTACAAAGAACTGTCACCTACGAACTTTTCTTACAAAATATATAAGAAAGTAATTGCTAACAGGTTAAAATCAGTAATTAAAACATTGTTGGTGAGAGCCAAACATGCCGCATCAAAGGGCGTACCATCAACACCAACATACACTCAATGAGATTGATTCGGAAATGCTGTGACGCGTGGAAGGCGTGAGTCGCTATTGCCTAAGTTGATTTAGAGAAGGCTTTTGATTGTGTTTCTCGTGTTCTTTTAGGTGTCATTCTGGAGCATGTAAACGTCGGCACCATACTTATACTGACGGTTTTGCCATTGCGTTACCGGAGCGGTACTGTACTAAGCTCTTAATTAACAAAGTACTGGGGGCTCTGCCTTCCAGCATAATCTTATTTTGTATTTATCTAAAGAGTCTGTATGTAATGGTGCTTCAGAACAAATGCATTCAAGGGTTTACAATACAAGCGCCACAAGTAACACTCCTGGGCCATGCTGATGACGTAGCCGTGCATTAGAAAAATAAGGAAACCGTTTTGCAAACAATAAACGTTGTTAAAAAGATCTGGTATAGTACTGGCAGTAGACTGCACTAGAGCAAGTGCCTAGGTATTCAACGCGGAGAATAGGCTATAACCCCTGCGAATATCAAGCAGTTGACAACGCCAACAAGTTACTTGGGCGCACCGCTTCAGGCGCACTAACGAAGCAAAGAATACTGGAAGTGTGAGAATAAATGTAATAAAGAAAAATCTGAAACATGAGAAGCGAAGAGCCTTTCAGTATTGGCAAAGGCTGCAATCTGCAAGTTATTTTTCGTCGCTTGAGGCTATCAGTATGCCATGCGAATCATTTTCTGTAACCAAATAAATGCATAGAAATTTCACAGTGTTTCCTACATTTGTGTGTTTACATAGCTGCAGTAGATGTAGTCACAATAATTTATTCAGCAGATTTAAAGTTTGAGGACTGGTTGCCCCACGCTCCGCCGTGGTAGCCTAGTGGCAAAGGTACTCGGCTGCTGACCCGCAGGCCACGGGATTGAATCCCGGCTGCAGCGGCTGCATTTCCGAAGAAGGCGAAAATGTTTTAGGCCCGTGCGCTCAGATGTAGGTGCACGTTGAAGAACCCCCGGTGGTCGAACTTTCTGGAGCCCTCCACTACGTCGTCTCTCATAATCATATGATGGTTTGGGGACGTTAAACCCCACATATCAATCTTTCAGTGGGGTTGGCCCACCACTTTGTGAGACAGCTAGTTGGGCGTTTCGTTTTCTTCCGCGACAACGCGTGGACCCATCTTTGCAAGCGGTCTGTAAAGTCGCGCTCGCCCATTTGTTGCCCAAATTTTTTGTGTGCTCACAGAAGGTGCCGGAGAGAGTGCTTGGCTTCACAGAGAAACTATAATAAATGTTTTTTTGCCGTATGACACATGTTTACGGTCACAAAAAAGTCTACGCAGAGATGTATTTCCCACCGCCTCTCTACAGGGCAATATACAATCGAGGTCCAGGACAGACTCCTCAAACGCGTTATAGGGCCAATAAACACGCTTTGACTTTTTAACGCTTTCAAACATGCTCGCACTCATTCAGTAGATCACGGCGACCAGATTTTCAGAATATTGAAGTGTTGAGCGCCATGCAGACCCTCCATTTCGAAAAAAAGTCATAACTTTGCTGAAAAGGCAAAGTAATGGATGCGATAGCCACAAATTGGGAAGTAACGCACAGAATGGCAAGCAGGTCGAAACGTGGCCCGCGTTTCTCACGCACAAATTACGTACGAAACGTACTCACAGGTACAAATGAACGCGAATAAGCGTCTCAGATGAACGCGAACAAGCGTCTAAAAAGCGCCCCTTTTCACGAACGAAGGCTGCGCAACAATTGTAGTGACCTTTGCGTGCCCTGTAACTACAACCGAATTGTTCCACTGCAAGCCGAACGCCAGCGAAGACGTATGGTCCTCCCCACCGGGAGATAGGGGCATGGGAAAAATCGTCCACTCCCCTCCTCTCCGCGGGCCAAAGTACGAGTGAGAGATGAGAGCCGCCGCGTGCTCATTGCGCCATCTTGCTGATGATGCTGAGAACATGAGAGTCCTCCCCCTCTCCCTCGAGTCCCGCCAACAGCGGTAAGTGGTAGATATAAATGGCTTTCCGCTTGAAAGTTGAACGAGGTGTCCTTTGGTGGCTCGTTGGTTAACGCCTCGAATTTACGACGCGGAGACCCCACGTTCGATTACGCGTGCCTCTTTTTCTGGATTTCTTTCTCTGGGTTTTCACACACACACACACACACACACACACACACACATATATATATATATATATATATATATATATATATATATATATATATATATATATATATAAAATAAGGGACAGAAGTGTATACCTAAGGGCTCGTTTTTCCGTGTTTTTAACACAATATTAATGAGGTATAACAGACAGTAATGCCAAGGAATGTACAGGGGAAGTTATCTGCGTACGGTTGACCGGATGATACGGCAGTCCATACATGATACGTGAGACGAGAAAAGCTTGAACAAACTGCCGCATTTCGCGTTCGTTTACTCCACGAGTGCGATTAGAGATTCTGCGTAAAGCATGAAGGATTTGTTTGCTAGTCTTCGTAACGCGTTGGAACCAAGTGCTCGCTGTGCAATTCTCGTCTAAGTGCATTCCTAATATTCGGATAGTGGATTTCCTCATTATAGGTTGATTGCCAATGTGAAGTTTAAAACACCTCTTTTCTTCCTGCTTGGCAAACGTGGTTCGGCCACCATGAATGACGACAAACTCTGTTTTGTCTGGAGCGGTGTGTAAACCTGCTTCCATTGCGTAGTCGTGAATAATGTTGAGGGCTCGTTGTAAGACATCCTCCTGCTCACCGACGGATCCTTGATGCGTCCACACGGTTACATCATCGGCATACACCGCGTGTTTCAGGCCCGGTACGTTCGCAAGGCGGCTTGGTAGCTGGTACATGGCTATGTTAAAGAGGGTGGGTGAAATCACCGAGCCCTGGGGAACACCTACGTGGTTGGTTCGTACGGTACTGGCGTCTTGGCCGATTTCGACTTGGTAGCTTCGCCCTTCGAGGAAGCCCGCTATGAAGTTATACATTTTCCCTTTAATCCCAAGGGCACGTGCTTTCGTCATGATGGTACTGTGTGGTACGCCATCGAATGCTTTGCGTATGTCCACTGCTACCACAGCCCGTGGGTGCACCGAGTTAGAGTCGAGGACGTCTTCTTTTAGGCGAAGGAGTACATCTTGAGTTGATAGGCCCGCGCGGAATCCGTACATTGTAGGGGCCAAAAGGTCGCGATCTTCAAGGTACCACATCAAGCGTGTGTTAACCATGCTCTCCATGACTTTGCAGACACACGAGGTTAAAGAGATCGGGCGGAGGTTGGATAAGGTATGGGGTGGTTTACCAGGCTTCGGTATGGGCTTGACTACCGAAAACTTCCATGTGGAGGGCAGTATTCCGGTATCCCAGACTGTATTAAACTCTTTGAGGAGAGCGTGTTTGTACTCAAGAGGCATATTGCGTAAATGAGCAACGCATACTCCATCGGCTCCTGGAGCACTACGTGTGTTAGCATGTTGCAAGGCATACTCCAGCTCGAGCATGGTGAAAGGGCTATTAATTGGCTCAGTGTCTTCAGAGCTTGCATCCTTCCGGTACGTATTGGCTGTGGGGCGAGATGTCTGCGGGAAAAACACTTCAGCAGCTTGTTCGGCGAGCTCCTGTGTGCTGATGCCCTCCCGGAGGGCCACACGAGCCGCGCCATTGTAGGTCTTGCGTTGGCCGAGGAGAGAGCGCAGGATGGTCCAGACCTTTGACGTGTGGGTCTGCCCATACTCGACCGGCTGCTTAACGAGGCCAAACGCATGGTTACCGGACTACCAAGGTACACACGCCTGGATGCGCTCAAGAGCTGCAGCAAGCTCAATAATCTGACCGAGCTCGTCGACATGCACATCCACACACAGGAAACGAGGCTTCGCGCAACAAATGCTGGGCGATACACGCTTATGCTTCTCGGGTATGACATCAACACACTGCCCATGCTGCCTAACAAAACGCCGCCTTGGGAAATCACGGTACTCACCGACGGCAAGCCACTTCCGTTGAATATGGACCCTAATCAGCGAGCACGGCGCCTTAACTACGCCAAGAGACATGCTAGGGCCACGAGTTCACTCCCCATGACTGAACGCGTCGTATACACTGACGCTGCACTTCCTGCAGACGGTACCAGTAACACTTGTTATGCCACTGCGTGGTACGACCAGACAAACAGAAATCAGAGCCGACGTTATCATGCTTCAGCAGATGCGATGTATAGCACTCGAGCAGAGCTAGTGGGCATCTCAGATTATTTGGAGTGGGCCCTCGAAATGTCACCTCAAACTGACCCTGTTCACCATCGTGTGTACACTGATTCCCAGGCTGCCCATCGGGCATGCGCTAATGTTCTTTACACAGATCCTGTACTCCAGAAGATCCGACACCAGACGCGCCTGCTCCGCGAATGTGGTCATGACGTTACCATCCACTGGGTCCCCGGGCATTGCGGTATCCCCGGAAACGAGAAGGCTCACAGATTAGCGCGCGCTCATCTCCTCACCGCGCTAGCCAGAGCTTCCGATACTCCTTCCACTTTTCTGGCTACCCCACCCGAGCTAGCAGATCCGATAGCAGATAAGCACATTACCAAACAACGTCGCGCCGCCTACCTCACAGCAGTGGGTAATCCACTCTCGATACCATTGCTTCCTTCGAAGATATTCACACGGAGAGAGTCTGTCCTGCTTCGGAGAATTCAGGCAGGAACACTCCTTACTCCTTTCTTGCTGAACCGTTTCCACAGGGGTGACACGCCACCACCCGTGACAGGTCTCTGCTCCACGTGCAACTGCCGGGCTGATCTCAACCACCTGTGCTGGGAGTGCCCTGTGTACAACCCGCCTAGGCTCCGTGCCCTGGCCACCATAAAACGGGGACCCTGGCCTTCTTCTCTCCGGACATGGGCCTGCCCGGAGCCTTCGCCCCCTGATCGCGCCATCGAGTTCTGGCGAGCACTCATCATGTTCCTCCAGGACCCGGCCGCGCCACCGGTTGGCGACCGGCTCCGCGACAGCCACAAGATTCAAGCCATTCAAGCGGCCCCCACTTAGCTGCCTCCATGACGTCCGGTAATAAAACGGAGGCAGCTCTACCCCCCCCCCCCTGCTATAGTGCCCTGACTGTCCACCGCAGCGCCCTCGGCGCGAACAAAGTGGAATAAACATGGTTTCATTCATTCAGGGGAAGTTATTAAAACCAATGGAATGTAAATAAGAAGAAAGAAAAGTGGATGAAAAAATTACCAACTGTGAGCAGGAATCTAACCAGGATTCGAAGGTCGTAGGTTCGATTCCTGCTCACAGTTGGTAATTTTTTCATCCACTTTTCTTTCTTCTTATTTACATTCCATTGGTTTTAATAACTTCCCCTGTACATTCCTTGGCATTACTGTCTGTTATATCTCATATATATATATATATATATATATATATATATATATATATATATATATATATACATATATATATATATATATTATCTGTGAATTTAGAAGTAGGAGTGACAGTCAGCGCCATCTATAAGCCAAACAACGAGTGTGAAACACTCTTATGCGCATGTTTGGCGCCACGTAGCACGTGAACTTATTATGAGCGGGCAGCTGATTAATTGTCCCTCTTATACAACCTAAACACACCAAGTCTGCCAGTACGAGACCCTCGTTCAATGAAATAAGGGAAAGAAGTGTATACCTAAGGGCTCGTTTTTCCGTGTTTTAACACAATATTAATGAGATATAACAGACAGTAATGCCAAGGAATGTACAGGGGAAGTTATTAAAACCAATGGAATGTAAATAAGAAGAAAGAAAAGTGGATGAAAAAATTACCAACTGTGAGCAGGAATCGAACCTACGACCTTCGAATTACGCGTTCGATGCTCTAACCACTGAGCTATCACAGCGGCCCTCCCTCCATCCACTTTTTTGGGTTTATCTGTGAATTTAGAAGTAGGAGTGACAGTCAGCGCCATCTATAAGCCAAACAACGAGTGTGAAACACTCTTATGCGCATGTTTGGCGCCACGTAGCACGTGAACTTATTATTATGAACTTATTATATATATATATATATATATATATATATATATATATATATATATATATATGTGTGTGTGTGTGTGTTTATTTATTCATTTATTCATTTATTTATTTATTTATTTATTTATGAGGAGTGATGGCGACAACGATGCTTATGCCGACGCCGACGGGCAAAATCCAGCCTAGAGTGTTAACATATTTGCTATCACAATAAAACAACATCCGTGCCTCTTCTGACCAACCCGTTTCGCATACGCTCAGTGACGCAAGCTTGCCTTTGGGCGGCAGGACGTACCACAGAGCTCGTGGATTGGTCATTTGTCCATTGACGATCGGCTTGTTTGTCTAGATGTATGATTCTCGCTTAGGGTGCAAGAGGTCTTGGGGTAAAATTCCGGGCGAGGCCTCCCCTTTCTTCCTTTCTTTTTTTTCGGAGTCAACCCGGCTGCTATAGTTTATGATAATCGTACTTTTTAGTCACTTTTCTTTTTACGGAAGTCTGAGCATGCCCTGATGGCTCGGCTCGTTGGTATGGGGGTATGATCCTGGCATAGCGCGCGAGAGTTCCCGGGTTGAAATGCTGGCCAAGCCCTCCTTTTTGTTTTCTCGTTGTCAGCCCGGCTGCTTAAATTGGTGGTCATTTTCGTTTTTAGCCTGTTTCTTTCTCTTTGAAAATACCGACATGCGAAAAAAGTTCTAATTGTCGGCACGTTGATGTAGACACCTGCGTTACGTTAAGCACACTGATTTTTTAAAATTATTATGGTAGTCACTAAGGCATTCAAAGCATAAAACAAAGAAAACTTGTTCTTGGCTTGTGCGAGCTCTCACTTATCATCATGAAGGCACTCGAAAGAGAACAGGAAAAATAGGTCCAGTTGGCGTCAGTGCGCGCTAAATATGCCACACATTGATCATTACGTGAAACAACGACGACAGCTTACTGCAGCATGCTACAGCACACGACAGCATTTGACAGCTCTGTCTCCTAAAGTGCTCCGCACTTTGCAAGACGCTCCATTTTAGGGACAAAGCTTCTTTAAACACCCTGCAGCACTTTGTGAGCATGGTCGGAAAAGGCGGCCTATCAGTAGAGGACGCTCCGGACAACATGCGAGCCAAATAATATAGCGCAGCACGCGGCCTGGAATTCACAGTAAATTATGAAAGTCAGCTGAAAATTGTTTTCTCTTCTCTCGACAAATCACAGGAGATGCTCGAAAATCACTCGTAAAAAGCCCATCTACCCGTTATTGGCTGGTTTGAACATGGCACGCTTGGTCGTTGCAAAATTTGCTGCGAGAGGCCGCGCCTCGTCCACGCGTGCTCACGCGATCACGCTGAAAAAGCCACGCATTTGAATAAAAAAAATGTTGAAGGTCGCAAGGCGTGCGTGAAGGTGTTTTTTTTTTTTTAGGGGTGAAGCTTCTTAAGGCGTGGGTCTGTCCATCCTGGGCGTATGTATGTAAGCACCTCTAGTTTGTAATAGGATCCGTTCGCTGTTGGCGTGCGCTCGGAGTTGCCCGATGGATAAAGTCACTTCTAGTTTGTAATAGAATCTGTTCGCTGTTGGCGCGCGCTCGGAGTTACCCGATGGATAAGGCCGCAGAGCGGCGAGCGCGCAAGGCGGCGGCAGCGCGTGCTCGCAGACAGAATCCCGATGTGCGAGCCCGCGAGGCAGAAGCGCTCCGTGAAGTTGCGCGACGCCGCCGCCAAGATACCAGCAAGAACGAGAGGCCCAAGCGTCACGACAACGGCGCGAGGACCTTGCCGTACGCGAAGCGGCAAGGCTGCGGCGCGAAGAGGATCTCCAAAACGTCAGAGAACGGGAAGCGGCGAGAAAGCGTGCGTATCGGCAGGCAGACCCCGATGCAGTGAGAGCTCGTGAGGCGTCTGCAAAAGCATCAGGCGAGCTCAGTCCCAAGGTGCCGACGCGCGGTTTAAGCGAGACTTTTTAGACGTTATGTTCAGACACAGTTGCAGTGTGTGCGACAGATTGTGGTTCTCAAACTGTCTAGTCACAATATCTTCCATCAAGAACGACCAGGCTCGCGCCAATGTCATCGCCGTGCTACAGCGCGAGTATATATACACACACAGTGTTTCTCACGTCTTGATGATGTAGTGGGCGAACTTTCACTGAAGAGTCTTGGTTTTACCGATGATTTCCCCTCAGGAGCTTCGCCAACTCATCATTCACCCCGAGGATATGCTGTGATATATTTTTTTTGCCTTCATCGGGAGGAGAGTTGTAACTCCACTCCCACTGGATGGATTCTTAAAATTTTTGCGGTGTTGAACTCGTGCAGCAAGAAGCTCTTCCAGTGAATTCGTTCCATGGTTACTTGTAAAAGTGTTTCATGGTCCCTTAAAGGCGTAGGTCTGTACATCCCCGACGCATGGAGTTAAAAGTTGCCACTTCTCGTTTACTTCTTGGTGTGTTCACTAGATGGCGGTAGTTGTTGATTGATTGATTGATTTGATTGATATGTGGGGTTTAATATTCCAAAACTACCATATGATTATGAGAGACGCCGTAGTGGAGGGCTCTGGAAATTTCGACCACCTGGGGTTCTTTAACGTGCACCCCAATCTGAGCACACAGGCCTACAACATTTCCACCTCCATTGGAAATGCAGCCGCTACAGACGGGATTCAAACCCACGACCTGCGGGGTGGCGGTAGTTGTATGTGATAAAAAGATGCGAGATCCTGGTAGGGTGGCTAGCCACCCTAATTGCAGTATTTTGAGTGCTCACTGAATGTTCACTTGGAGTGTTCACTAGGACGGACAGACAGACAGACAGACGATTCACGGTTTACCTATAAAACCCTCTGAAGCGTCACCCCACTCATCACCATTCACTCCGTCTGTTAGCTGTTTTGTTTTGTTTTTTTTTCTCTGGCATATGGGCTAGAGCCCCTCGTCCAGCCACAATTGGAGCTTTGGGCACGGGAAAACTTCCTATATGAATACTTTAAATAAATACGTTGGAAAAAAGCTCATTGGCGGCATGGAGAAGCCGAATTGTTCGAAGCGATTATTTTCACACTTACACCGACTATATTTAGCCAGCTGTTTTGAAAGCGCGAGTGGCGCTTGTTACCGAAACGATTACGTGTTATCACTTGGTCACATCCAATGATTGTCTCATTTGCAACACACGGGTCCGCTTGTTTCCAACGTACTACTGCAAACTGATAACGCAAGTTCCAAATCAAGAAGCATGCGGCGGACGGCAATGAAAAGCGTACATTTCATAATTGCACAAACTGTTCATAAGTTTCCGTGAACAAGAAAGAAAGACAGAAAAGAAAGAAAGAAACAAAGAAAGCAAGAAAGAAAGAAAGAAAGAAAGAGAGAAAGAAAGAGAGAAAGAAAGAAAGAAAGAAAGAAAGAAAGAAAGAAAGAAAGAAAGAAAGAAAGAAAGAAAGGCGTAGGGGATCATGCACACACGTGCCTAGTTGCCCTAGTCCCCATTTTCCCAATATTGAAGGAACTTAAACTTTTTTTTTATTTAGATATCTGTGCATCTTTGAACTCAGTCCTTCCGTTAGCGGTATTGAGATTTCATATAACCCCGCTGCCGTGTCGTCAGAAGAAACATTTTTTTCGGCTTTCATACAGTAAAACCCCTCTACATTAAAATTTTGAAATTCCTTAAACATCGTTATTTTTGGATCTCGTTCAGTATATCCGGACCTTTTTGAGTATGACCAGAATTTTTAGTCCATGGCCTCAGCGGTGTTCTATGGTTTCAGAATCGTTTTCCTGCGTCTTTATCCCTCGTACGAATTCACTGCACCAACCACTCACTGGTGCCTTGATTTTTTTTTTTTGCACAGGTTTGGTTACTACCCCTATCTTCTCGCGGTACTCACTCTACCTAACCTCCAATCCCCGCTTTTCAGCTTTTGGGGAATCCGTAGAAGCTTTCTTGTGGTGTTCCACAGATTACCTCACTGTATGTGCGTGATTTTCTCTTTTCGCTCTACAGTGCGTTACTTGTGTTTTTTTTTCATCTCCTGCTTCATGGCCTTTTTATTTTCCCATGATTCCAGGCTGCTCCTATTAGTTTTCTGTGTGCTTTTTGCGATCTCTGCTGTTTACTTTTTATTCACCTTCAAATACGCGGGTGCGATTGATTCCCGTGCAGAGCCTATATATTTCCCAAAGCCTAAGGTTATTTTTATGATCAAGGCTATATTTTAGTGCTCAATTATTATTTTAAAACATACATGTATTCTCTCATGAGATCTGTTTATAAAACCAACGCATAGCCGACATTGTTATATTCTCATTGCCATTTTATCTACGCCGTGGCACTTGTTCTTTCCGTTAACAACTATTATGTTCTTTTCTTCACACAGGTCCATCATAGTGATCAGCAGAGTATTCATCTGTCCCCCAATGTGAGCATTCCACAGGGCTGAGCACAGAGCCGCTCCTCGAATAAACGTAATTGATTGATATGTGGGGTTGAACGTCCCAAATCCAGCAAATGATTATGAGAGCCGCCATAGTGGAGGGCTCCGGAAATTTTGACAACCCGGGTTTTTTTAGCGTGTACCCAAATTTGAGAACACGGCCCTACAGCATTTTCGCCTATTTCGAAAATGCAGCCGACACAGCCGGATTCGATCCCGCAGTATGCGGGTCAGCAGCCCAGTACATTAGCCACTAGACCACCACGGCAGGGCCTCGATGGAATGTAGCGCTACACTTCTCATTGATTGCGATGAGTTCTCATTGATGTGAAATGGCCGTTGTTGCGTAGTGGTGACGCTGCTATCAGGTTAGTGGACTTCTGTTGTGTCTGCGTGTGTGTCCGTGTTTTGCATTTATTTATTTTGAACTTAAGAGACAAGAAGAGAGCAGAGTGGATTAGGGAACAAGCGGTGGTTAAGGATATCATAGTTGAAATCAAGAAGAAAAAATGGACATGGGACGGGCATGTAGCGTGTAGACAGGATACCCGCTGGTCATTAAGGGTAACTAGATGGATTCCAACAGAAGGTAAGCAAGTTAGGGGAGACAGAAGGTTAGGTGGGCAGATGATATTAAAAAGTTTGCGGGTATAAATTGGCAGCAGCAAGCACAGGACCGGGTTTACTGGCGGAACATGGGAGAGGCCTTTGTCCTGTAATGGACGTAGTCAGGCTGATGATGATGATGATGATTTTGAACTGTCTCTCTCTCTCTCTTTCAACCCCCTATTCCCCAACCTCAGTGTAGGGAAGCATACCGGATACTAGCATCTGGTTAAACTCCCTGCCTTCCTTTTTTTTCGTTTCTATCTCTCTCTCTCTCTCTTCCTCTCTCTGTCTCTCCGTTGGAAACAGAGTGTACACGCTTGGAAGAAAACGTTCCCAAATTCGGTGGGGGGGGGGGAGTAACTGTCCATCATCCTTCGCGCCAGCGCAAAACCGATGAGTGAGACGGCCTTTCGCGATTCCGTAGTTCACTGCGTACCCATGTGTGCAAACAATGTTCAATGAGCTGAAACACTATTCCCTGCCTCGGCCTCGTCCCAGCAGCGGGACACAAAGCATCAAGGAAGGGGATAAAGTGGGAGTCCATCACTCTGCACTCGATGTACGTGACCCTCTGAGCTCGTTAACCTGACGGCTGGGCTGTTCGCTCTCTCTGCCGGCCTTCATTATGAGTGTTTGGTGGTCTGAAAGCTCGTTAACTCAGGTCTCTGCTCAGTGAGCCACAAATTCAAAAACTACTGTGGTTTTCAGGTAGTTTTCTTTATTTTCGTTTTCGCATTCCCGCGTGTGTGTGTGTGTGTGTGTGTGTGTGTGTGTGTGTGTGTGTGTGTGTACCTGATTTATTGGTTTATGTGTGGCGGTTAACGTCCCAAAATTACCGTATAATTATGAGACAAGCCGTAGTGAAAAGTCCGGAAATTTAGGCTACCTGGTGTTCTTTAACATGTACCCAAATCTGAGCACATGAGCCTGCAGCATTTTCGGCTTTGTCCGAAATATATGCCACAGCTGGGATTCGACCCCGCGACATGATGGTCGTAAACTTAAAGGATGCAGTGTTATAAGAACTACAGTGTGGGCAGCTGCAGTTAGCATAAATTTTATTGTTCAGCAGTAGATCGCAAAGAGCGCTAGAATGAGAAACATGAAGCTGAAAAGTATACGACAAATTAAAAGTATATATAAGTATATGGAATCGCTCATCTGTTCAACGTCCCTTTACATTGACATGGCTAGAAGGTCACAGTGAGCGATTTCTCCAACTAACGGCATAACACACAACAAGAAATGCACAGAATGAAGAAACATGGGTTGACAAATTATCATGTCACACAAAGAACAACTGACATGTAACGATAATTTTTTGCAACAAATAAAATACACTCTGTACAATTAACGTTTCACGCATAAAAGAGACACACGACATGCCGAAATAGTGTTGATTATCTTTTTCAGTTCACACGTGTAGAGAGCAGCGATATTGTCGTAGTCACACTCTTTGTGGCTTCTGAATTTTTCGTGCGCGTTCTTCCAACGCGTGAATGGAAAGAGGACCAAGACACCAAAAGCTTGATAAACCTCTTTGCCTGAACTTTCTTTTTCAAAAAGCGCAATGTCTGGCAACGTTCCTTATGATATTTGGAATACACCAGCCAGAAAAGCATTTCTAGCCAGAGAGGCTGGAACTTCAGTTAGCGCTTACCAACTGAAGAAAAGGTGTAGTGAGCGCCTGGTTTCTATGTCGTCATTAGCAAACGTCGTCTAGTCTCGTCGTCCTGAAACTCCTGGCGTCTTGGCCCGTCGAACACCTAAAAACCAATGTTGTTGTCAGAAATCACAGTTTCCGGGCATGCATCATGCTCCGATCAGTTTTCCCGAGCTCTTTTGGCACATGAGTCACATTCAGGCAGCGTAGAACTACAGGTAAAAAGAGTTTATTCGGCTGCTGTAGCTTTTTTTGGTCAGTGTGCACTGGGGCAAGCGTCACCATTCGAGAAAAAAATCAAGCGTTACTTAACGGTGTTTCGGCACGGCCATCGAGTCTCATAGAAGGGCGCTGATCGACACAGAATACGAACTATCTACCAATTCGTGCATGCAGAGTACTTCAAGGGGGTGACTTCGCATTGCGAGGAAGGAACGTGCTCCGGAAGGTTCGCGGGCAGTAATACCGAATGTGAGAAACGAGTACTTAAGCGACGATACATGTCGGCTGGCAAAGTTCCACCTTAAACGCTTGCGCTCGTTCTTCCCCTGGCGGAAAGATTCGCGGGTAAACATTTCCTCCGCTTCCCTTCTGGTGCCGGTAAGGTTGCGCTTGTCCATTATCTTACTCTGCACGCGAAACGTCTCGCCTTCGTAATTGCACTCCTACGGAAGGCGGGCAGTTTCTGTTGCGTTGTGATGCCATAACACAAACGTGAATGAATGCGGAGGAGTTGGTGCTAGCAGTAAAGTTCCAGCGACTCGAATCAGAATGCACAAAACAGACAACCGAAATGCATGGTTGGTGCACAGTATACAGCTTAAGTATAAACTCGTTTGCATGCACTGGCACTTTTCGTTGGAGTTCACGCGTTCTAAGAAATTGGTTGTGGTGCACTATGTTCCGAAGAAGACCGGAGTTCTTTCCTTCATCACTAGTGAACCGATCACTCAAGATTTCGTGTGGTACGAGGCTGCTCCTGTTCGTGCCGGCGTAAGTACTGCAAACATGATTGCACGTATAATAGAACATTGTATATCTATGCTGCACCGTGTACAGTTCTGAATCTTTTCACGTAAAGGGAAATCAGAGCTGCACGATTGTAAACGATGGAAGACACCTTGCCGGAACACTATTGTTTAGGGAGCAGAGCGACAAAATTTACAAAAAGTACGTAAACATTACGCGTTTTCGCGCGCATTTAGGTTTTCTAGCGCATACAGGCAGTGAACAAGCTATTCCTATGTGGGTAGGTACAGTCTGGTTCCAGGTAAACTTTAGATTGAGACCAAGTGAAGAATTTTCCACAATGATTATCTTTCCATCGCAGATTGCACGATAACACTTGTACGATCGGGGTGAATAACGCATTCGATGCTCTAACCACTGACGATCGGGGTGCTTCATTGGTGTGAAAAGTCACAGTGGAATCATAATGTCAACCAAGGTGTCTAGAAAGCCTGCCCGAAAAATAATGCGTGCATGCGAATTGGTGTTGCCAACGTGCAGCATAACTTACAAGAAAAATTATTTACTGCATACCGCAAGCGAGCTCAGATACGTGTAGTAAAGTAAAAATTGTTTACTTATGCGATGCTTGCTTGCACTGAAATGGCGAGTCGCAGCACGCCGAAATAACCTCCACATCTTCTGCATTGTACACGCAGTTCTCATTGATGAGCTTCCTGCTGAAGTGAAGTGATATTGACGAAAGAAGCTTGCCAGGTCCTCTATATTGAAGAAACCACGCCTCTACACCAAGAAGAGAGGAGGTCCTATGCCCGTTTGCATGTGAAGGGCTCTCTCTGACACTACCCAGTTATAGCCAGCGCGGTGATGACGGCGCTGGTGGCGGAGTTTTTGCAGCGCCACCTGGGTAGAGTCTGAGATCTATATTACGCTTAACAGTGATTAACGATGTCTTCTCCGATCGGGCTGGTTATCGCAATGATGCGTTTTCGAAGGCTAGTCCTTTCAATGGTGCGAGGAGAGACCGTATCTCCAAATAGTCACTGTGCCTGCGGTTTACTGCATTTTGCTACGATTACTCTACTTTTACTTACTCTCCTCTCAAACATACGTATGGGGAGAGGGGGGAGTCTCAAGACTTTGATATACGTGTACACAATCGGCTCAAACTACCGTCATCAGTGACGTCACACTGTGCCCCCCCCCCGAAAAAAATTTCTGGCTTCGCCCCTGGACCTGATCTAATATTAGGGTGGCTACTAGTATAGCGGATTGTGTTTCCGGGTTTGACACGGCGAAATGAGACTCCCAGTACTCTTTCTTTTTAAGTCTATTGTATGGTTGAGACAGTATAGTGGTGCAGGTGGGCCCCCTAACCCTCTCACATTCTGAATGGTTGAGAAGGTTGCCTAAACCTGCTTGATTCTGTTCACACACTCATGAGATGTGCATTATCGTTGGTCTGCCAAAACACCACAGACAGGCGTCCTAGCGCAGCGCAAACTATATTTTATGCAGTCTTGATAAACTTGTATGTAATTCCCTTATTTTTTTTTGAAGGTCTGTGGCATTCTCGCTATCTAAAAAGCTGGACAAAACAAAGTGACATTCGGACAAATTCTCGTACTACATGACGCAAACAGGCAGTTAAACAGTGTTCCACACTCCCCGTCATGGCTATTGGTGGCGCTGACAGGCACTCCCACGTTTCATGCACATATATACCCCATAAAGAAGACCGAGGGCTAGCCACTGTTGTAGCTAAGTTGGTAGCGCATCGGACGCGTCATTAGAATGTCGTCTGTTTGGTCCCTGCCCACGGCAAGTTATCTTTTATGCACTTTTATTTCTTCACACTTACATTACAATTACTTAGGTAATATTTCTTATATGCTTTCTTCGACATGATTGTCTGTTACATCTCATTATCATTTCGTGTCACAAAGAAAGCGATCCCTTAGATGTACGCCTGTTTGCAAAAAAATCGATGATCTCCCCGAAAGGAACTCTGATGGAATGCGAAGCCGCAAGCGGCGCGCACGGCATTGACCCGGGCGTTGACGCGGGTGCTGGAAGAACGCTTTGAAGCAAAACTCGGTGTAGCGTTCACTCGAGCAAACGTTTGTTTGAAACACAAAGGCACGAGAGGCAGGACGCGTTGAAGACGCTCGCGATCGGCTTCCTGAGCTCGCATCTCGTCAGTGCTACCCGCTCATCGTCTGTTTTCTCGAATGCGATCGGTATTCTTTACACGCACCTCGTCGGTATCGCTGGTCTCTCACTGCCGACGCTTGCGTTCGGCTTCTCTGGCTCGCGTCTCGTCAGTGTTGACGTCGCCATTCACGAACGCAATCGGCTTCACTAACCTTCGCAAGCCGGTGACAGCCGGGAAAGGTACGCGCACACTAGCGGGAAGCATGCCACGACAGCGTCCCGCCCGTCGGCGCAATCACGCAGCAAGCAGCGGCGCGCTGTCCTCATTCTTTGTGCCACGAGATTTACGAGGCGCGTGCAGCACGCATCCGCTGGCTCACTGTTTCATCTCACGGACAGATGGAGAGAGGTGGCGCGAATGAGATGATGCCCACGTGAGAACTGGGCTCGAGCGTTTCGAGTGGTGAAGAGGGGGAAGCGGGAGAGAGCTGACACGTGGCGAGCGCACGGCAGGCGAGCGAGAGAAACGTCCCCGCACACTGCTAGGAGGACTTGACCTACTTGGCACCGCTCCAACCCTTGCGGCGAGAGAGCGATGCGAACGGAGGGACAGCGTTACACAAAGTAGTCAAAGAGCCGCTTTGCGTCTAATAATCGGGACGTACGAGCGGCGACTGCAATGTCGTAAAACTGCATTGCCGCGCCATCTGACATGGTGAGCGTGCATGCGCGTCCTTTCATTTTCACGTCCATATCTTTTTACTCGCTTGAAGCGGACCAAGTGAATAGATATAGCGTTTTGCTGTAGGCGTCTCTTTGTTTCTTTGATCCATGAGGCGCTCAATAGGTGACCGGTGATATGGGCAGTCGCAGGGAGCTATGGGTGCCACGGCTTCCGGTTCGACGCATCCCGCGGGCTAGCAGTGGCACGCGCGCAATGTTGTACTGCTCCTTTGAAAAAAAAGCACCTATTCATGTGAAGTCAGTGCTTTAGCAGTTGGTTTTTAAATATGATGGACTCTCTTGGGGACCTTCAACGCAAAAATTTTGGTCTTTCTGTACATTTGTCTGTTTCTCTTCCCTTAACGGTACCAAATACTCTGACGCTACCAGCCGATACACCAAATGGCTGAACCCATCCGCAGCGCGCACCAATGTTGCCAAAGATTCAGGCTTCATACTTGTGCGATTGTCAATTAAAGAGCAATTATTGCACATAGCTGAGACACCATAACAACACATATATATTCTGTGTTGGCGTCTATTACTAGAAAAGACAGCCCTGCAGCGGTGGTCCAGTGGCTAAGGTACTCAACTACTGACACGCAAGTCGCGGGATCGAATCCCGGCTGCGGAGGCTGCATTTCCGATGTAGGCGGAAATGTTGTAGGCCCGTGTGCTCAGATTTGAGTGCACGTTAAAGAACCCCAGGTGGTCAAAATTTTCGGAGCCCTCCACTACGGCGTCTCTCACAATCATATGGTGGTTTGGGACGTTAAACCCCACTAATCAATCAATCAATCAACCAGAATACCATTCACCGATTTCTTGCGCAGAACGTCAAAGAAACGTTTTGTTCACTCTCTTAACACGGAAGACTATCGTCTTTCGACGACATTTGCAGATTAACATGCAGGTATGGGGCCATTTTTTTGTTTTTGCTAACCGTGACTGTGACGATGAGAAGCAATGAAAGCCATGAATGGTAAGGAAACTTTTTATCGCACTAAAACGATATGCAATGATTTTATGTTGCTCGGGGCTACTGTCAGTTTGGCTAGCAGATAAGTCGATGTAGAAGACAGTTTTCATTGTCTAATACGTTACTGCAGATAAATATTCACCCTTTTAAAGATCTCAGTAGATAGGGATGACTGTAGCAGTGTGCAAAGAGTTCATTTCAGGATCGCTGCTTCAGCCAACATCGTCGGTCTATCGACATGAATCGCAGCACTTATTGAGTGCGTTGAGATATCTTTTAGGGGCGAGGCTCCTAAGGGTCTGTCCTTCCTCCGTTGATGTATGTAGCCACCTTGCAAACATCCCACTACACCCCATCACCGATCCACCACTTCAGCGACCATAAAGCCAATAATGTTGAGAAATGTCCCGCCGCGGCGGTCTTGGCTAAGTTACTCAGCTGCTGACCTGCAGGTCGCCAGTTCAAATCCCGGCTGCGGCGGCTGCATTTCCGATGGAGGCGGAAATGTTGTAGGCCTGTGTACTCAGATTTGGGTGCACGTTAAAGAACCCCAGGTGGTCGAAATGTCCGGAGCCCTCCACTACGGCGTCTCTCATAACCAAATGGTGGTTTTGGGACGTTAAACCCTACATATCAATCAATACTGTTGAGAAATAGCCAAGATAACATGCAAGATGGTCGTGTTCTTGTACCCAGGTGCACGTTAAAGAACCATAGATTTTCCCACTTTGCCCATCCCTTCTTTTTACGTGACAGCCTATAGTTCCACCTTTGCGACTTGCCCCGCCGCGGTGGTCTAGTGGTTAAGGTACTCCGCTGCTGACCCGCAGGTCGTGGGTTCAAATCCTGGCTGCAGCGGTTGCATTTCATATGGAGGCGGAAATGTTGTAGGCCCGTGTGTTCAAATTTGGGCGCACGTTAAAGAACCCCAGGAGGTCGAAATTTCCAAAGCCCTCCACTACGGCGTCTCTCATAATCATATGGTGGTTTTGGGACGTTAAACCCCACATACCAACCAACCTTTGCGAACTGCTCACTACTTTGCCCTCGCAAACATCCCGCATGCCCCATCACCTATTCATCACTCCACCGATCATAAAGCCGTTATATGAAGGGGAAACGGAAGCGACGTACAGCTGCCACTGACCACTGTTAAATTTCTTGTATAAATATATATAGCTTTTGTCACCACGTCTTTGATGATGTAGTGGGTGATATTCTCGGGTGATTCACAGTTTAGAGATGAAACTCTCCAGCGCTTCAACCCACTCATCATCATTCACTCCATGGATATGCTGTGATTTTTTTTCTAGCCTTCAGCGAGGTATAAGGTGCATTTCTTAGTCGAAGCCAGATGCTTATTTGAACGCTTAACTTGATCAAGCTGCGCGGCACGGTGGCACATAAACAATACAGTCAGACATGGACAGCGCCAAATAATCGAAACCCTGCGCTTGTTTAACGCACTTCTTCGTTTGTGTGCCTTCGTAGCTGACAGTTTGACCAAGATAAACGCAAATAAACTCGTCCAGAACTTCGTGTAAACATATTTTTGAGTGAAGCTTTCACGTTTTTTTTTTGTCCTAAATATGGGTGAAATGGCCGGCGCTCATCTCATATGGCTGGTAGATTTCGCCCACGCATTCCCATTATGTCTTTGTTTGGCGCGCCTGCGTGACAACTTATTTCTTGATGTAATGTTCGCAGCAAATGCATGCGTAAACTTTATGTTAGTGCGTAATACACACGTACCTGTGATGAAATGGTCATCCCACACACTGGCTTCAAAGTTCCGTACCCAAAGGCTACCTGTCGCTGTGGCTCTCTTTACAGCCGTGGCCCACCAAATTTTTCTTTGTTCATTCCATGAGAATTGATTGATATGTGGGGTTTAACGTCCCAAAACCGCTATATGATTATGAGAGACGTTGCGGTGGAGGGCTCCGGACATTTCGACCACCTGGGGTTCTTTAACGTGCACCCAAATCTGAGTACACAGGCCTACAACATTTCCGCCTCCATCGGAAATGCAGCCGCCGCAGCCGGGATATTCCATGAGAATTGACAACTGCGTTTGCCTTTCACGCTCGAGTTGGAGCAGCCAATGGCTGAATAATCGACCATGGTTCATCAGGACAAAGATAAACGGGCGACCATGCCAGCGAATTCCGAATATTTTAAGGCTTGCGGAGGAGTGGTTCGCCGTCTCTTCTCGAACCGGAAGCCGGCAGCACACGGTGCATGCCACAATCTCTCGCTCCTCCACTGGTCACCTATTCGACCTGGACATGGTAGCGGTGAAGTGTACGCGGGTCCCTGTGCCCTGATTAAAAAGATGGAATCCCTTGTCTCAGTGGCGAACCTCCGCTACAAACATCATTACTTCTTTTTGCACGTCTCGTGAGGAAAAGAACGCTTGTGCGAGTGACATACAACACCTTCTTGACACGCAGAACACATTTGTTCGATACCCACGAGGACCGATAATCTTTATCAATTATTCATTTATTTACATCCACTCTGTGTTATCGCTAGCGGACAACGCTGATTTTGCGCACTCAACCAACGATGCTTACGTAGACACCGATACGAAAATTTCTGCGAAAAGTGCTTCCAACACTGGTGCATCAAACGCTACTCTGCGTTGTCTGTGAAGCTAATGACGTACATTTCACCGCCACTACAGTGTCTAGAAATATACTGGCTAGTGCGTTGAGCGCGGGTTAGGAGATGGTCCCTCAGCTGATGACTGCCGGTGGTGCCCACATGGTGCGCTGCTGTGCAAGTGGGTGCATTTGCGTTTTATCCTTGCACTCCGCAGGCGCTGTGAAGCTTTCAGGAGACCGAGCCACGCGAGGCCAACTTTTATTTTTCTGTATTTTCGGAGTGTCCTTTACAAAATGCTTTATTGTATAAAACCTACTCGATCGCTTTCACAGTATCGGCACTTTTCAATACCGAATGAAGATAATTTCGTGACATACAATTCGTCATCGGCTACTGCCCACAAAAACAAAAAATGGCAGATCCCACGTAACTTGGGAACCAATGCTGCGCAAAGCATGTGGATGGAAGGTGACTGACTCTGTTGTAATTTTTTATTAAGCGAAACATTATGAAGTGGCGCTAAATATATGCAAGAAATTGGATAGCCAACACAGGAACTAGAATTGGCGTTTCACGAACACTAGGCCCTTCTTACAAAGTATTTTGGAAACCTGGCGTTACTCTGTGGTAGAATATGTACTTGATTTTTATGCAGAATGCTTGGCTTCGATTCCTCTGCTGGGACAAAAACGTTTATTCTTTGCATGTGTGGGGTCAACGTTGCCAATGTCAGCTTTTTCTTAACACTCACACGTTAAAAAAGGAGTTGTGGCGAGAAGGGTTTGATAGTGTACGTGATAGGATTGTGACATTATTCATGTCAGGACCAGCGAGTGATATTTATCAAACTATCTTACCCACCCATTCTAATTCTGGTTTACCCTAAGTGGAGGGAGTAATCCGGATGTCGGCGATTTGATAGATAGATAGATAGATAGATAGATAGATAGATAGATAGATAGATAGATAGATAGATAGATAGATAGATAGATAGATAGATAGATGGATGGATGGATGGATGGATGGATGGATGGATGGATGGATGGATGGATGAATGGATGGATGGATGGATGGATAGATGGACGGACGGACAGAAGGGCGGACAGACAGGTAGGTAGGTAGGTAGGTAGGTAGGTAGGTAGGTAGGTAGGTAGGTAGGTAGGTAGGTAGGTAGGTAAGTAGGTAGGTAGGTAGGTAGGTAGGTAGGTAGGTGCTCAAAGAGGCTGCAGTATGCAAAGAAATTAATTTTAAAGACCATTGACAGTATAACCACTAGTGGCATTTTTAAATAAGTGCTTTGTTTTTGAGAGGAAGAATTATCACAGAGGAACCAAAAAACTTACCCCTTAGCCTGCATTCCACCAGGATTCGAGTGAAAACAAAGAATGATAACACGCCAATGAACAATCTGATATCGCCGGATATGACACTCAATACGTTGTTGCAAAGGGAGTCCAACGTTGAAATGGGGAAAAAAGTGTGTGACTGAACTTTGAAGTGGTATTTTCATTTTTTCATAAAGATTAATATTTCCTAAACGGCGATTTCCTTCCCGACACCGTTCACCCTAATCAGAAAAGATAGTTCGATGCAGTCACTCTCAAAAAGGATTTCGCACACGACAGCCTTCGGCGCCAGTCTCCTGTCAGCCCTCTTGATCCTACTTTTCCCTTCAAGAAATTGTGCTGGATCCGTTGGTGCGCGGAACAAGACAAATTTTCCTTGTTTGACCAATAACTGCTTCGACACAGCGGCAACAACATGCCCTTTCTTCAAATTGCCTCTCAGCTTTAACATCTCATGATGTTGCAGCCTACATCTGGCGTCGTCGAACTTCCCAGTATATCAGATGATAGCTGTCACACACTGATTTTACGCGTGGCGAGGCTCCAAAAGCAACAGGACGAGAATAATTTCGTGCGTTCGTGCACCCACTCGACACGCAGCGCCGCTTGTGGCAACTGAGAGCAGTCATCACATGTGTGGCCGCCCATAGAGTTCCCTAAAATAACTAGACGGGACTCTGTCGCTTCGATCGTTCAGCGACCATGGGAATGATGGGTAGTACACACATTTGCCTAGTCTTCGTACTTGCGGACGGCGAATCATACCTGCGGCTTCATTTATTGTTGTATTTCGGTTTTGTTTTGAAATAAAAATCCAACCTTTTGATTTTCGTGACCCGATTTGGAAAGGTAAGTCTAAAAGAATAAGGTGGTAAAGCGAAACCGCTGAACATTTGCTGATTTTTGTTTCGTGAGAAAACAGCTCCAAGCCACACGAACACACATGGAGCCAAAAGGAGGCCAGAAGTACAAAGATTAGAGAAATGTGTGTACTACCCATCATTCTTATGCTCGATGAAGGGCCGTGCGTTGCCGTTCCCATAGACACTAGCGCCACAGTTCCCTCTAGTGTATATTAGGGAAGTCTATGGGGCCACCCTCTCTCGTACGGAATGCGCGCGCTCAGCACACTAGCCAGTAATATCGGCACTATACCACCACCGTGACACCGTCTATTTGAGGGCGTTACGGATTGAAGGAAGTGACGCTTAGCGCGAAATGCTGCATGTAATCACCTAGTTCGCTACAAACCAGTAAAAAGATATGGAGGCGAAAATGAAAGGACGCGCATGCGCACTCCCCACGTTAGAAGGCGCGGCGATGAAATAGTGTCTAAAGCCCCTTGGCTTTAGTTGTGTCAGATTGCGGTCGTCGCTCGCATGTCCCGACTTATTTTGCGTACGGGTGTACATTTCTTTAATTCACTCGGGGCGAGGGTATCGTTCTGGCAGACTTGAAGCCTTCAGGTGTAGTATTCGAGGGATTATTGGTCAGCTGTCAGCTGGTAATTAGTTCACCTACTACTTGACGCCAAACGGGCAGATAAAGAGTGTTCAACACTCGCGGTCATCGTTATATCAGGCCCCAGAAACTCAGCGCAAGTTTTGGTTTCAAGGAACATGCACGCTCGTAGTGGTTATTGGGCATCCTAAGATCCGGTTTAAAGGAGTGAGCTTCATGTGAATGTTCCCATTTATTGGCTTTCACAAATTTCACAAATAAAATAAATTCGATACCGCTGTAAAAAACTTCTTTTTCGTTTATATGTCTTATCTTATTCCTCATTTCATGAATTTTAAATCAGGCGAAGCGCGGGAAGCGATTGGCTTGCGTTTGTAGCGCTTGCCTCCGCTCCTTCTCGCCCCTCGCTCGGCGATATTAGAAGTTGGATCGCGCTCAGTTATCTCGCTCGGTTGGCGTGTCCACACAAACTCTATCTAAATAGGTCGCGAAGGCTCGGGCTAAAAGCGCTTCAAGAGTTACTGCCAGTGACATCCGCATGCAGAGTTATGGGAGCTACGATTGAAACGCGACTATGAGGGGGGGGAGGACAAACAGTGATAGTGAAAAAGCAAGTTTGATTCAAAGTGTAAACAATCAATAGGCTTTACAAATAATATTTCTTTTGCCCAACAGTATTATGTAAATGCAATGAAAAAAAATTATGAGGGCTTTTATTATTACAAAAAAGTATTTTTTAGCACCCTCTGCCCACGCTATTAGTACTTAGTGCGGCCCTTGCACTGGGTATGCAGGGCAAGGCCCACTCGTAAAATTCTTTTCCTAGGACACACCCTCTAACATATTTTAGTGTCCTGCGCTTTCTTGCGTTCTCTGTTGTGCGCGAAATTGTTAGGTATATTCTGTCATTGGTGAACGTCTTCAGTGGTGTCCAACGGGAAGCGGAACGCTGCGAATCACATTTACCGCCGAGTGCTTTCGTCGGTAACTGCGCAAGGATGCAGCAGCAACAACCGTTTGCTTGGTGACCCATGTCTTCTAGATAAGAAACTAGGACAATGGTTCGGAATGCACTGCTCGCTGGACTTTCATTCATCAGTATTTCTGCAGCCCGCCCCGCCGCCGTGGTCTAGTGACTAAGGTAATCGACTGCTGACCCACACGTTGCGGGTTCGGATCCCGGCGGCGGCGGCTGCATTTGCGATGGAGGCGGAAATGTTGTAGGCCCGTGTGCTCAGATTTGGGTGCAGGTTAAAGAATCACAGGCGGCCGACATTTCCGGAGCCTTCCTTTACGGTGTCTCTCATAATCATATGGTGGTTTTGGGATGTTAAACACCACATATCAATCAATATCAATCAATTTCTGCAGCCCGCGGTTTCTTTCTTGAGCATGCAGTGCCTACTATTCACGTTATCAATAAGCAGATTGTCAAGTTATCTATCACTGTACAATTCGCATTTAGTCATTCGCATACGTAGCGGTATTTATCGGAGCATAAGCAAGGAGTGTCCGCGGATTTTTTTTTCTTATGACCATTTTTTGCAGTGTAACAAATTTCTTGAGACCAAATTTATTGTGACCAAAGTTATGACTATTAGATAAAACAAAAAAACTGGCAGCATATCCACGGAGTGAATGATGGAGAGTGGGGCGAAGCATTCGTCCGTCCATTCGTTCTTGCTTCCGTCCGTCCATGCGTCCGTCTGTGCGACCGTCCATGCGTCCATCCGCCCGTCCGTGCGTGCGTCTGTTTGTGCGTCTGTTCGTGCGTCTGTTCGTGCGTCCGCTCTGGGTTCTTCCATGCATCCACCCCTGCGTCCGTTCATGCGTACATCCATGCATCTGTCTGTTTGTCCGTTCGTCCATCTATTGAGCGCTCCAAGTACCACGATCTCAGATCTTTTCATCATATATTCCCCATATAGAAGCACCGCCATCCAGCGGAGATTTTAAGGACTAAACGAGAGGTGGCACACGCACACTTTCTTACGGCTTGCGCTTCGGGTCTATTTGCCACCTTTAACCACCTCGAGTTCATGGTATATGTGTTTAGAAAAAGTTTATTCTACTTTCGGCATCTTTATCCATACGAGCACACACCGAAGGCAACGAGCATCGTCAAATGCAAACCTGTATCACGATATGGTTTTGATTATAAAACCATTGCTTTAGAAAACACCTGGCGTCTTTCGTTAAGCAGCTGGCGTCTTTTCGGTTTGCTTTAGAAACATCTGGCGTCTTTTCGTTTTGCTTTTAGAAAACATCTGGCGTCTTTCGTTGGTTTTTTCGTCAATCGACGGCGTTTTGAACATTACTCACGGAGGTAAACAATGGCTGCTACTGGGAATGGGAGACAGCAGAAGTCGGCTTTTAGCTAACACTTACACTTCTACTTCGACTAACGTTTTCTACTGGAACATGCCAACGGCTGCTAATGGGGAATGAGAGACAGAAAAATTTTGCTTTTATTTAACGCAAACGCTGCGATTTTTTTTTTTGTTCAACAACGCACAGGAGAAATCTCCCACCGGCACCCCCTTGGAAGTCAAAGCGTAAGACATGTTACGTACTATACGAGGGACGAACGGGTGCCGCTTCAAGGAGCTTTGCCCCTAAAATGTCATCATTTTGGCGTGAATAGGCGTCATTTATTCCTGTTAAAACGAAGGATCACAGGAATTGTGCATGCTAAAGAACATGCATATGTGTGAAACAAATAAGCCACGCTACAGTTATGTATACGCTGCTACGCTGTTGGTTGCCTTAATTCATCGATGGAAGATGCCACGAACGGCCAATAAATGTTCGACAAGTTTTCTTTTAAACCCCACATATCAATCAATCAAGTTTTCTTTTAAAGTTAAGGCAAAATCTACGGCAGTACATTTAAACATCACTATTGAGTAATGAGTCCACATTACATTAGCTGGCGTTCACTTGAAGCGCACTCGTGGATGACTAGCTGATGATCGCCTTAGCGCGAGTCCTTAGCGATCAGAGGCCTATAAAAATTAATTTCAGATCGAATTTTCTGCTACTGCACACAAAACGACGTCACAAGTTTATCAGCTATTGCATCGCATCGGCTTTATTTTTTTGTTCCGCCGAAAGTGTTCCCTCCTCACAGAGATGGCGCTAAGCCCCACGAGCAGCTGATCAGCCGCCATTTTCTGAACTTATGGGCTTCCATAGAGCCTTCGCTACCAGTCTATATGTACCTTGTGTCCACTTCGGGAGAGATAAAGAGAGCGCGTGGAGGCGGGCAGAGAACAGAAGCCGCATCGAGCTACGCCGAACAAGTGAACCATGTATTCGTCGAAGATGGTTTAATCGCGCAACATATGTTTTTCGTGGCTCTGTGCTCTTCTAACCAGGAGATTTCTAGTTCTGCGAAGGCTTTCAGCGTTTTCTAAAGGCAACGGGTGAGCACAAAAATTTAGACCCATTTGAGTAGGTATTCATTTTGCCTGAGTACATATGAGCAAACCCAGTTCTCTGCAAGCCTGACTGAATTAACAGAATGTAGTGTCAATTGACCAATTAGGGTAGACAGCAGCCAAGCTCCTGACGAGAAAGGGGGTTTATTTAAAAGCTTGAATTTGACTTGACTCAGCTACATAGTTTTATTTATTCTACTTTTGGCGTGTGGTTTACATGATGTCAAGTAATTATAGGCTGTTTCCAGCTCATGAAATTCTTCTAGCCATGGTTTCAAAATTTGGGAGCCTTTACTATACTGATAGTGTCACTCAAATGCACTTGATGAACTAAATGCTTCTAAAAATTATTACAGATAATGTCGATGGAGGTAGTGTTCTGACAAGCGAACTTTTCTTCGTTAAGGCACCGATGTTGCCCCAACGAAGACAAGTCAACTTACCGAAACGCTGTTTCTAGTGACGTTCTTTCTCAGAAAACTTTTGACCGCTTCAAGCCTTTCTGTGCATCTGAACTTAGGTTTCATTTGGTACTCAAGTTCTGTCAGAAAACCATGTGCGCCGTCATAGCAAGCGCGATTTAGTGGAATTTTACGTGTCATACTCGCGATTGTTCACAATTTTCGCACTGGTTAAGATAATTTGGGTTAAGAGTTTGCTCATTATGCCTGTATGTCAGTTGTAAAGTAAAGCTGCTTTCATAGGTTGACAATTTCACACTACTTGCATGTCGGTATTTTATACGAAATCTGCATTAAAAAGTTCATTTTATTTTTGCTGGCCGAGTTTCATCTTACTGAGAAATCAGTCAGCTTAACGTTCACCTTTTGAGAACACACGAACAAAATTTGAAAAAAGGTTTAAAAAAACGAAGTTCTACGAATGGCCGCATCACCCAAATGACCAGCGGACCTGAAAATTGGCACGAGCACATTCCGCTTGCATGCGAAGTGGGAAAGGAGGGCTTCCGCGGCAAGCCTACTGCTCTCAATCTTTCGACTTTTTTCTCTTTTCAGGGACGTCACCAGTGACGTCATGAAAGAACGTTTCTGTTCGTGATTTATTTTTAGTAGGATGCCCACAAACCGCTAGTGTTATAAGCGGCGCTGCCACTGCCGAGAGCGAATACATGGGAGGTATAGGGAGCTTCCGCACCCTCGTTATATACTGGTGGCGCCGACTGACACGCCCACGTTTAATGCACATATATACCCCATAAAATGGTTGGAGGTATAGCGGCCGCGGTAGCTCAGGCAGGAAATCGGACGCGTTATTCGAAGGTCGCAGGTTCGAACCCTGCCCAGGGCAAGTTACCCTTTCATCCACTTTTCTTTCTTCACATTACATTACAGTTACTTTAAACAATATCCCCAATGCTTTTCTTGACATTATTGTATACTGGATCTTATTATTACCACGTCAGTAAGAGTGTTACATATGCACCTAAGCTTCAATCGCGACATAGGAAAAAACACCAACCGTCAAATCTGGAAGCGCCTCCCAGTCTTCCGACATACGTATCTAACATCGCTATATAGTGCCCTGACACAGACATGAGCCTACCACACAATGCTGACATCTTTACAAAAAAAAAAAACGTATCATATGCTCTTGCAGTTGAGAAGTTTCTTTTTTTTACTCCTTCTTTTGGGTCTTCGAGCAGCAAATAAATGCGCAAAAAGTCATGGAATCATCAGCATAGCATTTTACTAAAAGAAGCCCGAACTGTATTCCCCTCCAATCGGTGCCACGGGAGACGCTCTGGGTAAACAAAACCAATTATGTTGCTGCTTAGGTGCCTTCATCGCTGATTGATATGTGGCGTTTAACGTCCCCGAACTACCATATGTATATGAGACGCCGCAGTGGAGGGCTCCGGAAATTTAGACCACCTGGGCTTGTTCAACGTTCACCCAAATCTGAGCATACGGGCCTACAGCATTTTTTCCTCCATCAAAAATGCAGCCGCTGCAGCCAGAATTCGATCCCACGACCTGCGAGTCAGCATCCGAGCACCTTAGCCACTAGACCACCGCGGTAAAGTGGCGCTTTCGCTGTAAGCCTGAGATTCGTTGTGCCGGTATACAGCGTAGCCAGATTTTTCTAGGAGGGGTGGGGGAAGGGGTGATAGGGGAGGTTTTTGCCAATACTGTGAACGTTCGTATGTACGTATGTATGTGTGCGTGTGTACACATATGCAGTATTGAAAATTCTCGTTGAGGGCAAGAAATCCCTTTTTTCCTCTTATGATGCGTTAACGCCCCCCTTAATGTATTGCGGGTCACGAGCTGGTCAGGTCAGTAGTCTTATGCCATATTTACCTCGAGCGGGGCTTTTCATATCATCATTCGTTAATTGGGCACACGAGGTCGACTGCAGAGGTCATGCCTCTCGTGGCATTTCGTGTAATTCTCAAAGTTGGCTCGTTCTCGAGATGCGCGAGAGCTCTGAGCGCGCCTGTCGTGAGAATAGTAATCGTTGCTCAGCTAGTTCCCGCCTCATTTGAACGAAAGATAAGGGCATACAGAAACAAACAAAGCCCACATTTTGATCGATTCGCCACCGTAAATCCACAAATAGCATAACGCCGTCTGTCGTGTCTCAAAACGCTGTAGAAGCTACTATGCCTCTATACCGTTGAGGTAATGGTATGCCTGCGAGTCCGCAGCGAACGTTCGTGCCTCGGAAAAAGGAAATCTGTGTCAAGGCCAGCCCGCGAGCCCGTCGAGTAAACAACCGACGTCTTCCTGTCTGGGGGTCTGACGCAATGCGCCGCGACGTCACTCGTCCTTGGGTGCAGCCACCTGCAGCGCAGCCTCTCCAGATTCGATGAGAAAGAAGGACGTGGCCCAGCGGCGACCCCATTGGAGGAGTCTGACCTCATGACCAGCGGCGATTCTGGTTGGACATTTGGGTTGGACCCGGTGCATATAAAAGAAGCCCTGCGGCGCGTCGCGATCAGCAGTCCTATGTGAGCGGCAGACATGTGTGTCGCAGTTGAGCTATGCGTTAGCAGTCCTGTGTGAGAGCAGACATGTGTGTCGCAGTTGAGCTATGTGAACAAGAGCGCTATGTGATAGAGAGTTGAGCTGTGTGTCAGAGAAGAGAGCTATGTGATAGAGAGTTGAGCTATGTGTTAGCAGTCCTATTTGAGAGCAGACCTATGTGTTAGAGAGGAGAGCTCGGCTCTTCGAGTCTCTGTCGGCCCCAGTGCCGCATTTGTAACGCCTCTGTATATATGCTGTACATAAACCTTGTTTAACTCACCGTCGTCTCGTCCGCTCGTCTATCAGCTCTGCGCAGAAGCAGTCGCGAGCTGAGAAACCTACGCTACCAAACGGTTGGTGACCTTCCCTGCGGAGTTCGAAGCAGTGGCGCCTTCGGGACCATGTTGGCGTCGCCATCTTTCGAAACAGTGGTGGCAGCAATAGGATTTCGAGGCACCCTTCGTAACGTCGTCGGAGGCGCGCGTCGCAATAGTGGTGTCAGCGGTGGGATCGGCCGGCGTCAGCGACATCGATGCGGTGAGTGCCTGATGTTTTCCCCTAAGTTCACCAGACTAATCTAGCTCAGGTTATAGTAGTTTAGAGAAGGGCTGTGTGAAGCATTAGAGTGAGCTTTGATCGTTTCAAGCAAAGCCGAAGTGCTTTGAAACCATTAAAGTTAATGCGGAGGGGGTAAACACGGGAGTGTGAAAAATTGCTTGCGCGTCTAGCTAGTAGACTTATAGTGGGTACGGCAAGTAAATTGTTAACAGGGGCAAACAGCAAGAGGCCAGTGTGAACGATGGAAAACCTTAAAGTGAAGGAACTCATCGAAATTTGTGAGGAACTCGGCATTACTTTGGGCCGTGCGAAACAAAAGCAGGCGATCCTTGAGATCATGAAGGATGGAGGAGTGTCGGCTGAGGAAGTCAATGAGGCCTGGGAGGATATCAAAGCACGCCGGGCTTCCCGATAGTTTTCCTTATCTTTTCTCTAACAACTCGGAGAGGCTTCTCAAAGAGCAGGGTAAATCGTTCTTCTCCAACTTAGCGTACATAGCCCTCACGCGATCGCAAGCGCGGAAGCTTTCGCGGGAGCTTGATCTTGTTCTGTGTGGTAAAACAAGTTCAAAAGCAGCATATCTGTGGGATCTTAGTGGCGAGTCGACGGAACCTTTCGCGGGAGCTTGATCTTGTTCTGTGTGGTAAAACAAGTTCAAAAGCAGCATATCTGTGTGATCTTAGTGGCGAGTCGACGGAACCTCAAACACGAAATTCTCCGTGTGCGTCGTTTGAGCAGTCACTCGAGCGGCCCGTCGCCGAAGCGACCGGCGCGGTATGCGTAGGGGGAGACGACATGGCGCCATTGAATCAGAGCGAGAGGGCTGCAACGTTCTCGCCTGTAGCGGAAAGTTGGAGTGAGCTGTCGAGGGTTGATCGAGAAACGTTCATTCGAGAACAGCGTGAGGACCTCTTGATTAAAGCGCTAGTGGAAAGCCACAAAAACGCGGCACAAGTGCTGTCGAAGGAGCACTACGAGAAATCGGCGAAGAAGCGCGCTTTTGAAGTAGGAAGTCAGGTATTGCTGCTGCGGCCGTTCAAAAAGAACAAGCTTGAAATTCATTGAGAAGGGCCCGCCAAAGTGATATCGAAGCTTTCCGATACGAATGATGAAGTAAAATTAGGAAAGCGGCCGAACAAAATTTATCACAGTAATTTGAGGAAACCATACGTGCAACGTCAAGCGGTCGTAAATCTGCTGTTGAATGCTCCAGAGGAAGAGGGAGAAGAAATTTTGAGTTCTAGTGATATAATCGAAAGGGGATCGGAGGTAACCTTGGAGCAGTTGAACCTAGAGCCTAGCTTAAATGAAGTCCAGAAGGAGGACCTGAGAAAGATTGTTTCCGAGTTTGGAGACGTGTTTTCGGACCGCCCCGGAAACACGAGGGTGATCGAACACAATATCAAGCTAAGCGGTGAGGAGTCAATCCGTAGCAAGCCGTATCGTTGTTCCCCTGTGGAACGTCGCAAGTATGAGCAGCTGTTGGTACCGCATAGGTATTGTCGCCTAAAAGTAGCCGGTTACTTAGGTGGAGCGTGATACTCCAACAGCGCAACTTTGACGTTCGCTAAAACAAGAAAAGGAAAGCTAAACGCTAATGCAGACGCATTGAGCCGTGCGTTTAGTTAGTACCTTCTCCACCTTTCGGTTTCTCGCTGTTGATTCGGGGCAAAATTTTGACCTCATCACGACCTGAGCTGAGCGCTCTCGTCCAGAGTGATCTCAACGAGCCAATTATATGTTGTATTCTATTTCGTTACGTTGTTATACGTGGAAAAATTGGAGTTCTCATTTTAAGAGTCTTGTGTCCCACATGTGCCTCTTGATGTAGAGGGAACGAAATTCCGATAGACACGTAGATAGGTATATGTTGTACTATACTTTGTCTGGTGTTCTGTCGGGTGACCGAGGGCACTTGCTTGTGTCGTGTGTTGTCCGTTGTCGAACCACTCTTGACAAGTTGCACAACCATCGACAAGTGCTGAAACCAAGGATCGTCAGAGACGAGCAAAGCTGGTCGGCAAGTTGTGGCGACAGGCCAGTGGAGCTGGGATCCGTCCTCAAGAATGAGATGTGTTCCCGGAACAGAGTCTGGAGCTGCATTCTCCCCATGGCCCTGGAGGCGAACCTGGAGGGACCTGGCGAACGAGCGCGCCTGACATCCGAGCCACGTAGGAAGCAGCTCGTCTTTCCAGCGCATTGTCTGGCGGCGGGGGTGCTGTTATGCCTGCGAGTCCGCAGCGAACGTCCATGCCTCGGAAAAAGGAAATCTGTGTCAAGGCCAGCCCGCGAGCCCGTCGAGTAAACAACCGACGTCTTCCTGTCTGGGGGTCTGACGCAATGCGCGGCGACGTCACTCGTCCTTGGGTGCAGCCACCTGCAGCGCAGCCTCTCCAGATTCGATGAGAAAGGATGACGTGGCCCAGCGGCGACCCCATTGGAGGAGTCTGACCTCATGACCAGCGGCGATTCTGGTTGGACATTTGGGTTGGACCCGGTGCATATAAAAGAAGCCCTGCGGCGCGTCGCGATCAGCAGTCCTATGTGAGCGGCAGACATGTGTGTCGCAGTTGAGCTATGTGTTAGCAGTCCTGTGTGAGAGCAGACATGTGTGTCGCAGTTGAGCTATGTGAGCAAGAGCGCTATGTGATAGAGAGTTGAGCTGTGTGTCAGAGAAGAGAGCTATGTGATAGAGAGTTGAGCTATGTGTTAGCAGTCCTATTTGAGAGCAGACCTATGTGTTAGAGAGGAGAGCTTGGCTCTTCGAGTCTCTGTCGGCCCCAGTGCCGAATTTGGAACGCCTCTGTATATATGCTGTACATAAACCTTGTTTAACTCAACGTCGTCTCGTCCGCTCGTCTATCAGCTCTGCGCAGAAGCAGTCGCAAGCTGAGAAACCTACGCTACCAAACGGTTGGTGACCTTCCCTGCGGAGTTCGAAGCAGTGGCGCCTTCGGGACCGTGTTGGCGTCGCCGTCTTTCGCAACAGTGGTGGCAGCGGTGGGATTTCGAGGCGCCCTTCGTAACGTCGTTGGAGGCACGCGTCACAACAGTAATAACACAGGGGGTTGTTAGTTCAGCAATCATGGAAAAACTACGTCGTTTCTAGGCTATTGGCCGAAGTTCACCCATGAGGGGACCTAAGTTCGATTTATTCACCCTTGCATGCGTTAATAATTAATGCTGGCACTTAGATTCAAGGTATTGTTCCGACGCATATTTACCTTCGTTCTTGAAACTTACTAATTGCTCCTTTCGCCACATGTTGATACGCTGTGGTAGCTCAGTGGTTAGAGCATCGAACGCGTTATTTGAAGGTCGTAGGTTCGATTCCTGCCCACGGCTGGTTATTTTTTCATCCACTTTTCTTTCTTCTTATTTACATTCCATTGGTTCTAATAACTTTCCCTGTACATTCCTTGGCATACCTGTCTGTTAGATCTCATTAATGTTGTGTTAAAACACGGAAAAACGAACGAGCCCTTAGGTATACACTTCTTTGCCTTATATATATATATATATATATATATATATATATATATATATATATACGCACTACCTAATTTAAACGCGTAAGCTTTCGCAAAGCAATCTGTGATGTTCAAATCAGCTCGCGTGCGTATTCAACTACACTGGTGCGAAAGATTCACCTCGATGTGTTTATTCCGCTTGTTATAACGATCAGCCTAGAGGTCCGTATTCATGAAAGTCTCATCGAAAGCGTTAATTATATACCATATAATTACACGAGTATACGAGCGTAACGTTGATGTGTGCGTGCGTATGGAAATGTCGTGCTCTTCTTACCACCGCTTCGTTACGCTGCACGTCACTAAAGTTATCTGAGCGTCTTAAGCTGAATTTTCGCCTAGTTGAATGCTAGCATCTGGCTCAGTGAAACGTGAGAGACCAAGCACGCGTATAATATTAAAGAACGCTCTGTAGAAAAAAAACAACTGTATCACGCATAATTCGGTCTATCGACCGAGTTTACAGTCCCTACAGTTCATTATTCGCCCTGAGATCGGGTTATAGGAGGCAGCGTCATCACCGTGCTAGTGTGGATAGGCGGCTGGCGGCGGGCACGCAAATGTATGCAGGGCACGTTTTTCTGAGCGGGTGTGAGCCAATTGTCGGCGAATAAAATGCGTTGACTGCTGTCTAACTCGTGATATATATGCCGTCAATTGTGGAATGAATGCACGAAGCACTCCGAATGTTGCTATTACTTGTGATAGAAACACAATCTACCATTAAAAGGAATGTTCGCGCTTGGCGACTGTTTGCGCTTTCGCACTGAGTCACGTTTCTTGTATTTTTATTTTAATTGTGGAGCTTGTGTCCCCTCTGCAGTGCACTGTTGTAGCGCGACTGAATTCCTTCTTTATGCACGCTGGTCTTGGATAACAAAAAAAGCGGAAGAAATCTGATATTGTTGTGCGATGTGCCCAAGAATACCGCGATTACGCATCCGCATTTTTGTCTCAATCAGTTCTTCGTGAAATAAATGTAGGACAGTTTATAAGTTCACTCAGGAAATTACGTGATTTACAGTGCTTCAGTGCGCTTGTTTTTACTCCCTTAACAGTATAAATAAACAGAAGTTCAGCCCGCAGGTTTATTAAATTTACTGACTCTATTACAGACATGCAACAAAGGTTCGATAATTTTATGGTAGAAAAGCATTTTCTTCTAGGGACGAAGCTCCTAGAGGCGTGGGTCTGTCCATCCCTTGTATGTACGTGACTGCCTATAGTTCAACCTTTACAGACTGCCCACTACTCGTCCTTTCAAACATCCGATCCACCACTTCACCCACCATAAAGTCGTTAGAATAAAGGGTGAACGGAAGCGACGTACAGCTACAACTTGTGAAAATAAAATTTATTGTATATATTTACAAAGTCATTGTCACGTCGATGATGATGTAGTGGGCGATATTCGCGAATGTTTCAGGGTCTAGCGATAAATCCCTCTAGCGTTTCGCCCCACTCATCATCATTCACTCCGTGGATATGCTGTAATTTTTTCAAGCGAATATGTATTCACTCTTTCAATCAATCAGAACGTCACAGAAGCGCTCAAGATCATGTATAAAACGATGGCCACTGTGCAAAATTATTCGTACAACATATATAAGGCACGTCGTCTGAAATAATTTTGTCAATCTATATGCCTGTTCTTTAGATAGAAAGATGTGTGCAGTTTAACGTCCCAAAACCACCATATGGTTATGAGAGACACCGTAGTGGAGGACTTCGAAAATTACACACGCTCATGAGCACCCAAATCTGAGCAACAGGCCTATAGCATTTTTGCCTCTATCAAAAATGCAGCCTCCAAAGCAGAGATTCGATCCCACGAATTGCGGGTCATCAGCTGAGTACCTTAGCCACTAGACCTCCGCGGTGGGGTAATCTGGGTTCTTGCAAGGGAAGCTAAATCTAAGAACACGGGTATGTCTGAATAAATTTCGCCCAATGTTGAAATTGCGCACGGCAACTCCATTGAATCTCCTCCGTGCCATCCAATTTTCCAGTTTTTTTTTTAAGGAAGTACCGAAGTGTCCGAAATTCCTAGACAGCAATGTCATGGGATCAAAAAATGAAGTAAAAGGTTATCTCAGGCACAATTAAGGCTGGTCGCATAGCCGATAAGCAACAGCACCAAAATTGAAAGCCTAACAACACTTCAGAACTTTGTTTATCTCTGAGTCACTAAAGTGCAGCATTCAAACAATATTTACTATCGTTCATTTTTCGGACGATGCCAAGTGCACTTTACGATGTGTTTCAGTTAAAAAGCGGCACCTACAACGACCTGATTCCGGTGAATGGAGGCTACGATGACGACTTACAGCACTCCCGGCGATTCCCCGATTTGATGTTATTGCAGTACATATATAGCCGAGCAAGGCCAAATGCTTCTTTAGACACTGCTCGGCGAACGTACAAACAGTTACTTCTGCGCTAACAAAGCGGGACAAACCGCACTTTAAAGACGAGCATGATGTACACGCGCATGCTAGCCTACGTGGCTAGCAGACGACGCAGGGAGCAATCCCCACTAAGCACGCTTCAGCCAATGGCCAACAGGCGGCGACTCTGCTCGATCCCGCTTCTATAGTCCCAACTCCTCGGCTAGTCGTTCTTATTGCCATCGTTGAGCCTGTTGCTCAGAGAGAAGAAAATAGGTTAAACCGACGGATCTGATAATTGCTTTCGGTATACCGTGCATTACCCCAATGGGTCACCGTGGCGCTTTCTGGTCTTTCCGTTCCTGACCCTCTGTAGCCTTTCATTTCCTGGCGTCGGGCAATATCGATAGAGCAGTTCGTAGAACTCTGGATCACTTGAGTAGCGCCAGTTGCTTTCCCGAGCATCTGCTCTATCCATTAACTGGTCTAATTGACGGAGAGCACTCGACAGGGTTCTTTATCGCCTCGCTCCTAGGGACTCTTCTCGTTGATTGTTCACTTGCTTCTCCACACTTAGCTGTTCATTGTCTCCATCGGTGCATTACAGAGAAGCTTGCGTCAACCTCTTAATTGTGCCTAGTCACTACTGTTTTAGCTACTGGCCTGTTGACTATTTTCGGCAACAATAGTAGCAGTGACAGTGAGCGTAAAATATCTCAATGGATCCTGAACTTCGAAGGAATATTGTTCCAGCTAAAATATCGCCTTCCTTTCAATTAGTTCTATTGGCCGCGGTCACAAGAAAGTTAAACTCTGCGTCATGAATGGGCATGTTTCGTACATTTCATCCCAAAATGCTTGAGCGAAAGGAGTGTACATCTTAAGCAGACAGGCATTCTATTATCTCGTTTTCAATGTATATATATCCGTTTAGTCGTTTTGATACATGTTTTAGAGGGCGTCTCTCATAATGATATGGTAGTTCTGGGAGGATAAACCCCACGTATCAATCAATCAATCAATCAATCAATCAATCAATACGGTTTTCGGGATTTATGACTATTGTTGGTCTGCTCACTATTCACTTGAGACGAACACTTTTTTCGCTGGAGAAATACTCCGTTTAAGAAGGGATTATCGCTTATTCCGGAACACTGCTTACCAAGGTTCACTCACCAAGGCCTACCTTGGTGCTCCCGAAGATAACATGACGCTGTAAGGCAGCCTTGACTCCTTACTTCGCTCCGTGCATTGAAAGGGTGCTCCGCTGCAAAACTTTGTTGCCAGTAGTATTGCATTCATGTTCTCATTTTCGAACGACGCCTCGTTTACCTGCCCAATCTCGGCGATTCGTCGCTGTAGACGCTCGAGTTAAGCCTTCAAGAGCAGAACGAGGTAGCTTAACCAGGCCCCGTTCGCATCGCCTTACCAATTACAGGCCTCTATAGCTTCGATTTTCGGGGGACGCCTCAACCATGCCACAAGAAAAGGGACTGTACGTGTAACAATTGCTGCTTGAAACTACCCTGAATGTCGAAAACTACCCTAGAAACTACCCCAGGAACTACCCTAGATTGCCAGAAACTACGCAACTGTACAGCAAGTACAAAGGTTAAGATTAAGGAAGTTGTAGGTAGCCGGTGGATCTAGCCTTGCATAATTTGCAGGCGATTGCCCCGCCCGGTTTCCTCGTAGTTGCGAAGTGCTCATTATGCCATAATTAGTCATTTTCCGAATTAGCGAATCACCTAGTATACACGTCTGTCAGGCAACACGCGCACCTGCATAGCTGCACATTTTGTTGGTGCTGTTGCTGATGTTCATACATTTTGACATCTTTGTGATTCTATGCTTCTACCATGCAATATTAGATGCGCTAACGAAGCTCCTCGCACTATACGCAATATTCATGCAGGTTTTTTTTTTGTTTTTCGTAAGGGGGGAGGGGGGCTTTAAAGCACTCACGTGTTTCTGTGGTAGAACATCTGCTTGCCACGTAGAGGATAGGAGTGATTCTTAGTGGAACCAAGTATTTTGGTAATTTATTTGCATCTATCTCGAATTTTTGATTACGCATAATGACAATTGCTCACTCAGCGACGCCGGTGCCGAAATTCTTTTCACGTTCAAATTGTTTGCCATGAATGCATTCGAACATGTTTACTGCTTTTAATGCCCCGCCGCGGTGGTCTAGTGGCTAAGGCACTCGGCTGCTGACCCGCAGGTCGCGGGTTCGAATCCCGGCTGCGGCGGCTGCATTTCCGATGGAGGCGGAAATGTTGTAGGCCCGTGTGCTCAGATTTGGGCGCACGTTAAAGAACCCCAGGTGGTCGAAATTTCCGGAGTCCTCCACTACGGCGTCTCTCATAATCATATAGTGGTTTTGGGACGTTAAACCCCACATATCAATCAATTACTGCTTTTAAAAATGGCACAGTGCAATGAGGATTGGACACATAAACACGACGAAGATGGAAACCTTCCTACCAACACAAGCTTTATTGTGTTCTATAGGTTTTTTAAAGGAAGAGAGAAAAAAGGAAACAAAGAGACACAACGCAAGTAAAATTGTACGTATGAAAAAGCCGGTCACGTCCACTGTTCGACCCTCCTGAGAGAGGCGAACCTCTCTCAGGAGGGTCGCCTCTTGTTCGGATGAGACTAACGGTGAATTATTATGCATGGACCTTATTCACATGCATTGCAAGCTGCTTGCACAATAAGGCGGGTGCAGTCTTCTGTGTGAGAAAAAAAATTCTTTGATCAAAGTCAATGAAGGGCACAGCCGCATGTGCTACAATTTAGGCCAAAGAAACCACCCTTCTCATTCTTAGCATTGTTGACTTGTTCCGGCAACCAATTATTCTAACATCTGCCACTTTGACACACCTATCCAACACCCCAGATATAGGGCATTTTTTTACAGCTTTCCCCTCGTGCATACGACAAATCGTTTACGCTGGCTAACTTCACAGGAGGATTATGGTTTCTTTGTAAAAATACTTCTCCTTGGTAACGAACGAATCTTCTGTGTGGTGGACGACGCTACGCATACATCGACCGGGCAACATGATTTTTGTACGGAATAAGCGTGACATTTATGTTCACTTGTGGTTTCATGTGACTGTAACTCACCACCGTCGTTCTTTCATTTTCTGCAGATTGTCTCAACGACTTCGTCTAGCAATACATCGTGAGACAGGCAATTATTTGTTCTTGAAAACTTGCATACCCAGTGGCAGCTGCAACGCTTTCCTGCGTTTTCACCTACGCTTTACTCTGCGCAGGTTAGAACGCAGTATTGGGTGGTTGACGCGTGGTTCATATCTCTAGCAAACATCATCACTGATGAAATCGAGCTTATAGTCAAAGATCTGAGTAGAACCTTCGTGTTAAAATGAATGTGTTATGACAGGGGAGTGGGACATAGACATTCAAGTATTGCGACCATTTTTAACAACTGAGAATGCGACCCGCAGGAACGTGTGAGACTACAAACAAAGTGTCCACACATCTGAAGATTCTCAGAAATTAAGTTCCTCAGATCTTCTCCTGTAAAGCTGTCTCGTTCAGCTAATAACAGGCTACTCCCCAAAGGTGTGAAGCACGACCCGATATACTAGCTCTGCTCTGAATGTAAACGTAATCAGCTACTTGGGGCATCAGTCTATTGAGATAAAGTTGCGCCAAATTAGGGAAATTTCCCTTGTTCAATACAGCTTCATTTTGAAAGTTAATCCCACCCATGTCCTAAATGCTTTGAAGGATCTTTGTAGAATCTGCTCGCACCATCATAACGGGCCACTGAAAAAAGAGAGAGAGAAAAAGTATGGGAAAGGTAGGTAGGCTAACAAGACTGTAGTCAGTTTACTACTCTACACATGGTGAGAGGAATAAGGGAGTAAAAAACAGAGATACGCAGAGAAACATTGCACACCACTTACACAGTGCATGGTTTCACAGGCGGACTCCCGCAGTGATGTTGCCTTCAAGCACTGCAGGTGGACTCGTGTGGCGTTCCGCAGTGAAATACTGTAAGACCATCCAACGTGCCAAGATCTCATTTTGAATGAACGGCCAATCATCGAGTTTCCTTAGGGCACACTGCAGAGTCCGGCAGTCTTGTTCATACTGGGAACAGTTCATCAAAGCATTGAGCTCCAAAGCTGCTCGACCATCAGCTTTTAGATTCGAAGCAGCTTACGGGCGAGCTCAATTCGGTGTGCGGCGTGACTACCCTTACGGCACATGAGCGTTCGCTCTCCCTCTCTCGCCTCGCAACGCCGACGCAGAGAGCATCTGCTAACCTACGTTCCCTCCTTTTCTCTTTCTCTCTCTCTTCTCTAGGCATTCTTTCCCGCAGCGTGTACAGCCCATTTCGCATGCGCGTCCACTCTCCTCTCCTCTCTTACGCTCTCCTCTCTCTCGCCTCACAATACGGACGCAGGCAGCGTCTGCTAGCGACCTTTTTTATTGAAAAACTAACTGCTCACGCTGCACAACCCTTCGCTGGCCACTCCGTATGTATAGGCAATAGATCTTGACCTCTAATGTAGCGTCGAGGGTTGAAAGGGGGGGGGGTGAGTCTCCTGTGTGTTGTTGAACAACGAAAACTGGCAGCGTGCGCGTTAATTAAAAGCTGACTGTGGGTCCCTTTGATCGAAGTCTTCTGTCTCTCACTGCCCATTAGCAGTGATCGGCATGTTCCAGTAGGAAACACCAGTTCATCATTGCGTGCTCGGTGCCTCCCAAAGTTTGTCTCCTGCGCAACACCACGATGAGTGCAAGATTCAAAGTTTCTGCCAGTGTAAGTGTTAGCACCCGCTGCTTCGCATCTACACGTGGTTCCCTTTAGCGGGAGGCGTTGTTGTCTTTTATTTACCGGCCGCAACAGTCAGAAGTTGAATAAACGTACGTTAAAAGCTATTATTAAAAAAGCATCTTACACATATATATTTGTCGCTATGCATGAAAAAATTCTTTACCCTTTCTTGAACGCGAATATTTTTTTATTATTTCTAGGGTACTCTCGAGCTCTGACTTGCGACACTTCCTTTTTACCTAACTGGTGCGGCCTTTTACAAAGGAAGGTTGAAGGAGGCTTTCAATATTTGCTGGCTCCTTCAAAAAACTCTTTCAGATAAGCAGGCATGTTCAGCTCCTTACTTGAGGCAAGAAACTGTAAAAGGTGCGCTAAGATAAAGGAAGCTCAAGGAAAAGGTAAAGTGGAATTCCGTTAATCAGTTCCGTAATCTGGAGTTAGACAAAGGCTGCAACTTATTTAACAGGACCTTTACGCACAATGTAGTCAGCCAAAGAGCTGTCTGTTTAGCTTCGGCGTAATAAAGTGTCATACCATGACATACCACCTCTAAATGTAGTATCAGCTCTACGAAATCTTTTTATGAATACTAAATAAAGAGTGTGGGAGAGTGAGAGCCTTTCTTTGAAATTTGAATTGCCTATATTTGGGCAGCTTGGCCTGTTTTAAGCGTGTGCTCATTATACTGACCAATCTAAAAGGATCGGCATGTGTCACTGACACATGGTATACATATACTGAAAACGTATTTGCCTATAGTTCGTGCTTCTCTGCGCCAACATCTCTCCCCACGCTTTTCGGCTCGACATGCATCTTTCATCGCAATCGTACTCGATACAACGTGGCAAACGACGGTCTCATAAATCTTGGCTCACATCCTTCATTGGTTCTAAAACTGTGGTATTGCCTATTCACCGTCATCATTACGTTTTTTATAACTACAATATTAATAACAACCAGATTTCTACAGTTGAATCATTCAAATACTTTGGTGTGAACATCTCACCTGACCTAACTTGTACCAGTGAAATTAACCACACCATATATTCTGCTAATCGTACTCTAAGGTACTTACGCCGAAACTTCTTGCTCACTCCTTCTTCTATTAAAAAAGTTGCCTTCGAAACCTTTGTCTGGCCAAAGGAAGAGTAGGCGCATGCGATTCTCGATCCTCACCACAATAACCTCATTGACGCCCTCGAGTCTGTGCAAAAACGTGCAGCGCGATTCATACTATCTTACTCTTCATACAAATCAAGCATCTTTGCACTAAAGCTAAATATTAACTTATCCGATCTGGTGAAACGCTGCAAAATCGCAAGTCTTAACCTTTATTGTAAACTATTCAATTCTTTGCGATTAGATAACCAATAAATCAGTACTGCATATCGCATTTCCCGCGACAGTCACTGTAACGCCGTCTATTCAGGGAAAGCCCATACCGTCACCTTTTACCAATTGTTTTTCCTGCTCACAGCCTGAGACTGGAATGACCTGCCCACCAAAGTCGTCACCATCATCAACACACAAGTATCCAAGCGGCTCATCGATACCATCCCATCATAACTACCATTATAGTAATAGCCTTTCTATCACCAACTCTCTTATGTAATATCCCAAACGGGACCTTTGATGTAATAAAATGAATGAATAAACTCGGTTTCCTCATCAACAGTTACAGCATATGAACTGTGTAATGAATAAACACATATATATGGCGTGATGCAGCATAGCCCTAGCTGCTTTTGCGGCATAAAACCAAATTAACCAGTGATTGTGCAGTAATGCTATTTTGTACAATTATAATGGTAACTTTGTAGCCTCAAAGAAATTGTTGGATTGTTGGGAATCTAGGACCCTGTGGTTCAAGGTGCCAGTCCTCTAACTTTGAAATGAAACTACAGCATAAACATGCTTAACAATTTCCTGCCATTACACGTAGCTCTATTTCTTGGATCTTTTGCATAGGCAGCGAAGTTGACCGCAAGTATAGAAATTAATGTTAATGAGCATTACGCCAACTTGCCTCGTTTGCACAGCAAGAGAGAAGTTTAGAATGATGGTGTCTTCACTCTGGGGGAGGAGAAGAGAACGACGCAATGAGGAGGGAAGATAGGGGTCAAAATTTTCACTATAAAGAAACAGGCTAATCTCTTCCGGCTAAGGACTCGATCGGCAAGGAGCTTTTTATTTGTTTTATTTTTTCTTTTCTTGCGTCCTTTTTGTGACATATAAATTTCACTTTTCCCTGATGAAGTTTCATTGTTATCATCTTATGTTCAAAAAAGTAAAGAAATGAAAGCCTCTCGTTCGTTTCTTTTTGTTGCATTTCGTCATTTTCTGTTGTCTTACGAGCTTAAGTAAATTGGATTTTGAGGCGGGAAAAACCTGGGGTGCCCTAATTCCCATCTACTCCTAAGAAGGTAAAGGGAAATAAAAGTGGTGCAAATACAAAAGCAGAGAGGTGGCCTGTGAGAACTGAAACATGGCCTAGAAATTGATTATTTGTAAAGCGTGTTTCTAAATGCTAAGCATTTCTTAGTGAACTGCAGGTATATTGAGTGTTTCAGGCATTTTGCAGGTACTTTGAGTATTTGTCTGTCTGTCTGTCTGTCTGTCTGTCTGTCTGTCTGTCTGTCTGTCTGTCTGTCTGTCTGTCTGTCTGTCTGTATGTCTGTCTGTCTGTCTGTCTGTCTGTCTGTCTGTCTGTCTGTCTGTCTGTCTGTCTGTTCATCTACGTCTGGCTGCTCTCGTGATCGCTTCAGAGTAAATCAATTATTAGTATGGGAGGGTAACATGACGTGACAAATGTGTCTCGCTGTTCATGATAAGAATAATGCTAAAATTTTGTCGCGTACGTCGTCAAACCCTTTCTTCCAGACACGTGGGTCACATACCCGTATACCTCAGGCCGTGGTCTGTGGTTACGCGCCACAGGCGATTGACAGTTACCCAGGAACAGCGAGAACATAACGTGGCGATTTAGTTGCAATAACGCTAAGTGAAATTGGAAGCATTCACTGGACAAATGCGAGAAATAAATGTCCTAGTAAAAATCAAACCCAAGCATTCTAAGTGGCAAACCAGTGGAGCACTACCAAGTTCGGGACATGCTTTTGAAAAAGACACTATGCAGGCGTCATGTTGGTGAAACGTCACGTGCTGTTGCAGTTCTGGTATCTATAGCTTTATAAGTAATACTTATGTACTATAATACACGCGTCAAGTCAGATTAGTGTCAATTGCAGTTAAGCGTCATCCACTGAAGTTGCTCTGCGTATATAGCACTTATCCAGGATTACCATCCTGGCAAGCACAGGCTCTACATTTCAGCTTCCCACTTTGAGTGTTTGTAATACTTATGTAGCTGTTGCAATCGTCGTTAAACATGTGCGGCTGTTCAGAACGTGTCAGTGTGTGCAACATTTGTAACTATTTTAGTGTTATATAATAACACTTCACTCAACAAAATTACATCCCAGTCGTCTTCCCTCCGCATGTCTTGCATAACATCAATTCCCAAGGTACGTGGATTCTGCCGAGTTTTTCATAATGTTATCATTAGAGTAAGGCACATGTCGCTTTCACAGAGAGAACATTACGTCAGTATGGAAATATTTTGATTTATAAACTTGAATAGAAATTATTAATTAACGAATTTCTTTAAATTTCTTTGCCTACTTGAGCGTTGCTTATACGGAGAAGTTGTTCGTCGTAGGGTACCGAAAATCATGGCATTCTCGTTTTTTTATACATAGAATGAAAGATTGGATATACTTCCAGATATTCATTATCAACTCATATCTGCGATATCAAAAGCGAGCGCAACAGGCACGCAGAAAAGGCGCGGCAGCTGTGTTTCGTCATACCGGAAGTTACCGTGACGAAGAAGTGATGAAGTTTTTGTGACGGCTCGTCATGGCACAATCTTCTCGAGAAAAAAGCCAAACGTTTAGAATTCACTAGTACACAGTTTATTCTTTTCACATTATCTATGGTACTTGTGTTTTTTGTTTTCTTAATCTATAGGTATGGACGTAAAGCACTGTTTCGCTAATCCGTACAAAAGTGGCTTTCCGGAACTCCTATGTACAGTGAAAAAAGATATCGAAATGACCGATTTGATGCGCATGACACGGAATAAAAAGATGAGCATAGAACAACGCAGGCAAAGGTAAGCGTTCCGTTGATGCAAGTGAATGACTTCCAGATTCTTACGACAGAATGCGGCTGCGATGCGCCTTGGCCTAGAAGATGGATCTGAAAAGGGAATAAGCTAATTCCTTTCTCTCCATAAACATTTTCATAGTTTCACACCAGAGGGCGCCATGTTAGAACGCACGCCGCGTAACAAGAAATTTTGGCGAAATCTCCGTCCCAGGTTGTGCCTATATCCATATCGGCGCGTTTATAGCGTTAGGTGTGTTATAGCGTTTATAGTGTGTGAACGACGGTGCTTCGTCGTCAGCACCAGCAGCATCAAGAGTACGAGGTTGCTGACGGCGTTAAATGTTATTACTAATAAGCAGTGTTCTTGCACAGTGTTCTTATCCACAGCTTTCTATTATTGGCGTACGAAAGCATCGTCTATGAATTATACATCAGCTTCACACCTGTGGGCATACTCGCTCTTGGTACCCGCTCGCGGCGCGCAAGTTTATATGCAGTAAACGTAGAGCAATCTTTCTTCAAAGATACCTTGGCCTGCATTCACGCCGATGATGTGGAGCTATAGATTGAGAACACGTGCAATTGGCTAGAAATATGGCAACTGAACGTTTTCTGTATCTCATTGAGGCGAATGCATGGGGTCTCCGACAGGTGTGCAACTACGAGGCACTGGAATCGAACACCAACGTGCAGTCCAACTGGTTGATTCAGTCGATAGCGCGCAAAGGGATCGAAGTCGTGCAGGTGAAGGGGGATGTGACACCGTCTGAATCCATAACAGTCAACCCCGTCGCGCGTGAGTTTCCCAGAGGCCCTCTGGTTAAGTCCGGCACGCGGGCAGCACGCGGCTAGCCTGACAACCGTGTCGTCGCTGTGCCATGGAAGATATAAGAAACTCATTCGCAACATTCTTGTGAGTTACTAGGTGAATCGTAAGTGGTTCACGTACATTTCGTTCGGATGCAAGATTCAGTATGAGTTGGTGCGTTGCTTCTGTCTGTTTTCCTGCCGCCAAAGCAGGAAATGCCGAGAAAAGGCATAATGATGGAGACAGGAAAGTTTGTCGAATTTACAGAAGCCACGCACTCCTGTCGCAATTCAGGCGACGGAGTAAAATGATGAAGCGTGAACATGCACTCATCGCGGGGTGTACTGGGTCTGCGAACGCACAATTTTAACCAAAATATCGATCTTCGCGACTTGTTCATTCCCCCGTAATCGACACAGGGACGGCCAGATGATTTGCTATGCGAGTGCAATAAATTTCTTGTCACAATATACACTTCGTATCAGAGATAGGCACATAGCACACGCACACAAAAGCATGCCGAAGCATCACAAACACAAGAATGCCACAGCCCAAAGCATGATCACCGAGATCTAACAGAAAATCATGCCGTGGAAGCGTCACAGCCGGTGGCTCGTCGAAGGGTGCGTTCTCCGCGTCACCAGTGTAGCGAGAGAGAGACGTGGGACGACGGCGAAGGCAGCCGACACGACCGTGCCAGTCTCATCACTTTATCCTATGGCTGAAGCGGAGCGGTGGCGGCTGCCAGCGTCCGACACGCCAGGCGCATGAACTCGTTCTGTTGCTAGCGCTGCTCGAGCTAGCAAGTGTTGCGCGAGAGGCGCAGCACGGTGGTTAAGAAAATGATGATGATGAATGGTGATGATTACGCTACACACACACACGCACACTTTCTTGCTGCGTTATTGTTGTTTGCTGGTTCATAGCCAGACCATTGTGCCTGCGTTTGATGAGGACGAAATGCAAAAACGATAATGTGCTTAGGTTTAGGTTCATTCCAAGAAGCCCATGTGGTTAAAATTAGAAATTCTACAATGACGAAGGAGGAGTCAATCTAGAAAGTACGTCTGGATCAAATAAACTTTTAAGTATACACTAAATGAAACCACGGTTCGAGACATCTTGGTATTAGCACATGATGACGCACAATTTCATTTAGATTAGATTTTAGTCTCAATGAAGTGATCGGTGGAGTTTAATTATGGTTAAAGCAAAATAAACACAAAAATGACATACCTCAAAACTTTTGTTATGTCTCAAGTGATTTGCTACAATAGCTGCTGGCTCTCAGACTAGACACATTCATCGCCTCAACGGCAGTGTCTTACCAAAGCTCGTAACGCCCCCCTTACTGCTACCGTACTGTTTGGAAGAAGACTCCACTCTCCTAGTCAGCGTTCGGCACAAAACCTCGCAGAAACGACGAATGCCGAATGCTGAGCAATGGCGCATTCCTATGGCCAATGGCACTCTACGGTAAACATTTTCTGCCCGTGGAGAGGGATAAGAGTGCCTTACGACGATGGTGACATTAGTCACCGATGGTCTACTTACCATACTCTCTGCGAAAAACCAGGGAACCCCCGCGTAGGCATGGTCCAGGTGAACAGTCGAGATGGGCGATTGTGGTTATAAGAGGGAAAAGAAGAGAAATGTGAGCCCCGTAACTGTCTGCATCGGCGTGCGACACCTCAACAGTAGCTCACAAGGAATGGGGTGAGGAGGGATTAAAAGGGGAGGATTAGAGGTAGAGAGAGAGAGAGAAAGAGAGATGCGCTGGGACAGCGAGTGAAAACATATGAGGGGATAGGAGAGATAGTCGGGGCATTCAGGTGTAGTATACAGTCAGTTGTTTTGAAACTTTTGGGGCATTCCATATAGGCGTGTGCAGCGTCACCACACAAAGTTTGCTTGCTGTGTCTCTGCGTAGTGACGGCATCAATTTCTGCGTGCCCTATTCAAAAACTGGTCGAACAGCATCACATCTAGCATTAGCCTTTACAATGTGTTGTTTTCTCCATGCAGTCATAAACGTTTCATTGTCGATCGAGAGCGTAACATTGACTACTGTGTTTGCAAATTTATTTTTAAATACTTTCTGCGCGATTGCACTCGCTGTATTGTATGCATGAAATAGTTCACGGTTACTTTGACCACAGGCTACTCATTGTCAGAAAAATCTACCTGATAGGCATTCGAACAGAGTGGGATGAGAGCAGTGCTACAATAATTAAAGTTAATAAACATGATCATTACCTGGCGCTTTGATATGGCACGCTTTTGGTATGTGTGATTATAGATGTGTCTGTTCTCTATCACTCGCACTCTCCCATTTTCCGACATCATCAGCTCATAAGGCTATATCATTAGTGGGGTTCTCAATGAACGTAAAACATGGAAAACTCGTCGCATTTCATTCTATGCGAGGAAAAGAAACGTGGTTGTTATGTACACTTTATTTTTATTTCATTTTTTCCCCTTCAGTAATGCAAGAAATCATATGATGCAATATAGGTACAGTGCTAAAAAACGGTACACAAAACGTTCAGACAGAAACGTCCCGTTAGAGACATACCCTGTTGATTCCATAACAATTTATTATTTGCTTGGAACGATGAAGATATACAGACAAACAGTATACCAACAAAAACAAAAATATGTGTTTGGTGCAACAAGGAATGCTGTGTACCGTCAGTTAAAACATAGTTTCGAAACTACGGTTCTGCACGGTCAGACTTGTACTACGGAATACCCTGTACAGCCATGTCCGGAAGCTGCGGCAGCTTTTCAACTGATGGCAGCAGGCTGAAACCTGGCAGTAAATGGTATGGTGGCATGCTCTGTCCGTTGTCAATTGTACTAATACTTCGGTTGGTTTTTCGGTCTTCTTTGGATAACAAACACGAAATATGTAGTGCATATTTCGGTTAATTGCGTCAACAAAGTACAGGCGGAGTTTTACGCTCTCCTAGTTTAAGTGTGCACGCAATACTGCGGTAAGTATGGATTCAGTGGGATAATTTTTTGGCGTTCTTACCGCTGTCTTATTTCAGAGAGGAAGAAGCATCGGAATTGGAAGAACCACAGTAGAAGCTATCAGCTGTTCACTGTTTCTAAAAATTCAATCGGATTATGGGAATGCACTGCACTTCGGTTTACCATATGCTGCAGTATGATCGGGAAAGGACAGAAATGCCAGGCTGGAGTCACATTTTGTGTTTCACAGCATTGTTTTTGTCCCATAGTTACCTTATATTATGGATTATGGTGCATTTTTAATACTGATGAATGGGGTATTATTCTACAGATGTAGCCTAAACTGGTATTTGCCTTTAGTGACCGTTTAGGCATCGGCTGACTATTTCATGATGGATAGGTCCAGAAAGTGCGTGTACCCCTCTTTGCGATTGCCCAGGCGAAAAAAAAAATGTGCAGGAGTATACACGTCTCTCGCTTCACATTGAATTTTTCTGTGTCACCGGCACCAAAGCCTATCAACCATGGCATTTTTTTAGTTGCTTCCAGTAGATGGTACAGAAGTATTGTAAATAAATTAGGTCTGGGCCTACACGCGCAAGAAAATTCCTAATGTAATAAAAAAAGAAAAAGATGCTTTCGCGGGGAGCTGTCTGAATGCTGATTGTATTCGTTTGAGCAAAAAGGCGGAGTTTATAGAGTGAACGCTTACTTCCGCGTGCGAATAGCATTTTTGTACGAGGCCACTTTGTTACTTTACCTCTGCTTTCACACAAGCGCCCAGTATCAGGAACAGGCACAGCAATCCCAACATAGTGGTAGACACTCTTGACATTTGCATTCCCTGCTGGTTTTACCTCGAACAGTTGCCTTCTTGTACATCGACAACGATGTGCAAGACAATGATTGTGTGCGTGCAACTCTCACAAACTCCAAACTACCCCGTTTTCTTAACAATGATTTCTCGACCTCCCAGACAGAGCCTCCCTCAGAGGCAGCTGCAGTATCATCGCGCAAGGAGGGCCTAAGATTATCGAGTGTCCTTAAAGGTGGCTTGATTCGTGTGCCTTCGCGATTGCCAGTGACAGTGTTGAGTTTCCTCCGTTCATGGTTGCCGCTACTGGAGCACTTAGCTTCGGTGACCTCCAACCGTCAGCCTCCTTGTTCTGCTGTTCCTGCTGCAGCGGCTCCGTATTGACTGTGGGCAGCGGCGTCGGCACGCTGCCAGAAACCACCTTCGAAGGGGACCGCATCAGTCTCTCCAGAGCAGCGAAAGGCGCCTCAACCGCCACGTAAGCCACGTACGCCATCAGGATGGAAGTGACCAAGATGCCGAAATACAGCGTGCACTGCAAGTAAAACAAGCACATATACTGACTGTGGGTGCACGTACGCAGCCGCGCACCACGGCAGTGCTCACCATGTAGTAGTGGTCCAGCTGAAATGACTCTCGCACGGAAGCCACGTGCACGTAGATGGGCACTGGATGCAGAAGAAACACCAGGTAGCTCAGTCGGCTGAGCGCAGTCATGGCGGAAGACGACAGCATTTCGCCCACGAGACCTGCAACACGTTTTCGTTGGAAAAGTCACTTCGGTATACGTGTATCCAGAGTGGTGTGGCGAATAAGTATCCCGCCCAAGAAGCGTATATTGCGTGGCCGGTATTCAGCGAGTCCAGTATTGCAGCAATTATCAACTTATGCTCTGGGGATAGCGAAACGGCACCCTCTTAAAGTTGGACACTAGGTGGTACGTACATCATTCTTGACAAGAAGTTCGCTCGTAGCGAATATATATGTACAATAAAGTGGGGAAAATTGCGCGCTTCCTCTGCATATGAAATAAGTCAGTGGGCGTTTCCTGTTGGCCGGTTTTTGTTGTTTGTATTTTCTACGGCCTGAATATACTTAGCGACTTCATTAGGAAACGTATTCGTTATGCAACAACACTACGCCTTCACCACACAAATACGCAGTGCCCTGTGGAGTTACGACTCGAAAGAACTTAGCTAGTGTGCCAAGGCTGGAACACCCGGTTTTCTGAGTACTGCCAGATAAATGAACGAATAAAAAAAAGGAAGTAAGAACACTGCACGCTAGCAGTGATACTTCAAAGAACAATTTCACCTACCCTCAAAAGCCGATTGTCTTACCCACTTGGCAGAGATAAAGTCCCTAGATTTTTCCCTATTCTTAAAGGAATACTAAACAACATTTTTTACCGCCAGGATTTTCAACTAAACAGAAAGATAGGGCCCCGAGATCGATAGAGAACACCTACATTCCAGACAAAAACTGCCGGAAAATAATAATTTTAATGCGTTTTTCAAAAACTCGTGAGTCTAGCGGGTGAGCTGAGAACTATAGGAAGTGACGTTTTGCGACTTCGTACCCACTGGAAACGGGCAAATCAACAATAGGTCCGTTCGATCCGCTTGCACCACATGAATCAGTTCACGGGGTGCTGCACCTTTCCCTTCGTTTCAGTGATGCAGCCTTGACGACCTCTGAACCCTACCAATCGTTTCAAAAGGTGCAGAACAGGTGCAGCACTGTTGCACAATTTTCTGCCCCTCCTACGCTGACGGTGTCGGCATGGTGCAGCCGCGCGTGCAGCTGAGCAAACGACGCAGCACTTCGGAGTAGACGCGGGCTAGTTTGTATGGCATGACGATAGTTATAGCGCGAAAACAAAACCTTCTTGTCTGTGTCGTCGTTTTGTTTTCGCGCTATAACTATCCTCTGCTAATGCGATGTGTTTTGTCGAGATGTTTACGCCTCAAACTGTACTGTACGCATGTGCGGTTTGCCATCGGTCATTGTTAGCTGAACGGTGTCAACTAAGCAAACAGAAATAAGGTCTGCACCTTGTAGGCACATCATCGTTCGTTTCAGGTGTCACACTCAGCCTGCACTACTGAACTCGCGCTGCATAATTTCTGAACTTCGCGTGCACAGCCGTGAACCGGTTCGAACGGACCTAATGCTAACCGTCGCCCGCATCTCACGACTCGCTCCTCTTCTCTACGGTTTCCAGAACCAGAACGAACACCACCTGTTGCGAACAATCTGGGTGCTGAGGCAAAGCATCCGCACTTTCGTGGAAAGGGGGGTGGAATTAATGGAAAGGCGGACAGAAACTGTTGCGCCCTGCATGCGCCTCGGTGAGTTTGAAGTCACGGTTCCCTCTCGCATGCAGCCGCCACTCACTGACAATCCATCAAAGATACAAAGAACTGTTCAAAAATATGGACAATTTACTCTTTATCGGAACAGTCGCCTCTTCCGAGTAGAATTACAAAGTTCCGGCAGTTTTTTCAATTTTTTTTCAGCCCCTCTTTAAGTACCGAAAAGCATTCACGCGCCACCGATGCATCTCATTGGCAAACGGTGGCTTGTGCCATGTTCTTCCAAACGCTTTTCCAGCACCTGGTGAAACACGTCTTCTGCTTACTAACGACGGGGGACTGACAGGAGGAGAAAGGCCCGTCGAGTTAGCACATTGTCCACTAAAAAATGGGGCCATGGGCAGATGTACTTGGACGAAGGTGGCTTTGTAAATCTTTCGAAGTAGGAAGGAAATGGTGGTAGACTGCGGCTGCACACGAGAGGAGGCCAGGGGAGAAGGCAGTTGTCGGCATTGGAGTGAAGGAAAAAAAAATCTAGGGACTTTAGGCAGGGGCGTAGCGAGAATTTTATTTCGGGAGTGGTCCGAATCCTTATATGTACGTGCGTGACAATGTTTGAAACTGTCTTACACATAAGAACTGCCAAATTATCGGAAGAGGTCCCATCTCCCCTCTGGCAAGGTATCTCCTGCACTCAACGCTCAGCAGTGCATTCCCATTCAGTAGATATCGAAGCTGTCGTGCGTCCGCTCGTAGAAAGCGAGCGAGTGCCACGAAGTGTAATGTCCTTATCACTGTATGCCCTATTATTGAAAATCTTTCGGCTTTTATTCCGTTGATTGACTCAAATTTTGAGGCAGAAAAACTGAGTTTTATGCCGCAACGTTTTCAAAAATGCGTCGAGGTATCGGTCATCCTTCTCTGAATAGTATTCCTGTCGAGCACTTGATCTAGCCGCCTCTAGACAACATGTTTGCTTTGCTTCGATAGGTACGAATATAAGTTTGACGTTGAAACAATAAATATGAACTTAACGGAAAGGCTTCAAAATTCTACAAAATAGCAAAACAATCAAATCAAGGCCCTTCACAAAAGATTCTTTAGACAGTATCTCTCACAACAGAAATTTAACAAATTCTTATCGTTGTTGTAACGATACCGAAACAATGGCAAACAGCACTTACGAGCAAAAAGTCGCATTCGGGCCAGTACGTGTGAAGTTTAAAAGACACTTGTATCTTATGTATAAAACCTCAATACTCATCCAAATGCCTATGTTACAGCATTGAGTTCGAAACACACTTTCCCTGAAAGTTACGATGAAATGATAATTTCAGATACTTGACAATGCCATATTGATTACTTGAAGGAAATAGAAAGAAACTTAAGACGCTGGTCAATTGATGAAGTGGCCTAAATATGATTATCGGCAAAAGTGGTCGTGTAGATCGCCAATCCTTAATTTGATTTATTGTAATTGATATACTGTTCCCTGGCTTTTTTCCTGCTTGAAAGTTTGCCCTGACTACCTCTGAATTTGTATAGTAATTGACAGAATAGAGAATATTTTTATTCTCCCAAACTTTTCATTAGACCGAATCCTCATCCCACCAAGCTGCTCTCTATTTTCACAAATTCGCTCACATGAATACAGCATTCATTCTCCTGCTATTTTGCATTAATTCGTCTGCTCGAACTTTGAATTTGCATAATCCATATGGTCCCTTTAGGCAGATTATAGGATAGAAGTTTGAAAACAATTCAGCGTATGAATGCTTACTTCTTTAAGATTTTGATTGTGATATCCGCACAACAAAGAATGATCAGATGAGATCATTTTATTGAGTATACACTCGCCGCAAGAATAAAGCCCCACGTTTATTCCATTAAACCCTTAAAACAACAAGCACGAATGAAGCGGCCATCTCTCCTCCCACGCTCATCATCAAAATGACTTCCTCCACGCATTACTTCAATTTTGTGCGCGTAGTTGACCATTCATGCTCGACCAGCTCGTACGGGATTTTTTTTTTTTTGCTGTGTCCTGTAAGTGTCCTGTACTTAAAAAATTATCACTATGCCGCATGTGGGGAAAGCGGCGCAAAGGTCAGAATGAGCAAGTGGGAATACACGAGAAAACATGACATTCGCTGTTTTTTTCTTGTCTTTCCGATTACACCTACTTCTGGGCGATGCTACGCCCACACGGTATGAGTAGCAATCACTAATGTGTCGACTACTCCACTTTATTGAGCGATCAGGGAGGTGACGAAGGCATTGTGTAAGTTACATGGAAAAGTAACTGCGCTGTCAGTTTGTCTGTCTCATCTGTGTACACTTTTTGCTTTATTCGTGCTTTCATCCAAGAAGACGTAATTTGCATATATAGCCCACTATCCTAAAATCCACTGTGTTTACTTGTTCCTCTGCTATTTATGAAGCTACTTGTATGGCCACGCTTTCCCTTTTATTCATTTATTGATTTATTTATGAATTTATACACGTAGTCGAGAGCTCACTCCTTATTCCTAAATGTCATTCTTGACCTCATCTCCCGTGATCCCAGCACACATTCCTTTTGCACAGTGGAGCAGCTTGGGGAGCATTTCGCTTTTTATAGGCTTTAGTGACCATCATGACTGGATCAGATGTCATGCCTTGCCCCTTGGTGAGTGCGTGTGCATAAAAAAGGCCATATATCTGGTAAAAATGGCCAGATAGTTTTTAAATATCACTATGCAAGACGAGCCACACGGCACTCGGTTCAAGAGTGGCGAATGTTTTCTTTGTATTTCTACCTCCTTCATCACCGTTCTCTTGCGTAGGGCGATGAACAAGATTATATGTTCTAGTTCACCTTTCTGCCACCCTCCTTTCTTTCGCTTCTCCCTCCACGCGTTCCAGTCCACTTTTACTGCTGTCTCTATGTTATCCAAGTCAACATACTGCAAAGGTCCATGCTGTAAGACGAGTGTCCAGGTTAATTTAGTGCAATGTTCGTCCTTTGCAATGTTCTCACACTTGTGGTGTGCTTAACTTGTTAGCAAGCATGGCGCTGGCACCGTTTTGCTTCTTTCGTCACTCCTACAGAGCTTGTGTCAGTGAATATTTAAGCAGACGCAGTTGGCGTTGCCCCAACACGAAGCAGCTGTGCTCAGAATTCGCGATAGGCAATATAGTAACCGTCAGTGAATCTTTTGTTAAGGATAAAGATGGCGTGCTTACGCAGCTTTCAAGCAACTTGGGCAAGCAAGACTTTACCGAGAGCCCCTACACGTTCAAGTTGGTCGTGGTTGCGGGAGCAGTTCTGTCCAACTGAAAGAACAGCGTCAGTTTCCTGCTCAGGTTCACGTTAAACTTCTCCGCAAGAACACTCATTATGCAGTGAAGCGCACTTGTGAAATCTTTCTTATTAGTGACGCTGAGTTGGGACACAATATTAAAAAAAAGAGCGAATATAGCTTGAAACACGAAACACAGTATCTTTGCGTTATTTTATCGGCATATGCTGATAAAATACTAGTTAAGAATGCTTTGGTAAAGAGGTAAAAAAAAGTCACAGCTTTGCCGCAAATTCAAAGCAACGAACGTGATAGCAACAAATTGGAAGGTCATGCGAAGAATGGCAAGTAGATCTAAACAAGCTCCACATTTCTCACGCACAAAACACACACGAAACTTATTCATAGATACTGATGAACGCGAATGACGAACGCATCTCAGTTGTTACTTCGCTGTGTCTGAAAAAAGCCCCTTTCCGCAAACGGAGACTGTCACGAGTGCAGTGACCTTTGTGCGCCCGGTAACTACAACTCAATTGTTACGGTGAAAGTCCGAGGCGTACAGTTTTCCCCACAGCGAGATAACGCAATGAGAGCGCGCCGCCACATCATGACGATCTGGCGACGCGTGCTCATTGCGCCATCTCAATGTGCTGAAAACACGATAGTTCCCCCCAAGATTCCCATCTGCAGCCGTAAGTGGCAGATATAAATAGCTTTCTGTTTGGACGTTGAAGAATGTACTTTATCGTGGCGCAGTGGCTAGCGACTCGCACTCACAATTCAGAAGTCCGACGTTCGGTTCCGGGCGCCGGAGTCTTTTTCTCAATTATTTGTCATTCTTGCGCTTTCGTACATATAGATACGTATACACATACGGTGAATGACCTCGACGGCGGCTGCAAAATCCAGCTAAGAGTGTCCTTATGACTGCTATCAAAATAACATGCTCATCGCTGTAGGCTGCGTCAATCGACAAACTTTGTAAAAGAGTGGTTACAACGCGACACTAGGACAACATGTGATAGCGACGATACAATAGATGTTTAGTGCTTTCTTGTAAAAAAATTTGTAGTGGCATTATGAGGCCAGCTGCTGCAATAAATTTATGTACCTGCTTGCTGTGTAGCACAAAGCAGCGTCACCCAGCCAATGCCTATGGTCCAAAGGGTGCGGTGGCATCCCGTGTACGCAGCTGACAGCAGGGGATGGAAAGCCATGTCGCCTCGCCGGAACGGATACGCCACAAACACGGCAGAGCCACACAGCACAGTAGCAATCAGCCAGCCGGCAGCCAAGGTAACCTGCGCGTGCCGTAAATTGCATTACTTGTCCACCATAATTACAACACAACTGTTACATGCTGCAATTCTGTGCGCACGCATGCCTGCGATGTGTGTGCGTGTGTCCACACACGAGCGTTTTCCGTACACTTTACAGCTCAAAGCTATGCGGATAATAATATGTAAGCATCATCTTCGAGGCGCAAAAACTCCAAAGTTGATAAATTTGTATGCTCACTGACTCTAAAATGAAAGAGAACAGGCCGAGGAACGGGAGGAAAGAAAGAGATGCGCTGCGAGTTTCCCGACTGTTTCTTTCCTTCTTTTTTTCGCGCAATCACGATTATATTTAACAAACACCAACTTGCCCACGGAGTAATTCCGCATTAATATGGCTTCGAAAGAAAGCCGCATGAACAACTAACTACGCAAGCTTAAAGATTCACACGATTTTGCCGACACGTGTAACAGATCAGGTCACATCAAAATGCGTCTTCCCTGCATGCCCAGCCATGCAACAATGCATTGCGGTAATGCAGCAATGCCGTACCTCTTCATATCAAAGCAACAGTCATGGTACAAACGTGCAGTGGTAGGCAAGAAAAAGTGATTTGAATTAACCTGTAGGCAAGGGCTAAATTAAGGTATGAATGTTGGATGTCATACTACTGACCCGGCCACTTCATGTCAAAGCAACAGTCATGGTACAAACGTGCAGTGTTAGGCAAGAAAAAGTGATTTGAATTAAACTGTAGGCAAGGGCTGAATTAAGGTATGAATGTTGGATGTCATACTACCTACCCGGCCACGTAGATTTAGGTGCAAATTAAAGAAAGCCACAAGGTCAAAGTTTCCGGATGCCTCCGCTATGGCGTCTCTTGTAATCGCATCGTGGTTTTATTAAGTAAAACCCTAACAATTATTACTATTATTATTGATTGGGCTGCAGTCCAATAATAGCAAGGAATGTATAGGGGAAGTTATTAGAACCAATGTAAAGTAAATAGGAAGAAAGAAAAGTGGGTGAAAAAATAACTTGCGGTGAGCAGATAACTTGCCCTGCTCACGGCAAGTTATTTTTTGACCCACTTTTCTTTCTTCCTATATTATCCTGACCATGGGAAATGTATTTGTACCATCAAAAATATGAAACAAAAAATATATTTATTAATTTTATTACTAATACATTATATTATTGTTATTATTACTGCTATTAATATTACTATTATTATTACTATTATTACTGTTACTATTATCACTATTATTGTGTTGTTGTCCTACCTTTCCGAATCGAGGCACCTTGACCGCGAGGAGAATGTATCCGAAGCAGAGACCTATTGCGAATGGGCCGAAGTGCGTGAAGGGCTGGTAGTACACCATATTCAGAAGCTGCTTTGCCTTGCTGCACAGAGAAAGTGAATGCATCACGTGTGATTCAGTAAGCAACCGAATTCTCTGAAAACAGAAATTTAAAGCGCGAGATTTTATATTCGCTTATTCTTCGCTGTCCCATTGTCGACGCCGTCCAGAGCGTAGACCTTGGCCGTGACATAAGGTGCTTGCTTACCTTAGCTCAATAACACAAGTTTTTGTGCAACACCAGGAGGCTTTATCGACTAGTCGCAACCTCTTAAGGCACAGTGTTTGTCACTTGCTTTTGCCACTCGTTTTTGCAAACTGTTACTGCAACCTATTTTTGGAACTTCTTTTTGTCACTTGTTCTTGCAACTTGTCTTTGCCACTTCACTGAAGTAGTGGCCAAGAAATAGGAATAATTCCTTGCGCATAACAAGAATTGAAGCTTCCACATTGATAACGTTGACTTATCCTCAATGCACTGCGTATGACGGCAGCTGACCACTTCGGTGAAGAAACTGCAATGTTCGATGGGCCATTTGGCATGCCGCTACGCTGAATCTACACCAGAATATTGTTATTTACCCGAAATGAACACAGCGAAAAAACGAATTACGCAATCATTTTGAGCAGGAATTTTTTTTTTCTGCAAAATAGTTACATAACTTACTGCTGAATTATTCATATATATTTAGGAAACGCTTACTGCGATGAAATTCTCAGAAACAAACACTACTTTCTCTTTCTTGAAATATAACACCGAGCGTCTTAGAATTATGTTTTGCGAAATTTAGACATTTGTGAATAGTCCATTTAAGTTGGAGCCTATCCAGCATGAATATTTCGCCTTGCTCATCAAGAGCGATTGCACTTTTCTTTACTTTCTCATGCTATTTCTCATTTTAAAGGGCCCCCAAACCACGTCCAGTAAATTTTTAACACTTCAAATGCCCACGCGAATCGCGTTCAGAATCCCGTCACGATCAGCAACGCCAAATGTGGCAGCGCTACAAGGCGGGGGCGTCCCACAAATTCCAAGGAACATTATCTTCTCCTCTCCGCGCCTTTCGGCATTACTCATCTCCTCAACGTTAACCGTGACGTCCACATGGTGTATGCTCGTCATCTACAACACCTGCTTGTCCACTCTCAGATACACGTGATCGCGGCTATTACTCCTCACACGGCGAGGAAAAACACTCGGCCAGGGGGAGATACGAGCTAATAAACGACGCATAGCGAAGGGGGAAAAACGAGCGAAGGCGTCTTTTGCATAATGAAATACTAACTCAGCTATCACGTCACTCTTTCGAAAAAGTCTCCCGGCTAAGTGTTCGTTGCAGACTCGAGCGCAACTGCAACACCACAACTGACATTCAACCTTCGAGTGGCTGATGGGCACTTTAATGAGCGTATCTGAACCCCAAGAACGCACTCACCTCCAACGCGCCGTCATCATAAGCATAGCAGGAGGTAGTTCATTCATGTAAGTCACCACACTAGTGACTAGGCAACTGGCTATGGTCAGGGCCATGATGACCAGCAGGGTCACCTTCGGTTTCCTGTTGAGACATGATTTACAAGCACATAAAAAAACAGAAAGAGCACAACGGAACAAACAAAAAAAGGAATACCGTCAGTCATGAGAAAAAAAAACTTTACTCTTGAGGAACTTTACAGGCCATAGGTGATACAAGAGAAATCGAATAATGCGCAGCTTCAGCACACATATTACCATGTATCGGTTTTGTTATACTCATTACGTTTTATTTTAATGCTGTTACGTGTGCTCCCACTAGCGGAAGTAACTTGATCGACTTCTTCCCTGTTGCAGAGCTCCGGTAAGTACCATGAATCACTTCTCTTTAGAGCAATAAATAATGACACTGGATTTATTTTGAGAAAAACGATAGAATACGGGGTGTTTCAGCTAAAAAGCACCAAGCAATAAAAAATTAAAATTGATTGTATTGTATAGTTCTTAGAACTGCATTGCACAGAATTGTTCATAGGTGTATGTCGCATGTCAGAAGGCTTTTTGATCTGCCAAATATGGGAATTAACAAAGATTGCTTAATGAACTTTTTAAATACCCATTCTAGAGAAAAATTTTTATACAAGACATGTAGCTGTAATCCAGAAATAACAAAATTTGTCAAGTTACGGTAAGACAACACCGCTGGTTAATTTGTTTACAGTGTTTGTTTAAAGTATGCGAAATTCAAGAAAATAGCACGTGATTGCGCCTAATGCGTGGCGCTTTGAGTGCCCTCAAATATAAGTGGAACCAATTAGCGAATGCTTCTGATGCACGAAGGTCGCTTGAACAGGCCATCGGTGACTACTATGAACATTGAGCTATGGTTGGAAGGTACCATTCAAAAAAACAAAGGGGGGGGGAGAAAGATAGAAACGAACACAATAAACGAACACAAAAAGTGGCCGCCACGTGCAATGCGATACAAGACCAAAGGTAGCATTTGACGCCGCACAGGCTTTTTTTTTTCGGGCCAACGATCATTATGATGGTGGGGGAAATGGGGACATTTTGATAAAGGGAGGATTTAAAAAGCACAATGAGAATATGTGGTGTGCAGTTTTATGGACACGCTTCGACAAGAAAAAGTATTCCAAGTATTCTAGAACGTCCCTTCACTCAACGCTTCGCCTTCACTTGAGTAAGCCAATGGGAGCGCCTTCTATAGGCACGGCAAGTCACTGCTTATCTGTGATAATCTTCTGCAATTCTTGAGTAGCACACCGTCATTTTCAGCCGAGTAGTGGCGCCGTGTTCAACTCTGTCAAGTGAAGGGAAAAAGTCGAGTCGAGGAGCGTTTGTGAATACCGGGATTAGTCTGGAACGTTGCGTTGAACTAACAAAGAACGTGCTGATATGGTTCTCACCGTCGGCCGAGCGAATGGAAGCAGGAAAACATTTAGTGCAGGAAACAATCTTCACCCCGCATGGCTTCCCTAAATTTTAGAGGTCATGCGACTTCTTAAGCAGATATGAAAAACCTAAATATTCTCAGTTCTTTTTCATTATTCAATGAGGATTAGGCACGAATTTTTTTGTTGTTGCAATGCGAATTATTTTTTTTGCAAACCAGTGCAATGACACGCAGGATACTCCGAATCCTTGACGTGATCTACTGCAAAACTTGGACGCGCAAGATTTTTTTTATGCCACATGTAGGATCACGACATCTCATTTCCTCGTTTAACACTAAATTATTGGGCGAACGCCAAACTAAACACCCGTTTAGCTCAACGTGAACTACACTGTCAACACACATTCTGCACAGTGAAACTTCAGCATATATCAAGAAACCGCAAATCATCTCCACAAGGCGTCTCACCTGTGACTTACAGCTCCATTCCTTCTTTGAACACGTTTAGAATGCGTTGACTTCTTTTTACAGCACGTGACTGGTCAATTAAATTTAAATAATTATCTGTACGGACTATCAAAAGCAAAGGTTTGCGGGAAGTTGGATCCACAACAAATGGTAATTTGTGTTATATCAGAGCTTCATGCATGAATTGATTTATATGTGAGGTTTAACGTCTCAAAACCACCATATCATTGAGAGACGCCGTTGTGGAGGACTCCGGAAATTTTGACCACCTGGGGTTATTTAACGTGAACCAAAATCTGAGCACACAGGCCTATACAGCATTTTCGCCTCTATCGAAAATGCAGTCGCCACACCTGGGATTCGATCCTGCGTTTATTGCTTGTAATCAAGCTGGTGACTGCATAGGTTGGAATGCCAAGTGCAGTATGAAACTTATTTTAAAAATACGTTCCTAGACAAAGAGGGAATTCAACTTTATCGAACATTTCGCGTCCCGCAAACTTTTGCTGTTCATAGTACATACCTGAATAGTGTGACATCTCTGCTGTTTGTTGTTAACAGCCCACTCCCAAGCCGCTATGTCATTAAATGCCACGGTGGTTTGTGAACAAGAAATGACTTAATAAATATGAATTCGGTGTTCGAGCTCACATTGCTCTCGATAGTGCATTTTTACTACATGCATCAACACGCGATAATTTGCATGCCACCAAACACGTTCGTCTGATACGCGTTAACTCTCAAACATCTACCCTGACTGACTGCGTTATTTCGTCTTTCACATTCCGTGCGTGGAGATACATGCAGGTGCGTTCGAACATGTGTAGTATTTAGGATTTAATGGTGGCCAACAAGCAGCGACGCGCGCTTTCCGTTTCCATCTCCGACGGCACCTACGTGCAGCAGGTGGCGGAACAGTAGGCCAGTCGCCTCGCTCGACGTGCAGTACTCATCGATTGAAACGGGACAATTCATGTGGCTAAGTAACGCACATATTTTCTTCTACATTGTCGGGTCTAATTCACGTAATTTCGACTCGAACGCACAGATCAGAGCCAACATTATCTTAAAAGACCAGTTTCATTGAGATATAACGTTATCACGACTAATCGTGAACACCAATCGTCATACTGAAATATGGATGTCTTGTTTGAGTCCGTGCGCACTGCACACAATTATGCTGTAGTGCTCCACAAGCACCCGGGTTGTTCTGAATTGTTTGAGAAAAGTCTATTGGGCTTTCGCGGAAAATAAAATAGAAAAGGATAACATCTATAAAGAAGCAGTCCCGGCAACATGCTTCATAAATATGTGCAGTTACTACGGCATGCAGAGTGAATATGTTGAGTGTGCTTTCTTTTTATTATCAGTTTTGCTTCAAGATCACTTGGTTGAAGCATGAAGTGTGGGCGTTACCGGCGACAACGTTCACCGTGGGTTCAGCGAGAAATGAAAGGCGCTGAATTAACTTTTTGAACTCACCTGAACATCATTAGAGTCAGAGGAAGACCGAAGATAAAGTACTGCATGTTCAGCGACAGGAACCACGAATGCAGCATGCACTGCGAAAAAAGGAGGCGCCAAAGAGCAGCTGTTACGAGCAGTGGGCTGATTTTTCGTATTCATTAAGGTGTTGCTCGCTAGGCGCAAAGTTTTTTCTCGTCCAAAAACAAGAAGCGGATGACCAAAAACAAGAAGCGGACATTCATTTTCCCTATGTCCTCTTCGGCAACCCACGACAGAAGAATATTTTTTTTTTCCCAAATAATTTTCTCCTAGGGCGTAAGTTAGGATGAGGGTGACTGTCGTATATATGACTGCGCTCACACGGATTATATGGAAGGAACTCTCATTCCGAGATAGGAGAAGTTCATCAGTCATCGGTATCGCTTATATGAAAGCATATAAGTGAAACTTCTCCAGGAGTATAACACCTCATATTCGTGAGCTCGAAGAAAAAAACAGGTAAACGAGGAAGCACGGTACATTGTGGACATACACACAAAGGTGCAAGAAGAAAATGTAAGTTTCAGTTGAAGGGCTGGCCCTACGTGAATAAGTGCATGAGTAGACGCTAATACCCCTGTCACATAGCACTTTTAATGTCATTTGGTCCGAATGACATTGGGTGTTCCTGCTACACGGGCATAGTGAATGGCATTTACACCTGACACTCGCGCGTTGAATGTGTTCACTGAACTCTAGGAAGCGCGACATGTGTAATCTCGTCAACAGTTGCGTGACAAGAAATTACAAAGTCGACGCCTTAAAGAAAGTATAAGCGTTCAGATGTTTATTGAAGGTTACTGTCAACTTGACATTAACGTGTTAACGTGCAACGTGATAATGGGAGAAATTTGTGCAGCTATACCTTCTTTCACAGACATATAGCACTTCCTGTCAGCTATGTTTACAAACGCTCGCTGTCGTTTTGGCGCAGCGTCACCACGTTTGACTCGCTAGTAGCGGAATACACACGCACGTGTTGGACACCAGTTTAGGCAGAGTTCTAAAACATCAACTCTTCAATGAAATAATTCTCTTTCTCTTTCAAACAAACTTTTCTTATTTATGAAACACTGCGGTTCTCTCTTGATCACCGGAGAAGTCAAAGCCCAACGGGCAGCTAACGTAAATTAATTGGCGTGCAGGCGCAGCTCCAATACCCTCGTCATCTCTGATTTTTGAACAGCAAGGTTGACGCACCTCCGTCTGTTCTGATGCTCCATTCGCAGCAGCTGGATAGTAATCGACGTTAATTTGCACTGACCATCATGAATCACGGTTACAAATTCATGAGCGCTGTCATGATTTGAAACATTTTTTTTGTTTACTGCAAGTCATCAGCAACTTTACGCTTGTCTTGTTTAGATATGTACGAGATTTTTTTTTTGCAACTGATGCTGTTTTGTGGCGTCGCAATATACTTTTAACCTTCCAGACTATGGTATGTAAATTAAATGGGCAATTTGTAACTTTTTGTATTCATAAAATTTCGTAAAATTCAGTAGAGGGGACTGGCGCTGCGATCATCCAGCGATTATGGGAACGATGGGTTGTACACGAATTTGCCTAATATTCGTACTTGCGGGCGGCGAATCGTATTTGTGGCTTCGTTTATTGCTGTGTACTGCTTTTGTTTCGAAGGAAAAACGATCCCTTTTGACATTTGTGACCCGATTTGAAAAGGTAAGACTAAAATAATAAGGTGCTGAAGCACAACCGCTGATAATTTGCCGAATTCGTTGTGTGAGAAAACTGCTCCAAGCCACATGAACTCACATGAAGTCAGAAGTACGAAAATTAAACAAAGCCGTGTACTACCCAACATTCCCATGCTTGATGAAGAGCCGTGCGTTGCAACTCTCGTAGATACTAGCACCAGATTTCCCACTAGTGTATATTTAGGAAACTATGTTGGTATCATAGCAGCCTTATGATAAACACTGACATCAATGGCGAATGTCATTTCACAATGCCATTCGTTAAGAATATCAATCGCGGCGAATAGAATAGAACACGTGTCAAGTGACGGGGTATAAGTCAAACACTCGAAGTTTTCTCAGTAACAAAAACTGAGAGCTGCCGAATCTCGGCAGTGAGAAAACAAAGGGTCAAGCGGCACCCTCACTTCTGTCCAGACACAGCGTAAAGGGTTTGGTGCATGACAGCGTCGCTCAAGCTGATTAGCATCTCAAACATGCTCAGTGTGCAAACACCACAGAAGCGTTGGGTCATGCTAAGGTGGGCGTAGGACCAAGGGCGTTCAATCGCAAAGCAATCGTATACTGGGCAACGCAGTACTTGGACTGCTACGCAGAAGCGTGTTGAAGTTGTCAATGTTCTCGAGCGGATCATTATTACGTTCGCCTAGATGAAATCTTTGTTTCCACTCAACTTTCTTTTGTTCCGCATATAGCTATAGTTTGCATGGATTAAGATTTGATTGCTTGATTGATTGATTGATCATGTTAGTCAAGACAAGGCGGCAAATGTGCCACTCAATGACAGCCCGATTGTTTCCTCGCTTTCTTTACGTGCACCGTCAAGACCCATTAAGACTTTTCGAACAGTTGGTGTAAGAGAGCTAAAATATTGGATCACGGCAAAATTGACAACTTAAAGTGAGTGTTTTGGCAGTAGAGATCAAAGAGTTTCTGAAACAGGACGAGTGGGGGATCTCAATAAATTCTCATATTCGCATTACTGAGTACTCACCAGGCCACGTATACAGAATAAAACGTTATCCTCACGAGAAGTCCCACTATCATAGGTCAATGAACTAACTCATGAGTCGACTCACACTGACTCACTCAACTCAGATCAAGCCATGAAACAGTCTGAGTGTGTCTAGGTGAGTAATGCTTTAGTGAGTCCGAGTGAGTCCAAAGTGCAAAGTATATTTGTTCAGTAAATGTGAATGAGCTCAACTTTCTTTTGCCCACCTAAGGTCCCATCTAGTCATAATCGGCATTACCATAAGCCTTATTCGGATTCTCGTTTATACTCACGTCTACTCACAGGTATTCCAAAGTAGTGTCGTTCATACAGCATTTCAATATTTATTATTTATATGCGTGGATTACATAACGGTTGTCTTGACCTGCCCCCAACAACTCTTCCAAAGAATTTTTTTTTATTTGGCGATTCGGGGGTACTTAAGACGAATACTATCATACCACTTAAGTCTCTTTTTACAATAAAGTAAACTACTACGCGGAAAGCAGCTGAGATGAGCTTGTGATTGGCGGTTTACCATTTTGCTGTACGGCAGGTAGTTGCTGAAATAAAGCAGGTTGGTCCACCAATAGAGACGACAGTTCTCGGAGGCCAGGCCCAGGACGTCGCCCCACATAGGTCCGCTCCCAAATGCCGGCATCAGCACGAACAGTGCTGTGGCAAGTCCGAATGCTGGAGTCATCCTGCACTCGGGGAAACCCACATGCACGATTCACTCACAGAGCACCTTCCATTCGGTAAGGCCAGCTTCCCGAAAACTGCTCATGCAAATAGCTCAAACCCCACACTTCAATCAAATCAATGAATCGTTATAAATGTCCAGCAAAAACACGGGTTTTCTTGGGCTTTATCGTCGGCTGATAAGTGTGCACTACCTCCAGTATCTGTGGAAGACGTCAAATAGCATGTTCCAGAGGCTGAAGCCACTCTTTGTTCGGCTGCATTTCTTCATCTGGTTGTATGCAAGGAGCAGACCACTGTTAACAGAAGAGACAAAGAGCTGACGATAAAAACAACAGCAATGACAAGAGAAAAAAGAGCAGGTTATCAAAATATGTTCACAACAATTTTAATTGCAGAATGCATTGTCTTTAATGAAAAATTCTGCAACATCACTGGTTCACTGGATCCTGCATGTACGTCTCCAACTTCCTTTAGCACGTAGTTGAGATATCGCTCACACTTTGCTTCTCAGGAAATCATAACTACGGGCTTCCTCGTTTATGCCTGGAAGCCTGGATTTCTATTATTAATTTATTGTATTATTTATGGAAGTGCTATTTAGTACTTACACTTTTAGAAGCATAAATAAGCAGTATTTTCAAGCGTAAGATCAATGAGTTAATAGACAATAACACTAAATCCGGCAACATAGGCGTCCATATGGCTTTCTATTGTTTTAAATAACCAATAGTCATTCAGAAAACTCAATGAAATAACTCTTGACTTTATCCTCCATGCAAGTGTTACAATGTCTACCTCCCCACTCTCTCTCTAAAAATATAAAAAATACTACCACGTGAAATTACGAGAGGAAAATATATGAAAAAAGTAAGTTTTTACGACAAAAGCAATATCCTGCCTCTTGATGCCGAGGTTTTGAAAGACTATTTTATAGCAATTTTCTGGCAAATAAGAGCTATGCTTCATATTGTTTTTCTTTTGTTTTTGTTTTGCTTTGCTTTTTATCGCATGTTGCTCATCTGCGCTGAGTATATCGACCAATAACTGTGCACACCCATGCCATGGAATATCTCAGCAATAATATTACATTTTTTTGTGGTTCGTACACCATTCATTATATTCTTAGCGAATAGCCAAAGTAAGGACTCACGTGATGAAAAAGAAGGTGTCTACAGGCAACGTGAAGTTCTCAACTAAGGTGAACAAGAAGTCTTTGAACAGGACTTGCAGCTTGGTTAAGGAAGCTGTGAAACAAAGCAACAAAGTCATAATGGCGACAAAAAGCATTACTGCAAAATAATAGATTTTTCATTCTTAACCCCCATCCCATTTATTTAATTATTCTTTTTAGTCATCCCACTGCGTGGCAATCTTAGCAACAAAGGTGGCATGGCGCTTTGCAAACCACGGCGTGCACGAAGGTTTGCGCCATAGATCAGCGTGTCGGAGATTCAGGGTCCTTTATTCCGATATAGAAAGCTTTCCGGGAACAATGTCGTCACAGCCAGCCTTTATTCTCCCTTTGAGAACATATTCCGGAACATGTTCCCAGAACACACAAAAAAATAAGAAAAGAAGAAAAAAAGAAGAAAGAAGGAAAAAGAAGAAAAGAAGAAAAAAGAAAGAAAAAAGACAGAAAGAAAGAAAAGAAGAAAAAAGAAGAAAAGAAGAAAAAAAGAAGAAAAGAAGAAAAAAGAAAGAAAAGAAGAAAAAAAAGAAGAAAAGAAAGAAAAAATAAAGGAAAAAGGGAAGAAAAAGAAGGAAAGAAAAAAAGGAAGAGGAAAAGAAAAATAAAGGAAAAAGGGAAGAAAAAAGAAGGAAAGAAAAGAGAAAGAAACAAGAAAAACGAAAAAGAAAAAAGAAAAAAAACAAGGAGAAAATAAAGAGAGAAAGAGGAAGAAAGAGAGAAAGAAAGAGGTCACTGTGTGCCCAACTTCGGCGCTGGCGTGGATTACGACAGCCGCCTTTGTTGCTCAGTGGCCTTGCGTTTCAGGCGCGTACAACACGGGTAATATTTCCGTATTCCTTCCGGTACATTATGGACAACCTAAGCAGACCGAAAATAAGTGTTTCTATGAGTGTTCCTCAAGCATTATCCAGATGAATTCAGAGGGTACTGAAATGAAAATCGAGCGCCAAACTTCAACGTGAACCCCGTGACGTGGGTAGCAGAGTTGCGCAATACAGCACGCACGCATGCGATGGTGAAATCAACGACATCATGGTCTCATACTTGATATTTGCATCTCGCTCCCGAAAAGAAAAACGGACAATCACAAATGCACTTTTGTACCTCTGGTCTTGATGTGGGATCTACAGCACGAATCTATTGATCTCACGCAGCGATGGCACACGTTTGTATCATGTGTTATCACAGTGACGCAGTGGGTGGGCAACTTTACTGCTTGTAAATGAACTTGTTGTTGGGCTAGTTGATACAACTTTTTCAAAAGTTGATTTGAGCGCGAAAACACGACACAATTACACACACACGCACACACCCAGGCATCAAACACGCACAGGGCGCTGTGTGTGATCGTGTCGTCTGTTCGTGTTCAAATTACTTTTAGAAATTACTTTGGCTTTATTTTATTACGATTGTTCATACTCGTAAGCGCGGCCTTTCACACAACTTCCAATTTGACAAACGTGACTTTTCCCACAAAATAGCTCTAAAGCATCGGTATTCCTAGAGCTTGTTCGGCCTAGCTCGATCATCTATCATGCTGCTGCTTGCTAGTAAGAACTGATGTAGCAACATATAGCTGACAACCTATGGAGCAGCATCGACCACCAGAATGGGCTGCTCCCAAGCGAACACCTTTTGAGGCACGATGTCGCGAAGTACACAGCAGTACTCTCCTTAGAAAAGGAGACAAACCGTGCTATAGTAAAGCTCCTAGTGTTCGTTGATGTACCTTGGAAGCACCTGACCTTCATTAAGCACTGAGATAAGATAGCCGAAGAAAAATGACAGTACCACTCGCAAGGTCCCATTGCACATGTCATTTAATGATTTGAAGTTGTGAAGAGTCATCTGGGGAGCACTTCATCGGAAAAGTTCCTTAAATTGGTTCATTATTCGGCATAATAGGAGCAATCGAGCTGTCTGGCACTATGAGGAGAAGAAGCGCTATGAATTTGATGTGCAAAATTGCCTGTTTTCTTTTTTCTCACTTCCTACTTCACATTTTGAGACAGTTGCGACCCAATCTGTCTCATGCCATGTGAAAAGACCTGAACAGCCTAATCAACTTGTGTGGACTTATTTTACCTATGCTCCACTACTTGAGACTCATATCGTGTTCGATTGTACTGCATTTGCACATCTTGCGTTTGATATGTACTCTTTATATAAATACGTTTTACTACATATTTTGTTAGCAAAAGGAGAAAAACTAGCCTGTGACATCGTAGTGGCACAAACCTCTCGTATTCACAATATCAGTGATAAGGACGTAGCTTGTGCTTTCTCAAACTGCAAACGTTCTGCTTTAAATTTTGATTGTTTTTGCACCGTGAAAGTATTTTGTAATTTGCAAACATGATCGCTATAAAGTGACATATTTAACCCGTTCGTTTTCTTCCAATGGTCAAACCCGGTGAGGGGGTCTTTGGGTAGGTTAATACACGTGAGATTTGCAGAAGAGAATAACTTTCTCACAGTTTGTCCAAACTGGTCGGATGGGGCTAAGACTCTGCTCCATCATACCTGACACCAAACTTTTCTTACCGACAGTTATTTGCGTTTAAACACGGGATCACGACATGATGCATTGAAAAAAAATCAATTTTTCATGCTGTCACACTACCACCGGGTTACTCAATGCTTGCTCTATGGAGCGCAGCTGAAGTTACGCAATTGCGCAAAGGAGCTTCGAGTAAGGTTGGAGGCACCGGTATTCGTCAGCGCAAGCATTGAAACACGTTCGCCAAACAAAAATAGAAAACGGGATATCTGCGAGACCAGCAGCATTGCGTAAAAAGGGAGGAAGGCGAAAAAAATGCATTTGCGGTCTTTCCATTGCAGTGGTTTGAGCCACACCACCAGGAACCAGCCAAAACGACATACAAACGCGGTTCAAATTGTTATCGATTGTCGTAGCGGCGTTGCCTGGCAGCGTCGACGTGATTGATTGGAGAGTTAAAAGCTCACCGAAGCGGATGTAGGTGGAGAGGTCCGTGAGAAAGTAGATGTGTCCCAGCACAATCCAGAAGCAGGAGATGACGCGGATCCCGTTGAGGGCTTTCAGTGGTCCGGTCGCGTGCTCCGAATGGGCAAACAGCGACCGAGTGTTGCGCACCAGCGAGAAACTAGCCAGGGCTTCCGAAAGTCGGCCTGCGGTATGCCGGCACGTAAGAAGCGGTAGACAAGTGGAACTTTAAACAATGTACAACGCATTAGCCCCATTAGGGAAGTTGAAACAAAGTCATGCGCAAATGGAATCGCATCAGGTGCCCTCACACTGGAGAAATAAAAGGACTTGTTTTTTCAATGGTCCTACTTTCCTTTTATTAAGATAGCAATTACACGTATCTATATATAGCAAAACTCAAGAAAGAAAAAAACTGCATCTGCAAAATTTACTGCAAATGTGGTCTGAAAACAATAGTCTTGCACCTAGAGAGTGTGAACACAACGCTTATTTGATCTACGCAAGCGAATCGGTGAATGGTATTCTGGAGGCGCTTAGAGTGCCTCGAGCGTGCAGCGGAGGCGAACGAGCGCTATTTGGCAGTTATCCTAGAAAACGAAGCACGTAGCGTGCGCGCACGTCTCAGAGGTGATAAGGTGTAGACCGCAAGGCCACCACCACCGTGTCATCTTAGCAAGGCGTTGGAAACACTTGCCTTTTCTTTCGTTCAAGCGTTGCATGGTCAGCGCAGCGTGATAAACGCTCTTAGGTAAGGCTTTTCTAGTAAAGATACACATATCTTAAAAAACATGGTGCTCAGATATGCGCAATAATTACTTGAAAATTGCACAAGTATAAACGCTGAATCTTGAGCAATATTGGTGGGCGCTGCGGATGGGGTCACCGTTTGGAGTATCATTTGGCCATTTTGGTGCTGTTTAGGGTACCGTTAAGGGCGGACAAACAGACAAACGTACAGACAGACAGACGCGACATACAGACAAACGTACAGACAGACAGACGCGACAAACAGACAAACGTACAGACAGACAGACGCGACAAACAGACAAACGTACAGACAGACAGACGCGACAAACAGACAAACGTACAGACAGACAGACGCGACAAACAGACAAACGTACAGACAGACAGACGCGACAAACAGACAACGTACAGACAGACAGACGCGACAAACAGACAAACGTACAGACAGACAGACGCGACAAACAGACAAACGTACAGACAGACAGACGCGACAAACAGACAAACGTACAGACAGACAGACGCGACAAACAGACAAACGTACAGACAGACAGACGCGACAAACAGACAAACGTACAGACAGACGCGACAAACAGATAAATAGACAGACAAACAGATAAATAGACAGACAAACAGATAAATAGACAGACAAACAGATAAATAGACAGACAAACAGATAAATAGACAGACAAACAGATAAATAGACAGACAAACAGATAAATAGACAGACAAACAGATAAATAGACAGACAAACAGATAAATAGACAGACAAACAGATAAATAGACAGACAAACAGATAAATAGACAGACAAACAGATAAATAGACAGACAAACAGATAAATAGACAGACAAACAGATAAATAGACAGACAAACAGATAAATAGACAGACAAACAGATAAATAGACAGACAAACAGATAAATAGACAGACAAACAGATAAATAGACAGACAAACAGATAAATAGACAGACAAACAGATAAATAGACAGACAAACAGATAAATAGACAGACAAACAGATAAATAGACAGACAAACAGACAGACTTCACATTTTGTGTCGAAGGTCTCGAAGAAAAGAAACACTGTCCTCCCGCGCTCGGCACCCAGCTCATCGTGATGCGCCTACGCGCGCTTGTCTCCCACGCATACCCAGCCCCCACGCATGGGGACAGGGGGGGGGGGGGTTAGAGGTGCTTGTGTGCTCGCGCTTATCAATCGGTGGGGAGAATCATGTGCGACAGACGCGAGCGAATCGCCTTTAACCAGAATGATCGCGTTAGTTGCCTGGGCCACAAAGGTCAACTTCCCTCGCTGGACAGGCCCCGTTTGCGAAAAGAGCGCGCTTTTCAAACCCAGCGAAGTAACAAACTGGGACACTCGTTAGTTTGCACTCATATCTGTACCAGTGATCAGAGTGCCAAACGTCGAGTTGTAAACATTGTTGGTTAGCTCTCGTCCAGTGTGTGTTTTCGTGCGTCATTTGTGCGTGAGCGGCGCGCTGCACGTTTTGATCTGCTAGCCGTTTTCAGCGTTACATTCCAAGTTATTGCTATTGCATTCATCGCTTCGGCCTTGCAGCGAAACTGCGACATTTTATTCGTTTCGTGCCACCTTTATATCATACTCCGTCATTTTTCTGTCTTCAAGACGTGTTCGATGTTTCCAATTTTCATGCGCACATAAGGTAGGGCTGGGCAGTAATAAGCATACAAGTATCTGAGAAACTAGCTTAGATACTCTTTGGGTATCTGTATCGCGATACGCCTTGCAAGACTTGTAACTGCATCTCTATTTTCGATATATTTCATGATGTATCGTGTATCTTAAGATACAAGATACTCCAGTATAACGCTATACCATGTGAAACGTTAATCGCTGACTGAACTGCGCTTCTCAAGTTGGTACTGTTGCCACAAAGCCAACTCAATAAATCGAAGGACAGTGTCATATTATCTTATCGCCCAACTTTACCTGTCAGGGCATGCGATGAGGTGTGCGTGAATTTTCAGTGAAGCAAAGCAACACGACAGAGCTCGCACCATCTCGCACCATCGCACCATCTAATAGAACAAGCGTTTACCCATCGGGTGATAAGTCGTCGAGCCATGCCACTTTCTTCCCGATGTTTCCATTTTTGAAATATATTATGATTGTTAACACAAGCGCTCACTCAGTGTCTTTCTCTTGCATCTCCTACAACACCTATAGTGCTCTGAACTGTTATGCATTCACTCTGAACTGTTATGCATTCACTCTGAACTGTTATGCATTCACTCTGAACTGTTATGCATTCACTCTGAACTGTTATGCATTCACTCTGAACTGTTATGCATTCACTCTGAACTGTTATGCATTCACTCTGAACTGTTATGCATTCACTCTGAACTGTTATGCATTCACTCTGAACTGTTATGCATTCACTCTGAACTGTTATGCATTCACTCTGAACTGTTATGCATTCACTCTGAACTGTTATGCATTCACTCTGAACTGTTATGCATTCACTCTGAACTGTTATGCATTCACTCTGAACTGTTATGCATTCACTCTGAACTGTTATGCATTCACTCTGAACTGTTATGCATTCACTCTGAACTGTTATGCATTCACTCTGAACTGTTATGCATTCACTCTGAACTGTTATGCATTCACTCTGAACTGTTATGCATTCACTCTGAACTGTTATGCATTCACTCTGAACTGTTATGCATTCACTCTGAACTGTTATGCATTCACTCTGAACTGTTATGCATTCACTCTGAACTGTTATGCATTCACTCTGAACTGTTATACATTCACTCTGAACTGTTATACATTCACTCTGAACTGTTATACATTCACTCTGAACTGTTATACATTCACTCTGAACTGTTATACATTCACTCTGAACTGTTATACATTCACTCTGAACTGTTATACATTCACTCTGAACTGTTATACATTCACTCTGAACTGTTATACATTCACTCTGAACTGTTATACATTCATTCTGAACTGTTATACATTCATTCTGAACTGTTATACATTCATTCTGAACTGTTATATTCTTCTGCTAAGATGACAGGGAAAACAAATGGAGTGCGTCGAGTATACGGCACCGAACTTTCTTCTCACGGCTTGGTAAAACGTCCAAATTGAGTTTGCATCATAATGATGAGAGTTGGTTAGCTCTGGTGAGCTTGAAAATGTTGCAAATGGAGTTCAAGAAAAATGGTTATGTCAAATGGTGCCCTTTTTTTTTATGAACATCTCAACGAGCCTTTTCAGGCAATTTGCTACAGGTGCTAATTTTTTTAATTGTCTTATCTTAAGCCATAAGGGTGTGTTGACAATACTTTATGCTTGTCATAGCTATCAGGAGTGACATCTGTATCTAGAATGACCACAAATGCTTGAAACATAATGGCTTTTCTGGTATTGTTGTAATGTTTTTTTTATTTCTTCTAGCTATTCTTATTTTGTTACTATTACTAATTGTCAAGTGGTCATAGCTGTAGGCGGCAATAGCGTGAATTGAGGCGTTTTCCGACGGCGGTTTGTGCAACTATACTGCCACGCACTTTTTTTTCTTTCATTTAGTTTGATCGGGTCTAAGTACTACAAAAACCTATGACCACTCAATGCAGGCCACCTACGATGTATCGTAGACTTCTAAATTGTCTTAGATTGTGCTGCTAAGATTACGCGCAAATAGGGCTGCGACAGCCGCATGTCGATTGAGGTGAAATGCTAGAGGTGCTTGTATTCTTAAATTTGATTGTACGTTAAAGAACACCACAAGCATGGCCGAAATTACCAGCCCTCCACTTCCGTTCCTAATATTCATATCGTAGCGGCAGTAATTAAAGCCCCACCAATTATTATTCAGATTGCGCAGTGCCCGTACACTTGTTAAATCGCGAGCTTACGAGCCATAACGCTGGAAGGTGTGATGTGTACATACAAAGGGTGTTCTGCCGATTATCATATTACCGAAGACTGACGACACTTATTGCCGCTACTAAAGTACAGCGCGCTTTGCTTGTACTTCGGAATACTTAGTTTTCGGGCACAAATTAGCTCATTAAAGAGTCATTTCTACAGGAGTAACTGCCTCTTTCTTCATAGTCACCACAACGTGACAATACAATAAGTGAGGCTTTTCTGAGGTGCAGCTAAAGATAATTGATCACCAATTAATGGCACGTTAGCGAATATATAGATAACTGGTTTGCGCCGGCAGCCTCATGCCTAATGGTTTGCGCCGGCAGCCTCATGTGCTCTTCGTAGGCCTATGTACACAATGATCCACAGAAATGTCGCTATGAGCATTTTTGCTGCTGTAAGCCTGTGATTTGGCACTGGAAAACGGTCTTTTATGGGCAAGCTGAAACTGCATACCGATATTTGCCCCATCGTGCGAAGGCTTCTTATTGAAGCTCGTGCGATTAAATGACAATACGCCAGCTGGTAGACGTGCTCCCATATGTTACAGAAATAACAAGCAAGAACCACTGTTGGCGATGTTTCCACATGGCTCTGCTGTGAAACAGCTAAATCTAACCCTAATAAGTTCTTCGAAAGTAACCTAATTTACTTTGGGACAAAACTTTTGAAATACCAATGAACATTTCAGTAAAATGAAATTGGGCACTTTCCGCAAATTTTCAAGTCTTCGTTTTTGTGCACATGCATTCGCTACATGATTGTGGTGATATAGCAGGAGAGTTGCGAATACATCGAACTGACAAGTATCGTATCGGATACACTTTGCACAGCAGTATCTGTATATGTATCCAAATAACTTTCGCCCGAGTATCTTGTGAGGTATCGCGACACAATTGCAAAGTATCTCTGCCCAGCCCTGACATTAAGTGACCCTTAAACCTCAGCAAAATTGGGCGTGCAGCAAGTAGAATTTTACTTCGATGCGCGCAGCTGATAAACGCACCGAGATCAGCTTACGAGCTCAATGCGTGCAGCTGATGAGCAGTCATAATGAATACGGCGACCCCGTTGTGTTTGAAATGGTAGTGCAATCTCTATACGATATAGCCAAACAACGGATTGTGTAGATTGCGGGCCTCATTAGATACAGCTAGCTTCCTCGTGCAATACATTATTTTAGGCGACAGTGGCTCTTTCCGCGTTTGCTACGGTGTGCACCCGTGACTGACTTGCCACGTTACAGCTTCACCAGAGGCGAATGACCAGGATGACTCACACCAAGAATGTGCTTCAGTTATTTCATTATGCTTGTCCGTCGCCTCTGTTTCTCTCTCTCTCTCAGCATATGTCCTCAGCTGACATTCTTCCTCGCCGTATGACTAGGCGACCTTCGTGAATGGGGAAAAACACAAAACGGCTCACAGGAGCCATTTCGCGTAAAGAAATACCACTTGCCGCAAACAGTCGCCGTGCGCTTGGCGTCTTGAATGTAGAATACGTCGACTCCTGTGCCAACTATTGCGAAGAGCAGGAGAACGCCCAGGATGCAACTGTAAAAGAGTAATTGCCTTGAGCATAGTATTTCACAGCACTACGTATTCGCTCTCGTTTTCTTAACTGCTGCTGATTTTTGTACTCGCCCGCCCCCCTCAATTAATTATCACACACGTCGAGCTTGCAATGCTGTTCTTTCTGACTGACAACACGAAATAACATTTCTTTCACATTTCACCGGCAGGTATGAATAATGGAGGAATACTATACAGAATAGGGTAAAAAGTGCGCAGCGTTTAGCAAATAGCACGTCACAATAAGCACTATTGTTGAGCATAAGTAGCATTAGGCAGCCGCCGCTGCTATCTAAGAGCAAAGGAGCACATCAACACTCACAGGACGACAAGCTGCTCCTTGGAAAAGTGTATTGGTTCCTTCACTTGGCACGACGTGACGTTCGCCGTTATCTGAATCTCCTGCGAAGCTGCACAGAAGCCACACCACACAAGAACGTCACTTGTAGAGCCCATGGTTATTATTTATTCACTCTTAAAGGCCTTTTTTCAGGGTATTACATAAAGGGTAGTGGTTTGGGGATAAAAGTAAAAAGACCAACAAGACCATTACTATTTATTAAAAAACAAACGAGCAAACTGAAATTAAGTAAAGGTTTGAAATATACACAAAGCATGATATAATTCGAAAAGAGAAACATGAAGACAGTGAAGCACGTAGAAAAATACCATAACGGCCATCAGAGTACCTGAAATAGAAGAGTAGTTTAAGAGTTTCAATAACATGAAAGTATTTGCCTAAATTTATTTAAGTCATAAGGTAGCACGGTCCGTAGCTTAATAGCAGTCGGTAAAAAGGATTCGTTGAATGTGTAATTAGTGGTGCCATGAAAGCGTTGTGCACTAAGGTCATTAAACAGATGGTTTGAAGCGCGATTGGGTGGAAGCAATATAGTGTTCCTGAACTGACAGAACTTACAACACAGTCTGTGGAAAAGGGGGAAGTTGTGAAATCTTACGGCGAAGTGTTGCGCCATTTCCCAAGGATAATAGAGAACGCTTTAAATTGCATATTCTCGCATAAGCCGTTTCGGGCGTGAAACAACACTATGTATCTGCACGCACTGCAGATGGGGGTACTTAATTCAGGCGTACTGCTTCACGCGTCCAACGCGGACCTTGCGTATGCCTTTTATTTCAGAAATAATCGAGTCCGAAAGAGAATCTAGCACGAACCTCACGACAACAAGAAAAACGCTTCGATCGGTCATTTGTACAATGCTGCGTCTGTTAACCACTGCTTCATCTAAGTAAGGCACTTAAACATTATTGTTTTAAAAACGAAACTTCATAGGCAAACCTTATATTTTCATGGCAGTATCCCCGATTGCCTCACACAGTTGACAGCACGTCTGTGTGAACCAGTCTACATTTTTGCCAATCTGTGGTGCCACGACGGGTGTGCCTCTTTTTGGCGTCGTTCTCTTTTGTATTAGACAAAAAAAAACTAGGTATTTTCTGTGTAACAAATGTATCTCTTGAAGGGTATATCTCCTGAAGCAAAACTGATGTAGTGTCCAACTACTTAAGAAGTTTTAGAAGACAGAAATGTAGAATGGATGCAATACTGAACATAGTAACGTGTGTGGAGCATGAACTGAACGCGCCTGTGAAAGTTTGACGATCGCAGTGTTCGTAGACATAAAAAGAGCATTTGACGCCGTCGGTCACACTCACGTTCTGCTAAGTATGTTAGAATTTCGAATGTCCGACAGGTATATGCGGTGGAGTTTTACATTTCTATCAGGTCACAAAATGTGACTGGCGAGGGAAAGAGTGCTGAACATGACGTCAAGCTGAGCGTGCCACCGAGAAGCATACTCATCCGGTTTCTTTTTAAATTTGTCATGGCTTATTTAGCAAAAAGATTGACTGACAAAAAGATGACTTCTTTGTTGACACTCTTTGTATGCAGGTGATGTGTGCATTTGGGCATTTGGTACTGACGCTCAGTTAATTCAGATGGCATTGCAGGCGGGCACAAATAATATTAACCATTTTTAAAAGAAAGAGGAATGGTTCTGTCGTAGGCAGAGACAGCTGTGTTGCCCCTCACCCATAAGAAGGTGAAAATGTTCAACCTTACTTTGGAAGGTGAATACCTAATTACTTTGAGACAACATCGATATGTCGAAGTACTAAAACTTGATCGGCAGTTATCAGGGCCGCCAAACATAAAGAAACATAAAGCAAGGTAAATATGCTAGTGAATATACTGTGCAGTCTTGCTGGTACTTCATGGGGTGGATCTGTATTATTCATGCTCGCTGTCTACAAAGATTTAATACGACAAAAACTGCTTAGTCCGCAGCAGTCCTGCACGGCTTTCCTTGCACTTCAGAAAAACGACTTCAAATATGGAACTGCGCGTATGCCTAGGTGTTCCACGAGCGACTTCCAGCAGCCTTGTCATAGCAGAGACTCGACAACCATCCTTTCCAGTCATGAGAACAATCGAAACATGCCATCATTTTTTTTGCTTACATACGCTACGCAAAGACCACCCATTGACACTGGAAATTTTACGAAGGGATCATAGCAATGCTCTTCAAAAAATACAGAGTAATCTACATTTATTGCCAAGAAATAAATTTCGGAGCTCTGAAGTTGACTATCCTCTATGGCTGATTGCAATACCAAGCATTGCATTAACAGTAAATGGCATCATCAGAAAGAGAGATGTTCATCTAAACTGCTCAACAACTAGTGCTTTATCAGATACACATGCCGTATCCATGATACATACACGTTTTGCACAGTTGGCTCAAGTATGTTAACCTCTTCAACATCGGTGTTTATTATATCACAGCTCAATATTCAAAAATGAATTAAATTATCAAGCACGACTTTATCTACAACAGCTAAGCTATTCGCTATTCTGTATGATATCGGCTTTATGAACTCATCAGTAGACATGAGAAAATGGGTACTTTTCAGCGATTCACGGGCCGCATTACCATCACTCTGCAGGGCAAACACGACCGTAATCACTGTTAGTATAACATACGAAACACTTAAAGAGCTCGCGAAAGCAAGCCAGGCGCGAGATGAGACCAAATTTTAGTCGATGTCTGGACACTAACATTTCTGGTAACACAGCTGCTGATGAAGCTGCACAAGCACATCGTAAATATGTCATTGTTTCTTTACCAATCTCGAAAAAATAATTTCGTAGTGTGATGAGGGCAACAACTTTCGGAATCCATAAAAATACTTCGCATACAAAGTACATTTCTTACACAAAATCGACAGAGCTAAAACACCCGAACGCGAATGTGGACTTGAAGATGGACAATTACGTCACCCGCTTATAGACTTCCCTTATCATGACACAGTAAGATACCGTCTTATATCAAAACTGTTGGCATTAGACCACAGATCAGTCAGTATCAAGAAACTTGTGGGCCCATGGCCAAATGAAGCTTCACAGACGTAAGCTCCGAAAGCTTTAAAAGGTTTTTTTAAGACAGCGTGATTGCTGGTAATTACTAAGAAATAAGAAACTTTCATTCGCTTAAGAGATGTTCTACTTATTATGCGCAGTATTATATGAAACTCATTTTATATGTCTGTGCTCACGTGCGTGACGTGTCGACTGTTACGTGCACATCAGTGAATTCATCCCCCTAAGGACCAGACGTGGTGACTGCTATTTGTGCCTCTTGGATTCAACTATTACTAGAGACATTATTCATTGACTTTGTAACATTTATATTGTTGTGTTAGTGTTGTTTGATATGTGCGTATGAATGTGTTTTTATTTGCGTTCTAGTGCGTTTATTTTCGCTGTAGTGCACTTTATTTCTGCTTTGAGATGTATGTTCAATATTCATTCAAGGGCTAAGGAGTAGCCATCACCTTAATTGTGCGCCAACATCTTGTAAATTATATCAAAGAAAGAGAAGCCAAGACACCAGTGGTCTATACTTACGCTACGTCTATACTCTGTACTACATACTACGCTTGTGCGTTCACCGCCAGGTCCCACTCTGATAAAAAATTAGGGACCATTTCAATCCACAGCTTCTCCATTTTCGATTTGTTAGATCTTTAAAAATATTGCGAAATTTCTGGGACGAGAGAGTTTCAGTGAGGCATATAAAATGAAGGTGAGAAAACCTTAAAATTTATTTGACCCTATATAGCTAAACTTTGCGCTCCCCATCTTTACAGCGCCAAACTTTACAGCGCCAAAGCACAGCCTGGGTGCCAGTACGAGAATAACGTGTGAGGACGCGCATGGGGTTCACAGGTAGTCCATATTCTTCAGGTTATTAACATACTGAGTACATGACCAAACGCTGGGCTACTCGAGAAGGGGTGCACACCACTATAGAAGAGGTGCACATGTATTTAAATCAAACATAGTATTACACTTCCCAAGTCACTTCCACACTTCCCAGACATAGTATAAGCTTCCCAAGCCAATGTGGCTATTTGTGCAGTAGAAGTGTTCACACGATGCAGTGAACATATGTATGGTCAATATAAACAAGACAACAACACAAGAGGGAAAAGGCGATTTTCTTGGATTTAACAGTGATGTGTCCTCGCCAATGCATTTTATCTGTTCTCATTTCAAATAAAATTTCAAGTTCGTGGTGGTCTTGCAAAAGTTTCAAAACGTCACACTGATTAAACAAAGGCGCAAGCGCAAAGTATGCAAAATCAACTCCAATTGTACATCCTACATTGCCCTGTAATATCGTTTTCTCGAAGGCTTTCATTTTGATGCACTATAGTCAGTTCGGCTTATGTGCTGACGACGACGTGACGAGAAGGATATGGGGAAGATGTCATACACGACGCTTTGGCAGCAGTCAACGAGTTTCCTCATTCGTTATCGCATATGCGAAGACATGTCCTCTACGATCATATTCTACAAAGATTAGACAATTCGTTTCCCGAGAAAGAAAAGATGTGACGAGATAAATATATATTTGTATATATGCTATATGTGCTTCGATATTCTAAGCACACGCTATAGTAACTGTGCATCAGTGTTACTTATTACTGCCTCCGGCACTTCTGAAGCCAGGGTGATGTCGTTTAGGAGACATTCAGCCCCTACAGAGAATAAAAGTTACACGGAAACGCATATTTTTGCAGCAACGCACCTGTGTCTCAAAGAGACTGTTTGTGTGCATTTTTAAAGCATCAAAGCATTTTTTTCCAATCAATTATATGCTTATGTACAGCGCAGAAGCCCTGCTTTTCAAAGCAAGCCTTGGAAGTGATTTTCATGGCAAGCTTCAGATATGCTGACTTATAGGAGCTTGAAATAAAAAAAAATTGACCTGAATCTGCATGTTACACTGCATAAGTCGTCGAAAGACGATATTCTTGCGTCTGGACCGAATGAACAAAACGTTTATTTGATGTTCTGCGCAAGAGAATCGGTGAATGGTATTCTGGAGACGCTGCGTTAGAGCGCCTCGAGCATGTAGCGGAGACGAATGAGCGTATCGAGGCACGTTAGACACGAGTGCGATCTGGCAGTTATCTTCCAAAACGAAGGTGTGCGCACCCGCGTAGAAGGATGCGCGCCAGTCTCGGGGGTGATAAGGTGTAAAACGCAAAGCGACGGGCAGGTGCCACCACCTTGTCGTCGTAGCAAAGCGTTGAAAACACTTACCTTTTTGAGCATCACGTTGCACTGTCAGCGCAGCGCGATAAACGCAACAGTCCTTATCATTACTTATGTATGCCTTTTCCAGCAAGACACACACATACAAAACATCGACGTGTTGTTATGGTGCCTCACATATGCGCAATAATTGCTTTTTAATTGCTGGGTGCTGCCGATGTGTTGGCCGTATCAGGCCATTTGAGGTATCGATAAGGGCAGACAAACAGACAAATGTACAGACGGACCAAAATTTTTCCGTCGAAGGTACCCAAGACTATCGTCTTTAAAAATGCCACCCGCATCTTCCCCCGGAGAAACTCGAATAAATGCGTCGTTAAGGGGTGGGGGGGGGTAGAGGGCATCGCGTAAATGTTGCGTAATCGGGTATGATATTTGAAATGCTTAATTGTTATTTTTCGTCTTTATTCTTTTTATGCATTGAATGAAGGCGAAGTGTTGCCTTCCACGTCAAACGAAAGCCAAGACGCCCTTGACTGAATCCCGAACGCGCGATCCAGTGCATACATATACGGGGTGGCAAGTGAACGGTTGTGCAGCGCGAGCAGTCGTGTTAAAGACGACAGTCTTTCTTGGAGACCTTCGACGCAAAAGTTTTGGTCTGTTTATCTGTCTGTACATTTGTCTATCAACTCTTAACGGCATCGGGTACTTGAAATGGCCGACGTCATCAGCAGCGCCCACCAATGTTGTTCAAGATTTAGCGTTCATACTTTTGCAATTGTCAATTAAAAAGCAATTATTGCGCATGTCGGGGGCACCATAACAATACGTTTATAATCTGCATGTGCGTCTTTTACTAAAAAGGCATATATAAGTAATTTTAAGGACCGTAGCGCTTATCACGCTGCGCTGACCAAGCAACGCTTGCACGAAAAGGCGAGTGTTTCCAACGCTTTTATAAGACGAGATGGTGGTGGCACCTACCCGTCACCTTGCGCTCTACACATTATCACCTCAGACGGGCGCGCACACCCGTCTCAGAGCCATCCGATTCGTTTTTCAAGAAAACTGCCAGATGGCGCTCTTGTCTCACGTGTGACGTGATGCGCTAGTTCGCCTCCGCTGCATGCTCGAGGCACTCTAACGCAGCGTCTACAGAATACTATTCACCGATTTTCTTGTGCAGAACATAAAATAAACGTTTTGTTCACTCTCTCCACACGCAAGACTCGTCTTTCGACAAAATTTGCGGATTAACATGCAGATATGGGGCCAATTTTTTTTACGAGCCGGCGCATGCGTCGGCCTTGCCAGGTGAAAGAGGGGGAGGGGAGCGACACTGTTGCGGGTGTCTTCCTGGGCCGGCACGAGCATGCGCAGAGAGGGTGTGGATGCCTCCACCACAGACCACGAAGCGCGACATCGGGCAAGAAATGCTCCGCATTTAAAACTGGTGGGTTAGTTGTTTGATCATATTAGCGTATAGCAGCGCACACCGTTTTAACGGACGACCTGAAACAGAAAAGTATACACAGCGCTTCTGTATGTCTGTTTCGTGTAGTCCTTTCACCCGGTGTGCGCGGCCATACATTTATAGTGTGTAGGCGGAGGTCTTTTTTACAAGCGGAATAAAAGCTAGGATTCAGGCATATCGCCAGCACACATTGTCAACAAACAAATCAGTTCCAAGTATAAAGACCGCAGCTTGTTATCAGCCAAGCATTCAGTCACTAAGTTTCTTGCTGGTCGGAATCCATTTACAGTTTCAGTTCTTTACACTATATAGAAGACGAGTCGATTTCATTTGTTTCTTAGATAGTTGTTGAGAGCGTGAACGTTGTTGAGGTTATTTTTTATTTAGTCATTTATCTTTCTCATGTTTATGAAAGGGATTAAAGCCTTGGAGTGTTCCGAATGTCTGCCCTGCCACCCCCTGCCAAAAGCGCTCCGCGTATTCCAAGCTATAGCTAGTCAGGCGATGCACTGAGATTGCTTGTCAAGCGGCTCGTTTGTGGCGGTCTTGACATCACACCGTAAACACCAACTCATGAGTCATACGTGCCTAGGCGTCTTCAAAGGGCCGGTTTTCCGGGTAATTTGCTCCATCCGCCATCGCTTAGTGTCTCTTGGAAGGCATGAAGCTGCCTCAAAGTGCTGGAGGTAACTTACATAGAGTACCAAAGCGTCTAATTCACCCGAACTGACATTCTGTGTTTGCAGAGTGCGTCACACTATAGAATGAAAAAAAAAATGGTACGAAATGCAGGCAGGGGCTTTTCTTTATTTTTGCCTTAAAGCTCATTATCCAATCTTTTTCACAAATCAGCGGAACGGAAATATGCGTCAATAAGTGTGTAAAAAAACGTGCGAAAGATTATTCTCTTCCTGGGCATGAACTCGGGTATGACATAGCACATCTCTTGGCGTGGTCACAGCTTTATAAGTCTCACTGACCGTCGGTTTTGTAGCCTGCCGGGAAATCGTGCTTCTTTCGCGTGCATAATACAACCTGCCGTTTTTCTTTGGACTTCGCATCTTTGTCTGCTTTCCCTCGTCTTCTCTTCCATTATACATTCTCCTGTTGACAACAAAGTTGCGTTTACCCTCAGAGATCTTATTTTACTTCCCTTTGCAGCATAGCTATCTCTGTGTCGTTTAAAGCAATTATGAGCAAGTTTACTTCTTGAGTCGAGTCGCTATTGTCAAAACTGAAATGTTATACGACTTATTGGTGCGTGTTTTGCGCATTTCATCTACGTTTAGAACCTGCTTAAAAGAAGTTAGTAAAATGCTTGTAACCAAGAGCAAAAAGTAACAGCAGCTGTCAGTAACGTTTTTAGGCCATTACTTACTCTACAACCTATTAACTAAAACGGGGATGCATACAAGTTCATTGACGCAATATATGTGAGCTTGGTACCCAGTCATACATTTTGTATATTAGGCCTTGTTGGGGTGGTGTTATGCAAAATCGACATAACTAATTGTTTTCCTTAAAATGCTTGAATAAATGCCCTATGCTACGTTACCTCGCGCACTTAAGAAAACTAATTTGTATAAAGGCGCCTAACATAAATTATCTATCCTACAGCATAGCCATCTACCGGAGCTGCATTCCCCAGAGTGAGAGCTATACATACTCCTGGAACCGCTTAGAAACTACGTCTCGCTTGAGTTTGTGTATGTGTGCCGTTCTCATTTATGAGATTATGTGCATAATTGCTCAGTGACATATTTAAATGTGGATGTCGCAAATAGCACCAATATAAAACTGTTGATTCGTGAAGCGAAATTATTGCATCTAGTACATTTTTTTAGACGCGAAGCAGCTCCTTGACTAGCCTGTGTAACGTTGTCCGTCCATGTCTCCGTGTCAACGCGCCGCCTCGCGCTCACCTCGCTGCAGTTGCTGGAACAATGTCAAGTAGGTGAAGTCGCGGCTACGCGTTGACTTCACTCTCTTCCTCACCCGCAGCAGCTGCTGGCTCCTCCGCCACCTTGCACCACACTTCTTTCTAGTTTCAACCTCCACCGCACGCAGCGCTCATCCGCACGTCGAGTGGCAACACTAGATAGATTCAGTCGCGCCCCCACAGTATCCGTACGGACGCGGCCTGCCATTGGCTAGCAGGCTGCGTCCATGCGGCTCTTGCGGACGCGTGACTAAATCTGTCAACCCTTTCGGCTCGTTTATCTGCGATGAAACTTACACAAAACCCAACCCGCCTCTCATATTTTTGCGTCGCAAACAAACGTTTACTCGAGTGAACGCTACACCAAGTTTCGCTTGAAACCGTTCTTCCAGCACCCACGTCGACGCCCGTTTCAACCGGTTCAACGCCGTGCGCACCGCTGCTGCTTCGCATCTCATCGGGGTCACTACGGAGAGGTGGTCCATTATTTTTGCATTGTAACCGTTACTTTCTAAGTTAGTAACATTTACTAACTGGGTTAGTAACAGTGGAGCTAGCAATGGTTACTAACCTCCCCCTTATTGATTTCACTTGCTGACTGGTTTCTAACATATGTGACAAGTAGTTAGTAAGAACTACAGCCTTCTTCAATATAGTGCACGCAATCGCCAATTATGGCGCTACTGTCACGAATGCTTTCTTTGTATCCCATAAGCCACAAAACTTTAGCGCTAGAAGGGCATTATACCTTACTATCACTATCACAAACTGAAAAGTGAAGTATATACTATACTGAATCATTTACCGAACTGTAGTTAGCCAGTGACTAGCTTCCTTGACTAATCATAGTAAGTGTGGAACCGGGATTGCCTAGAAGGATTGACTAGTGTAAGATTCGCAACTTTCTCCAGTGCAGGCTAAGCATAGCGCGCACGAGCAAGCCTAAAGCAGTGCACAGAAAAATATTGATGCGATTATAATAAGCGAGTCAAACATGAGTAGATCAATACAGCAAAGTACAGCATAACAAAGAAAATTGCATATAAGGGTAACTGGTTAGGAGAAGACGTCTCTAAATGGAATTCGCACAGGAAGTACCACAGCACACATTAAACCAAGTAGACACTCGCAGAGTCATACTGCTCTTCAGCGCCAAGATCTTTCGACGAGATTCCTGCTTTCTGTGTTGAAAAAAAAACAATTTACCCCGCAGGTGCCAAAATGTTGTAGCGCAATAATTTGAAGCTGAAAATAAGCTTGAAAAATTGGTAATGAAGGACATAGGAGAAAAACAAGAAGCAAGTAATGTTTTGTTGAACTGACACGTTGTTGCCTTTCTTTGCTTTGTCAAGCTTCCACTTACCTTTGCCAGCAATCTTTTGAAGGTCTTCGCCACTGCACGTAGATGGTATGCAGATACCAATCCTTGAGGGAAAGAGCTGGAGCCAATAGCCATTGTCGTAGAAGAAGGTCAAAACCTGTGGAACAGCATGAGACAGGCATTCTTGTCGGTTCGCTTATGCGGGAACGTGACAGGGTCGTTTCCTTGTTTAGAAGTTACTGCAACAAGTGCTTTTTTTGCTCTTTTTTTGTTCCGTTTAAACATTTATAAGCATCCCTTTCCAACAGAAGTATCGTAAAGCCCCATTGGTCGCATGCCAAGAAAAAGTTATTAGCCTCCCATGCTGTGGCAACGCACGGGGCTGCGCGATGCCGAGCCTCTCAGCACAGAGGACGCCTGGAGGACAGCAATGATCAGCTAGGACAAGGAGGTCCAAATGCGAGCTGTCAGAGGGCCCGCATTTTGGGGGAGAGGCATGTCCTACCGGTCCCAACGAGAGTGCGGTCCGCAGCAGACCCGCGCTCTTGAAGGCATCGGCACCTCAGGTCAATTTGTGAATAAAGTTTGTTGACCGACCGACTGACAGTGTGCACTACTATTCCTCCAATGATGTAATGATCCCTCAGAACATAAAAACTCATTGAGGTTATAATATATTGTTCCAAGATTCCAAGAAGCTAGCGTAACTTCTCAACTCAACTGTTTGACCGTGTGTACAGTTAACATGAAAAAGCAAATGTTTTAAGCAGTACTTTCGCGATTCAGAACTGAATACTTCTTTACGGAAAATCTAAGTGTAAATCGGCAAGATACAGAGAATGCTTTTGCTGAAGTTCCCAAGCTGGGTCCTTCGTAACGCAGGTATTCCGTGAAGGCCATTTTATTGCTCTGCAAGCGGTCGTCACAACCAGCGTTACAACTAATGCAGCCCGCTCCTTTTTTACGACCATTTACACCTGATTTACCGATTTAGACAAGAAAGCTTGCATATTATACATTTTTATTTCTTTTGATGAAATCACCTTTCATCCCTTGGAAGAGCTAAAGCTGGCAACACATTTCTAGCTGCCAAGCTTTACTATTTATTTCAAGTTATTCATTGTACTCGATCTCACATATGGCGCTTTCATCGGACTTTCCCAACATCCGTGTTGTGTTCGGCTTTTCAACCAATGAGACGGGACAACCTATTCAGGTCAGTAAAGTAGCGAGGGCTGGGAACAGTTCACTTATATCTATGGCAAATAGTTTCACAGTTCTGTTTTTCCCGACAGTTTCCATACCTTATTTCAATCATTCTTGTAGATTACATTCGTTATTGTTTTACCTGACTTTATTGTTTCTTCAGATTTCTCTGTGTTTGGGGGGGATTTATTCAGGAAGCTTTGATCGCTGTACGGTTTCTTAAAGTTTGATTTGCTAAAGAATACTTATACACAGTACAAGGCAACAAACTTTGTAAGGATTTGCTATCTATGCTTTTCAGCCTCCACTTTACTGCTCATTATATTTCGACTGTCCAGAGCATGATGCACTACAACGGAAAATGTATATTACTCCTAATACAAGAACCTTCTTTGATAAACTCCATACTGCCATATTGCATGCCGGTAAACTCACGATTTCAAAGGAAAGATATTTTTGTTTCTTCAGTTAGCTGCCGTCTCTGCGACGTACTAGATGAAACAGAACACTATTTTATTAGCTGCAAAGATGACATTCTGTACCGCTAAAATGATTTCAACATTCATTCACGTACTACACATTACCTCCTCCCAACATTTCTTGAAGAGTCCTTTGATAGGTTTTTCAATGTGGGACTGCACATGCATTCTATGTGTATGGCTCTATATCTATAGGATATTCACAATGAACTTAACTTCAGACGAGACTGGTTCCACATATTGATTTGGTGCCCATCTTTACTAAACTCTCTCTGCGACAGGTTTTGAAGAAATTCTTCAGTTTTTTGAACTTGCACGTTATATATGTTATAGCAAGCTTTTGAATACTTGCGCAGTGCTTGTACGATTGTCGTTGAACGAATGCATCACTATGTCACAGCATTCGTTATATTGTAAAATACGAAATTTAATAAATACCATGATAAAAAAGAAAGTGGCATGGCTCTGATAGAATGCTGGGCTGCCACGGAGGCGACACAAGTTCGAACACCGTTCCATCCCGAGTATATTTTCTTATTTAAGGCTTTTTTTTCTTATTTCTCGTGATAACGGTTACAGACAGCGGCGGTGGCGTAGAGGTACGGCACCGTTGTTGTCATCTCAGAACAGTTTTTGTTTCATAATAAAATATTGCTCCAAGCGTGTTTGCAGATATGCAGCTGACGCGTGATCCAGTGTTGCTAAAAGAGCAATTTCTTTCTGCACAAGGTACGACTGCACAGCGATATTTACACAATCGCCCGAAGGCTTCTTATGGACGTTTTTGTAAATAGTTGCCCACTCGTTCCCTGGTAAGCAACTAGGGCAGTGGCGCCCATCAACTACTAAAGTGCCCCGCAAAAACCACCGACTGTGCAATGTGTCAAGATCTGTAATGTTTAGGAGCCAAACCAAACTTAATAAGTTCTTTCGGAGTAAACGCCATGCACTTTCGAAAATAAACAAAGAAAATTTGGTATACTAACAGATATCACAGAAAAAGCTGTTATGAGATCACAACAATGGTTGTGGGCGCCGTAGTTGACCGCCGCCGGTGTCCGTAACCACTATCACACGAAATAAGAGTACAAACTTAATAAATTAAAACACTAACAAAACAACAGCATTCGATGGACCTGAGACCTTTGCGCAAACCTGACACTTCGAGATTCGACGAACCTGAGACCACTAAGCTATGCCGGTGCTTCCCACTCCGTTTGAAATTCACCTTAGGCAGGATTGATGTCGGGGAATAAATCGCGTTAGTATCAGTAATAAAGCGGTTTAGAACAGCGAAAGCAACAACCAGGCGTCACACGATGTGAATCGCGTAACGAGTGGGTCGCACAATGTTCCAACCACCACAAAAGCTTGTTCACCTATATTAACTGTGACGCATGCTTTAGACATAATTCTTCGTCGTCGCCAGCCACTGCATAAACTGTTTGCACGAAATTCTTTGCAAGTGTGTAACAGACACGATGCTTCTCCGAAGAATGACGAAAGATAGGGAATGCCTGCTAACTACACAAAATTTATGATGATTTATGGCTTAGTGGTACGGTATCCTGAAAGTGTGCTTGCAGCAGTTGCCCAAAAAGTGTTTAGAAAAGGCTCTTGCCACTTTACCGGCTTCTGCTGTGTCTGTGCTGCGCGTTTCACACAGGCCTAGTGTTCTTTTTTTTAAATTAAACAAACTAGCTGGCAGTAACAAATTGTCAAACAGAAATTTTGGTGCAGAGGCGTTTGCTGAATTATTATATAGATCTATGCTAACAAGCTTACAGACGCATCGAATGATTGATTTGTGGGGTTTAACGTCCCAAAACCACCATATGATTATGAGAGACGCCGTAGTGGAGGACTCCGGAAATTTTGACCACCTGGGGTTCTTTAACGTGCACCCAAATCTGAGCACACGGGCCTACGACATTTCCGCCTCCATTGGAAATGCAGCCGCCGCTGCCGGGAGTTGAACCCGCGACCTGCGGGTCAGCAGCCGAGTACTTTAGCCACTAGACCACCGCGGCGGGGCCAGACGCATCGAATCACCTTAAGATATGGCTGATCATTATCATATTAAATTTAATTATCTGTTATAGCATCTTGTTGCTTTATCTGCACTATTTCATGTCCAAGTATCCTGCCCTGCGCTAAAAGCATCGGTTCACGCCGGCTGTGGGATACACCGACATTTTAGGCTTGGCCTTAAGACCGGTTTCGATGGCGATTTCACAATGTGACTGGCACATTTCATGCTTTCTTTCTTTTTTAATTCATGTGCGAGAAATAATACAGGCTCCTTTGGAACCGGAACTTCCTTCGTGTGAACACACTGTTCACGGCGCTCGGTGCCTAAAGCGTACAGTGTATGGTGGGCGGGGTCTTTGCTACGCGCGTAGCAACATGCGATTATACATGGAAACAAAGACAAGGAGGAGGGGAGGGGGTGATCGTAAGTTTACGAATTATCAGGAGGTCCACAACAAACAAAGTTGCCCTTCGGGAAAAAAAAAAAACGAACACCAATGCATCCGCGTTGATACCATGCATGGTTGCGCAAATCTAACAGCACCCCGCCCCCCCTCCTCGCGTTCCGATTGTCCTTATGATAAATATATTTGAGCGTAAACATACAAAGGCCGAGAATGCCGCAGCACTCTACACAACCGTTGGGGGTGCCTCAAGGCCATAATGTTTGAGAACCACTGTCTTATGTTTCGCGCTAAAGCTAAGAGTACATAAAGAAGTCATTTACAACAACTAAAACAAATTGCACTGGCACGCGTATCTGCAACGTGCATGTCAAATGTTGCGGAAAGTGAGTAACGATACTCTGCTTCATTTTAAACGTGTTGCGTCGCTGAACAAAGTAGATCTGTTGCCTTACCGACTCGCTGTCCTCGATGATGTCAGCAGCGTTGCGGCTGGGTCTTGGGAAGTCCCCGAGCCAGAGCTCGAGCGTGCAGAACTTCCCGCGGAAGGCGTCTCCCTCCACCTCAATCGCTAGGCACTGGTCGAAGTGTCCAAACGAGGCCGCCGTGCCGGCCATCACGCCGTTCGGAATCTTGCCAGAGGAGTCGACCACTGCGGCGCAAGAAACACAACTGTTACACGCCAGCAGTTCTTTCGAGGGGGCGCTTTCGCTCACCCGTTCGTGCTTTGCACAATGGCGAGTTCTATCGTTCGAATACTGTTTCGGCGAAGCCTCTACGAGCTACAGAATTCGGTGGCCTTGGCATACCGCAGCAAGTGGCGTACACCGCGACCAACGGACAAGGGAAATTTTCGACGCCTACAGACTTCGAAAGGCGGGCAAAAACTGCGTCAGTGAACCATCAATCGCTCTCCTTTATAAAGCATTATCATTTCTAGATTATTGCCACTCACGTTGTGAGCGCAAGTTGCCTCGTGTCTACAGCATTTACTTTTGTTTATTTAGTTTTCTCGCCGTGTAAGAGCATGCGCGAATAGTTGTACATATGCGATGTTTCTTCGATAAAATTTTCAGTTGAAAGTCATCGGTTGTCCTGTGTCTTCCTGCTTCTCTGTCTTCGTTTTTCGCGCTGTTTACCCAGAATAAACGGCAAGGTTGTACACAAATTTGGCCCTAGACGGTGTGTCGGTCACGTGGCTAACATTTGTATAGCCGTTTTGCAGTAATTAACACTCTCCCGAGTGTGGGCTTTGGTATGATGAGCTGTTTTTTATGTGACAATATAATCTTTCCTGAGGACCACTTGTTATTTCCCGTTGCCGAATTTCATTGCTGCCTGTCATTGTTGCATTACTTTGTTTCATGCATAAACATAATAGATGCTTGTATGAACACACGTGTTGCGCTGCTAAGCAGTTGGGTGAAGGTCCAATTCCTGGCATAGAGGAATGAAGGAATTTGCAAGGAGCGTTGCGCAAAGAAAGAAAGAAAGAAGGAAAGAAAGAAAGGAAGAAAGAAAGAAAGAGAGAGAAAGGAAGAAAGAAAGAAAGAAAGAAAGGAGGAAGGTCAGGCCTGCATGCGCACACATGCCATTTCCCCGATAGAGCAAGGGCTTCCATTTTTGTTTGTTTTGCTGTTAATCATCTAATTCTCTCGCTAAAATAGTTTAAAGTAATGGCTGTGAACAGGGCTTCATGTTTTCGCATAAATGCGAAAAAATCCGACAAGCACTCGCCTGTAAAATTTTGCGCATTTGATATAGTGTGATAATCTTCGTCTTTGAAAGAACAGGTTTAACGTCAAACGGCCCGTTTTCACGTTCAAAGGGCATTTTCAAAACCGACAATCATCACTCGAAAAGAGCGCACCTCCATCAGCGACAGCATTCTCGTAAAGTATGCTGTTCCTATTACAAGAAGCTTTAAGGTTGTAGTACGAAAAAACGTAGGCGTATTGTGTTCAAGTATTTCTCCTTGTATCTATATATGCTTGTCCATTAAAAGCTTTCAGACATATAAAATAGACTTAGTGTGTTCACGTGTTTTCGTGTACCAATAACATTTTATCTAAGATTTCGGAGTATTATTATTATTATTATTATTATTATTATTGTCAGTGTCAATTGTCAGTCCTCAATTCGCTATCTTCATTATGTCATCATGATATCCCTGATATTCTACACTGGCCAATATTGTTTAATAGTTATTCGTCCGTTTTGCTGAAACTGGTGCACTTACTTAAACTGATCTTTACATCAGTTTTACTTAAACGTACTTACTCTACGCAATGGAATACCAACTACCTCGTACGCACATTTCGCTTTACTCAAGAACTGTTGACAATGTGACACCTTGAATATGGCATTCACCGCTGTATTTTCATGTGCAGTTAAGGCTATGGTTGTTATTATATATACGAACTTGTTTCAGCATAAATAGTTGAGCCAATAATTCTATAGGTTAAAAATCGTAATGGTTCTTTCTTAAGCTTGTAAATACTTGTTTTGAAAAGAAATATCTTACATATCTTGGCCTTTTTCAAAAAAATTGTTAAGTTAACATTATAGGGCTGCTTTGAATTTATTGGGTAACTGTTCTAAATCTATTTGAATAGTATATTCGTATTGGATTCGGTGTCATTGATATTCGATTCGTATTCCATTCTAAAATTCACCATTTGAACGCCCTTTACTGCCATCACATAAATTTCATCAGCAAGAAAAAGAACATGACAAAGTCGTGCTTCTTGACAATCAGAAAGGGACACAATACAGCGCCAGCAAATATGAAGGGCAAAAAATTGTGTTCTGAAAAATACAAGGATTATTTTACAGTTCCATTCAGTATCTGCGCGTGGTCATTCGTCCAAGCCGTGACCCGTCAACAAATTATATCGACAAATATGTCCTTAAGGGAGCTGCGTGTATGACTTTAGGGGAATAATACCGAAAAGAATCAATAGTTTCTGTTCTGCCCGCTTTGATTTCTTATCGTATACAAGAGGAACCCGCCCCACCCCTTTTTTTTTCATCTCACGGTGTCATGACGTCAGTCACGGGACCAATATAAACGAACAGGTGCCGCAGGCGCCCTCATGTTTCTGTTCTTCCACGTCAGTTTCTCTTCGTACTTTTAAAAGATGCACTCCCCTGCATTCTGTTATAAGCGTTATGCACGTCCAGTACACTGCGAAATGGGGAAACAGATTTTCCTTGTACTCGACAGTGTCTTGATCGTCGAGCTCGTTGCCACGTCAGGTGCCTGTCATCGTTTTCCCTTTCCCCAGAGCCCGCGCGCAGCTAGCTGTCAGATCGCTAGGCGACTCGGTTGCCTTCGATACGAGCTGCGGAAAGCTGTTTTTTTTTCTTCTTTTTCTACTCAACATTGAATATGTCAAGGGTAGCGTGTCATTTTGCCTGCCCCGGAAGCTTTCGGGTCATCTATGCACGAAATGAACAAGGCTCGCCTGTAGTACTATTCCGATGAACTACAATCAAAGTTTAGCCAGTATTTCTGTGTTTATACAACCCATAGAATCTCACCCGTCACTCCGAAATCCGCCTCTCTGTCTTGACATAAAAAAAATATTTTGTGAAACTTCGTCCCCGCGTTAGTTCCCATCTCTTCCAGCTTAGTCCGCACCACGTCAACCTGTTCCAAGGCGATGCTCATGCAAATAGATAGGCTCTGCAGATATACAGAGAAGTGGTGTAGCAAAGGAAATCTTCCCCAATGATCGAAGTAGTGGGATCGACGTATCGCACGCGCAATGAGAGTATCTCGGTTTGGGACACATTCGTTGCGTCATCTGCCAGCCCTTAAAAAAAGTCCAGCCTCGTTAACCTTTTTGTCAATTTCATCTTGCCATTTATCGAAATATTTTCATTTTGAATGTGCGCGCAAAAGTAGAGAGCATTGCTGCCTGCTGTGGTTGGTCAAAATGATGTGTCTCCTCCACTCGCCCCATAACGTAGGAGCACCGTAAAGTTCTCATCATTTTGTAAGGGTTCCTCGAGAGAAAGACGCCCCGAATCTTAATCACCTCTCAGCGCTAGGGCTCGACGGCCGCACAGTACAATTGTCTCTACACCCGCGACCAACTTTCCCTTGTTTTCTTCGAGCTCGCCATTTGCTTGCTGTGTCCTGCGGTTCATGGAAACTGCTTGATTTTCCTCTTCTGCGTCAACCGTTGCTGTCTTGTAGTACTCAGTTCTTGCATGATTTTGGATTGTCTCAATGATATCCTTCCAAATCATAAACAGAGCTGTTACGAGGTTCCTATATGACTGGTGAGAGCCTTTACCCACTCCGCTAATACGACAGAAAAGTACGCATGTTTTGCAAAAAGCTCCCTTCCGCAGATTAGAAAATGCAAGCCACCCATATCGCTGCAGCCTATTAGGCTGAAACGTGCGCCTTTTACTGTTCTTCACTACTGAGACTTCAAACTTGTAGCTCGGTGGCGGCGTCTATACGTTATAAAGTATACAAGTTCTCTGTTGTCATCGTCTATATCAGTGTTAAAAAAAACATTCCAATGTCGTAGGACAAAGAGGGCTGACAGTTTTCCAACCGTCTGCGAAGTCATACGTTCTCTCGGCATTCAAGTCTGCAGGTGCTGTGACGGTTTCGGAGGTTGATCCCCATCTGTTATTACAAAGCTTTCTTCCTAAAAGCACGATATAAATTTAAAAAAATGGATAATTTTTCTAACAATAGTTATTTTTGCTTTCGCTGGCGCCTCAGACGTATGAGTGATTAGTGTTTCTTTTGTGGTGTTGATTCACGTGCCGGTCACTGATTTTCTCGGCGAGCGTTGCTGTGCTTTCAGAATAAAGATTTTTTTTGGTATATCTGTTCTTCGTTAGTTTTCACAGCGTTTGCTTTTCATTTGCTTAAATGCGCACGCCGCTACTTGTATGTGTGCTTCTATACTCTGGCGTGATTGACCGAGTAGACGAACTTAGGGGCGGGGGGGGGGGGGAGCTGAACTTCTCCTTGCCTACGTTCCTGCAACATTGTATCCACTTTCATTAGCGTATTTCTGTTAAGCCACCCATAACTGAAAAGGTAAACGCTCTATGTATAGAAAGCGATCAAGATGTATGCGACTTTGCAGCGACTGCCATTTATGCAGCCAGAAAGCGTGTATCTATAGCTTCATTATGCAGATCATCGAGTTGTGACGGCCCATACGGTCGTAGCACCATTTTCCCATTGCGCCACTTCTCATTTACGCAGCAGATATGTGCTCACCAGCTGCCTTCTATGACTGTATACACTGCTCGCTATCGCACTTCCTCTTTTGTTTGCTGTTCAGAGGAGCTACAGAGGAGCCGTTTTATTAACATTTTTGTAAGATTTATGGTCTGCCCTCTTCATCCTCCCCTCTCCCAGAGGCACCTGGGAGCGTACAACTTTATTTTGATTCGACGCAATTCCAGGGAAAAGCACCGCTCCGTACTAGCGCCCCAGTTCGCCAACAAATGCTTCCGAAGTCTATCCACCCATTTATATAATCACAACGCCAACTATGCTAGCACGTGGCTCACGACGTGCATTGATACACACGTGTGAGGAGCGTATTTAGAGCAGCCATTGCCCGTATAAGTGTGCCTCATCAGACGGAATTGGCCCCAAATGCTGCGGACGGCGTCACACTGTATATAGATGTATGATGCAAGATTGGGTTTGCAGGCCTCTAAGAAACTTTCCCCGAAATCTTTCTGAACTTTTCCCCCTCTTTGTAATTACGCACGCACGCACGCACACACACACACACACACACCACACACACACCACACACACACACCACACACACACACACGCACACACACAAACACACACACGCGCGCGCACACATACACACCACACACACACCACACACACACGCACGCACACGCACACACACACGCACGCACACACACCACACACACATCACACACACAAACACACGCACACACACACACACACTTCGCACACACCACACACACGCTTACACGCACACGCACACACACACACACACACTCACACACACACACGCACTCACACGCGCACACACACGCATACACACACACGCATACACACACACACACGCATACACGCACACACTTCACACACCAGACACACACACACGCACACACACACACACATACACACGCACAAACAAACAGGTCGTTACATGCAAATCCCAGCCAATCATGATGCTTGACATAGGGCGGAGGCAGCCGAATAGTGGCAAACAGCATTTCTTAGCGAACTATTTTGCGAATTTAACCTTTTTTGCCGCTAGACTAAACCGCGCAACGGGATCCCCCTAATAAATTGAAAATAAGAATAGAAGAGTAAGGGATATTTTGATATGATGTTGCTGCTTCTAATACTGCTAATAATAATGACAACAATAGGCAGATAAAGAATATCGTTGTTTTTACGTGCCCAAACAACGACATGTTTATGATGGACGCCGTGTAGGACGGCTTCGGAAATTTTGACCATCTGATGTTTCTTCACGTACACCGATATCGCACAGCGCGCGGACCTCAGCCATTTTTCCTCCATCAAAATGCTACCAACATGGCCGAAATTGAACCCACGACTTTCGCTCGAGTTAGCAGCCGAGCACCGCGACCACTACGCCAACGCGGCGGACATGTTATCTTGCCTCGTGTCCCCGATGAAACCAAGAACTCCACAAAATTTTGGTATAGCATGCGTTCTGCTGCATGCACCGAAGGAACCGCATGGTATTCATTATGTACTGCCAAGACAGACACCTTCCATGGGTCACATTTCAAACCCCAATTTTTTAAAGCGGCTAACTGCATGCTGTTTAGCCGCGTTATAAAGGTCGGGGAATGAACCTTCGTTGGAATTAAGGAACGGGCCACTGTTCGAATTGCGGAAACGCACTCCGTACAGAAACAGCCGCTGCAGCACACCCCTTTTCTCGTAACGTGCTTGCGGCGTCGTGTCTAGCGCACCTGTCACGAGCTTTTTCGGAGCTGTTGGTGAGTATCGCAGCATATTGAATTTTTCTCGCCGGTCGTCCGTGAACGCCCACCCACAACGACTAAAAGGGCCGACCAGTGCAAAAGGTCGTTCTGCGCTTGACAGCCGCGCATGGATGTCGGAGCCGGAATTTCGCTGCAGTTGAATCACTCGACACAGATACCGTGATTCCACACGAAAAGGGGTGGATGTCAAGGGCAAGGTTCGTTTACCTCTCGCAGGCACACACTCATACGCTGCCATCACTTGCGACCAGATGTATACAGCCACGTTCAAGTAGGTGAGGCCAGGGTTGAAAACACAGATAATTATCATACGTTGTGACGTACTTCATGCAGGTTGGCACACTGGTGTTGCGTACACAGTAAATATTAAAGTTAAGGAGAAGAAGTTGCGGCACCCAAGACATACGGGCAATTAATAGAGTGTAAACTGAAATAGAGTTTGTTTGTGCATTCATGTGGGGAGCAGTGGCGAAATACTGTACCGAGTGACCAATCCTGCTCTGGTGAGGAAGTGCAGTACCGGCTGTGGCTGCCGGCGAGGCCGCACCCCAGGCTTTTTATTGCCATAGCGTTAAAGAGCTCGTTACGCTGAAATTCTGGCGTTTATGTAGGCATCGGTGTAAGCGTACTTGGTTTTGAGCGAAGAATCATCTTACGCGTGAGCGAAAAGTCGAAAACGATTGAAATCGAATGATGCTAAAAATTTTGGGTCCGAGTGGCGATAAAACCCGTGGCAAGCGGATGTTCTACCACACAACCACGCGTCTGCTTGTCAATACAGTGAAGGTAACTCATTATCTACTAACACACGCGTCGTCTACACATTTTTACAAGAAACAGACGAAGACACCAAGACAGACAGACAGATAGATAGATAAATAGATAGATAGATAGATAGATAGATAGATAGATAGATAGATAGATAGATAGATAGATAGATAGATAGCGCATGTCATCACCTCATCGCGTAGCCATGCACTCTGAGATTCCCCCCTAAGTGTGAAAGAGACTGTACATTCCTATAACAATTCATCCATTGGATGTGTGCAACGACCTAGTACGTCAATGCCAACCGAAAACAAAAATATAGGTTGCATTTCAAATAATAATGCGCAGAAATTTATAGTCATTAGGCACAAAATATAGCTGTCTTGATGAAGTGTACAATATTCTTTACTAACTTACGATAAATGTCAGCGACACTCTATGACATGAAGCGTAACTCTTACAGGCTGTTGTGAACTATTTGCCAGCACTTAGAAGGTATACTTCTTTTTAAGTTTTAAGAGCATGGCTTCAGACGTTTTAGTTATTGCAAGCTCTAGACCAACATTCACAAAAATTGTGGCATTGGAACTGCTTGCGCGAGAAAGACAATTTCGTTCAACTGGGATGATATTATTGAAGCCGACTGGCCACTTGCAAAAAGCCCTTTCGAAAAAAAAAAGGCCTTGTGTATTTGAATGGCCCCTGATTTGCATTGACATTGCACATCACGAAGAGAACGTGTCACGTGGGCACCGAAAAAAAAGTGCTTCCACATTCCCTTTCCGTGATTGCCAGCGGCTCGCAAACGTATTGTAAGCTGTAATATCTATACAAAGAAAGTGGCCGGTTCACTATCTTTAGTGTCTTACTGCAAAAGAGAGCAGGATGACGCACCGGTCAAAGAGATGTGGAAGGCGCGCTGCCCGTGTTTCTTTGTGGGAAACATCGAGTTTTCGAAGCTTACTGTTCGCGCCGAGTACTTCGTCTAAATGCTGACTGAGCATAACATAGCCTTGCTGCTTGAGCATGGCTTTGAAGAACGTCGTAATATCCTAGTTATGTAGCTAAGTACCAGTGTTATGAAGGTTTTGGTATTATATGAAAGCATGCGCAAGCAAGATTTGTTCGTATGTTTCGCTTCCTCCCTGAAACATAGCTTTTTCTTTGGGATGAAAGATAAAGCACGTGGTGTTTTGGTATCCAAATTGATTACATGCTTGTAAAAACTACATGTGTGCAACATGTGGAAACATTGTGAAGCATGAATGACGAATATGTAGCGCAATATACTGCATTCATTCCTGGCAACGATTGCTTCGCACAAAAATTTGTAATGTATTAAAAATATTTCATCACATCCCAGTCGTTTGAAGCAGTTTTGTTAAAAATTAGATATAAAAAAATTTCACCTCCCAGCTTTCCTCTTCATCTCTCTGTCTTGACAGCATCCGACGGGAGAAATAACCATTTTAAGGTAGATGGCGTGATCAACATGTTGGAACTTTTAGCGGGTATCATCTTTTTTAAGCTAATTGGTGCATCTCTTAGGTGCACGTTTAGTGCTGTAGGGCAGGATATTTGCAACTGCGTCCATCTTGTGCTCAGTTTAGGGAAAAGTTTAGTGCACGCGTCAGTCACACAGACTTACGTGCACGCCACGACTCTTGGCAACATGGATGCCATGGCGACGAAATTACTTCTGTCGCTGGAAGTTGAACCACCCCGCCGATAGGTTGCCACGGGGCAGGAGGCCTGTCGGACGTGCGACTGTGGTTCTTTAAGGCCAAACCCCATAACCACGAAAATGCTCGCGACAGTGACGAGCGACGCAGCGTAAATTGCCTTCGCGCGAAAAGCCGCTTGTGCAGGCAAACCTCATTCACGCGACGGCTTCAGCGAGTGAACTCCACTGTTGCTGGCGTGAGGCCGTCTACTCGTACTAATAATTCCGTGTAGTCGGCAATATGCAATGTAGAAATACAATGTGTTGTATAATAAAACGAAAGGGGTTTATTATTGCCTTGCAGCACTTCTTTTATATGAACGTACATAAAAAATGCGTTATTTTTTCGTTGTGCACACGGACGAAAAGGAGGAGGTGGTGGTTTCGCGGCACATGCAGAGAACCGACAGAACGTCAGTCATGTACATCCTGCTCTGGCGTTTTTAGCACAGCACTTCCGGGCGATGGGTGACGGTTTCCAAATCTGAAGAACCGAGCGATCGCGCGAACACTACCACGCGACACGTCGCGCGAACGCCCTGCTTCGTCGCTCATAGCATCGCTCGTCGCCGTCGCGTGCATTTTCGCGTTTATGGGGTTTGGCCTTTATTCTGTCGATCGTGTTTTGCTGCTAGCCGTGCGGTGTCATCTGCTAGAAGATGTGCCATATCTTGGGGCGCGCACGCACGTAAACAACTCCGCTTTCTACGCGAACGCTTCCTGGACACGAGGGCGACGAGGCCCACGCGGGGACTCCGTTGTGGTCAGAGAAGCTTAGAACCTAGTTCCGCCGGCTATCTATTCCAAGGCTAGTCAGTATGCGCGCAAGCCCCCATCACTGACGTTGAAGCTTGACGTATAAGCGCGTAGACGTCAAGCATTCTTTTTTTCTGCCTCACTCGACCGTACATTCAGCGCAACGGTTGTGCTCAGTCGCGACAGATGCAATCACCGGAAGAGTCTGAGGAAATACCAAGGCCATCCCGTCTGCTCGAACGTATACCCCTGGAATTTAGAGAAAGAAAAACGAAGAGGAAAAGCAAGGAGGGCGACCAAGCTTTGGCTCAGTTGCCTTTCCTACACATATAGTGTAGAAAATGGGAAATAATAGCAAGGAAATGATACTGTACAAAGGAGAAAAAAGTGGTGGATGAACAGTTAGCTTGGAGCTACTAAACTTGAACTCGCGCTGTTTGTTCACAGGCACTCGAGAAGTCCGATGGTCCTCAAAGAGCACAAAAAATGTTCAAGTGCCCAACGCAGTGTACCAACGAATTAAAGCACTGCACGCTCTCCAAACGCGAAAAGTGAGCGTCAACGTCAACACAAACTACGCAAAAAATCACATGATCTGATATTACATCGCGATGACGTCACGCAACGCCACATGATGACGTCACCAAATTAAATATTCGCATAATGAGAGGCAGGCTGATTCCAAGGCAGAGTGGGCGAAGTGCGAAAATCTGGCAATACTTTCTATAATGGAGGCAAAACATCGTTGGGAGGAGAAAAATGTAAGGGGGGGGGGTGAGTACATTACAATTGACTTGGTTGGGAAAAGATGGCATTCGCTTAAGAGTCGCCCAGGCAAAAGCATAAGTAACACCATGTGACCTATTTATTTATTTATTTATTTGTTTGTTTGTTTATTTATATACCTTAAAGGGGCCCTGAAACACTTTTTCAAGTAACCGTGGAATGAAGTCACCGGAAGAGCCTCCCGAATTCAATGCCGCAAAAATTTTAAGAATTCGTCCAGTGCCAGTGGAGTTACAAAGGTTTGTCGCATGCTGCAATTGCATTATCCCTTCTGTCGCCCCCTTGAAAGCGCTGGAATATAAGCAAGGAGGGATGGCAGGCCACATAAAAACGTCAAGCGCGCTTCACGACCTTGAGCACTTTTTTTTCATTTTTTTTTCTTCGATTGCGCGGCTTTCTCAGTGTGATCGCGCATGCACGCGTGGACAAGTAGCGGCCTCCCACAGCGATCTCTGTAACGAGCGAGCGCGTCATGTTCAAATCAGCCAATGGCTGATAGATGGGTCGTTGACGTGTGATTTTCGGGCATATAACGTGATTTGTCGCAAGAAGAAAAAGCAATATTAGCTGACTTAGATCATTTATTGCGAATTCCAGGCCACGTGCTGTGCTACAATATTTGGATCACATGTTGTCGGGAGCCTCTACTACAGATCGGCAGCGTTTTCCGACCATGCTCAAAAAGTGTTGCAATGCCCCCTTAACGACACAAGGACATCTTTGGCGAAAGAGTGCCACAACTGTCAAGAAATACAATGGCGAGAAGGAAACAACATGAGTGAGGCACCTGTGGTTGAGACTGATGCAGCTGACTGTATATGAGCCTAAAAACTAGCCTGCAAAGTGGTGAATAGTGTATCTAAGCCAATTGTATGAATTATTTAAAACAACCACTATAACGAAGTGTATCTAAAGCGATTCAAAGTTATTTTCTATAGGCGCAGTGAAACGAGTATAAATACGCAAAGAGAATTAACAACCACCTTCTCGCAACTGCAACTGCCCCATTTAGGGCTGTTGACCATTTCTCATCAAAATGGTGCGCTTATGTGTTAGTCAAGGCCACGACAAGGATCGAATAACCATATTTTCGTCAAAACAACTGCTAATCAAGACAACGCTTTGGTGAAAAGTTTTTCTTTTGTAGAAGACCGTTTCGTAGAAAAAACGACGCAAGTGCGCGCTTGAATACCTTCGGGACTTCGGTGGTCCTGCCTTCGAGGTATTCTATTAGGGCCTTAAGTTCCGGGTCGGCCCGCTGTCGTTCAGCGAAGTCGTCGGTAGTTATCGTTCCCAAGAAGTAGTCGTCATCCGGGTCGTCGGGTAGCAGTTGGTCGACAGGCGCACGAGAGAGACAGTCGGCGTCAAAGTGTTTTTTGCTGGACTTGTAAATGACAGTAATGTCATATTCTTGAAGTCTCAGGCTCCATCGTGCGAGGCGACCTGAAGGGTCCTTCAAGGTGGCTACACAACATCGCTCACAACATTGAAAGGCCTGCCGTAGAGGTAGGGGCGAAATTTCGACGTAGCCCAGATGATGGCGAGGCACTCCTTTTCTGTTGTGGAATAATTTGCTTCTGCTTTGGATAGCGATCGGCTGGCGTAACTAATAACCCTTTCAAGTCCGTCAGCCCTCTGTACAAGAACGGTGCCAAGACCTAAGCTGCTTGCGTCAGTATGTATTTCTGTCTCGGCGAATTCGTCGAAATGGGCAAGTAATGGAGGCGTCTGGAGGCGATGTTTAAGCTCCTGGAAAGCGTGTTTCTGTGGCGTTTCCCACTTGAACTCCACGTCGGCCTTGGTAAGGTTAGTGAGAGGATCGGCGATGCGGGCGAAGTTTTACACGAACCGCCTATAATAGGCGCACAGGCCCAGAAATTGGCGCACGGCCTTCTTGTCAGTGGGCGGCGGGAAGTCGGCGATGGCGGCTGTTTTCCGTGGATCGGAACGAACTCCAGACTTGCTGATAACGGGCCCCAGAAACAAGAGCTCCTCATACGCAAATCTGCACTTTTCTGGCTTCAGTGTGAGTCCGGACGTTTTGATGGCTTGAAGTACAGCTTCAAGGCGCCGAAGATGCTCGTCGAAACTCGAGGAAAACACGACGACATCGTCCAAGTACACAAGGCAAGTCTGCCACTTCAATCCTGCCAGTACTGTATCCATAACGCGTTGAAACGTTGCAGGCGCTAAGCAAAGGCCGAAGGGCATCACCTTAAACTCGAAGAGGCCGTCCGGTGTTATAAACGCCGTTTTCTCTCGGTCTCTTTCGTCGACTTCGATTTGCCAATAGCCAGTCTTGAGGTCCATTGACGAAAAGTACTTGGCGTTATGGAGCCGATCAAGTGCATCGTCTATTCTTGGGAGAGGATACACGTCCTTTCTGGTGATTTTGTTCAGGCGGCGATAATCAACGCAGAAACGTAGGGTCCCATCCTTTTTCTTCACTAACACCACGGCGGATGCCCATGGACTCTTGGACGGCTGGATAATGTCATCCCGCAGCATTTCATCAACTTGTCTCTTCATGGCCTCACATTCTCGCGTTGAAACCCTGTACGGACTCTGACGAAGTGGTCTGGAATTTTCTTCGGTTACGATGCGATGTTTCGTGATTGGGGTCTGCCGAATTTTTGATGACGACGCAAAGCAATCTTCGTATTGCAGGAGCAGGGCCATGAGCTGTTCTTGCTTATCGTTCGAAAGTCTGGGATTGACGTCGAAAGCTATGGGAGGGGCTTGGTTCCTCTGAGCAGGTTCCGTAGAATCGGGGAGGGCGAAAGCAATGGTGGCTTCGACAATTTCTTCGATGTATGCGACCGTTGTTCCTTTGTTCACATGTTTGTACTCATTGCTGAAATTCCTGAGCATAACCGTTGCTTTGCCTCGCCGCAGCTCTGCTATTCCTCTTGCGACGCAAATATTTCGGGTGACCAACAGATGCTGATTGCCATCAACGACGCCTTCCAAGTCAGGTGATTTAGGAGCGCTGACTGAAATAATGACGCTTGAGCGAGGCGGAATGGTGACTTGTTCTTCCAGCACATTCAAGGCATGGTGTCCTGACGGCGTGCGCGGCGGTAGTGCTTCTTCTGTGGATAACGTTATCAACTTTGTTTTTAGGTTGATGACAGCACCATGGAGGCATAAGAAGTCCATGCCAAGGATGACATCTCTCGAGCAACGCTGTAGGACTACGAAGTCTGTAAATACGGCCGTTAATGGTGACTCTCGCTGTGCAGATTCCTGCAGGCGTTACGAGATGACCTCCGGCTGTGCGGATTTCAGGGCCTTTCCAAGCTGTCCTAACTTTCTTTAACTTCGCGGCGAACGACCCACTGATGACAGAGTAGTCGGCTCCAGTATCGACGAGAGCGGTCACACTGTAGTCGTCGATAAGAACGTCGAGGTCGCTATTTCACCGTCTCGCATTACAGTTAAGGCGTGGCGTCGGGTCACGGCAGCGTCGGCTTGTTCCGCTGCTTTCATGTTGCGTCGTCAGGCCACCTTCGGTAAGTGAGCTTTCGCCGTCAGGGCTTTGCCTGGTTGGCGTTGTGTTCGAAAAAACTCCGTCGCGGCGTCGTCGTCGGAAGAGGATCTTCGGTAGTTCGTCGCACAGCAACCGCACCTCCATCGGTTGCTGCCCTTAGTTTCCCGGATACGGGCTAGGAGACCGGCCCCGCGTTGGGCCGGAGTACTGCTGGTGGTGCGGTGACATGTAGCGGCTGGGTGACGGCGAACGGGAAGGACTTCGTGGTGTCCATTGAGTTCCTGTCAGGTAGTCGGCGATGTCACGTGGCCGTTCCCCTGGCTGCGGACGTGGTGCATCGACGGCGAAGCCACGCAGTCCCATCTGTCGGTACTGGCAACGGCGGTAAGTGTGCCCGGCGTCGCCGCAGTGGTAGCACTGTGGGCGGTGGTCAGGGGTGCGCCAAACGTCGGTTTTCCTCGGAGCACTGCGCTGGCCCGCTGGCGAATGGTAGGTCGTCGGTGGGTGTGGTGGCGGCGGTGGCGTCTGGCGACGGAAGCGCGAAGGGGCAGCGTTTTGACGTGCGCGTTGAGGAGGGGCGTGGCGGCGTGCTGCAGCAGCATAGCTCATGACTTGCAGCTGCAGCTCTTGAGGCTGAGGAACGCCCAGCGACTGCTGGATCTCCTGGCGTACGACGTCCGCGATGGATTGCACGTGAGGCTGCGCTAAAGGAAGTAATTTTCGCAGCTCCTCTTGCACGATCGCTCGGATCATCTCACGCAAGTCAGTGGTTCCGAGCGCTTGAATGTCGGCGTAGCTTGTAGACGAAAAGCTACGGTTATATTGCCGCGTGCGCATCTCGAACGTCTTCTCTATCGTAGATGCTTCGGAAATGAATTCGGCGACCGTTTTAGGTGGGTTTCTGATCAGCCCGGCGAAGAGTTCCTGCTTTACTCCTCGCATAAGTAGACGCACCTTCTTCTCCTCGGACATGTCGGAGTCAGCGTGGCGGAAGAGTTTAATCATATCTTCCGTGAATATCGCCACGTTTTCATTTGGCATCTGCATGCGGGTTTCGAGGAGAGCTGCGGCCTTCTCCTTGCGCACCACGCTTGCGAAAGTGGTAAGGAACCTGGCGCGAAAGGTGTCCTACGTTGTGAGGCGTCGCTCTTGATTCTGGAACCAGGTCCAAGCAGCACCTTCCAAGGCGAAATACACATGCCGTAGCTTATCTTCGTCTGTCCAGTCATTGAAGGCGGCGACGCGGTCGAACCTTTCGATCCAGCTTTCCGCGTCTTCAAGTGGTGAACCGCGGAAAGTTGGCGGCTCTTTGGGTTGCCGGAGCAGGAGTGGTGCAGGTAGAACCGGCGTTGACATGGTCGCCGTGGTCGACGTCAACGTCTTGGTTTTCCGAGCCTTGTCCAGTAAAAGCCCGTACTCCGGTGGCAAACCTTGTTGCCTGCGGCTAACTCGCTGCTCGTTGCTGGCGTCGGTGTCTTCACGGCGTGGGTTGGGTTCACGGCTTGACGGAGGCGTCCGGTACATGGATGAAACAGCACCTCCACCAGATGTCACGGGGTCGTGACGTGGCCGAAGACAGGATACTTCGTGTAGGGATTTAACTGTTTATTTGAACGAACCTGTGCCCGGTAAACGGAAAGTTCAATTACAGCAGCAGTCTTGCACAGATAGCAGTCTCGGACTGATACCGGTGAACGGAGCGTCGGCCTTCGATCAACAACTCACAAGCGGCGAAGCGCGTCGGCATTTATACCCTTGCTGTCGATTGTTCTAGCGTTATCGCTGGCGGTGGCGTAGGTTCCAGAACAATGTGTACCGTTCGCACAGTGGGCGTGATCTTATCGAAATGATCTACTACAGTCCGGAACCTTCTCGAAAACTGCAGGCGCGGTTTGCGCTGAGAATCGTGTGGTGTTTTGGGACGATAACAAAAACTTGGGAAATGGAACGTGGCAATATGGAGCAGGAGGGGTGCATATGGGTAAGAGGGCAAAAAAAAGCGGGAAATGAGGACTGCGCACCGGTGTGTGCCTATAGTATACAATATTGATACTAGTCAAACGCCTGATGAGATGAAAATATAAAAATTTACCGATGTTAAAGCCCAAGATGTGGTTGACGAAAAATTGTTTTTGGCCCGGGGATCAATGGTTGTACCAATGCTTATAACGGGCAATCACTTTGCAACGCATTCCTGGTTAGCTCAATCGGCAGAGCGATCACCTTAAAGGGCGTTTGTTGGTCGAGAGTTCTATCGCCGTACAAGGACTATTTTTTGTCAACTAAAAAGTTCCCGTCTGGAAAATCTGTACGAATATCTTTGTGGCTTTGTGCTGCAACGTGAGTGGTTGTCATTTTTTTTCCATGCCACTATTGGGCCACCTTCCGGGAATCGGCAGGCCTAATTCGCAATGAACAAAGACCCGTGTGACGTCAGTTGTGTCAAAGTAAGATTAATACTGGTTGTTCACACTCTTACGATTTTTTTTCACATCGTATGTGTTTTCTTTCTTGCTTCGTCTTTTGCACTGTTAGTCAAGGGCGGCAATTAACTACATTATAGTTCTCAGAGTACTGTTTATCAGCTGAAACTGACTCAATGTTTCACATCAGTGTCCATTTAACTACGCTAATTTCTGTTATCGCATTGTCAAGTTCTATTATAACTTTCAACCGGCCTACGCGGTCCCCCCTACCCCCTCCCCGACACACACACACTACAGCTTGATATTAAATATATTAGTACCCGGTGATAGGGTTGGCGTTGGTCGCTATTTTGACAAATCGGCTACTTTTTGAGCCGTTGGCGACGAAAATTTCCGCTTGGCACCAGGGCTTTTTACTGGCGACTTTAAAATTAATGGTTTTACTCATTCAAAATAGTAAAGACTCCGTTCATAATACCATTCCTGTCTATGTGGCTATCAATTTGGCATTAATATCAAGTGGCATGGCTACCATGGCTACATTTGGCTTGAGTTCTGGGGCCTTCTCGATTCCAGCCAACGGCTACCCTGCTCGCGTATGTGTTGAATACTTGTCGCATGTCTGGAATTAATATATTCACAACGACATCCGCACATACAGCCGAGCGGAGTGACCGTAGAACAGCGTGTGGCCAACGAGATCGCCCGCTACGGTGACATCATACAAGCCGACTTTCGCAACATGTACCGAAACTTGACGCTCAAGTCTGTATTCCTACTCAAGTGGGCCTTCACGTACTGCCAGACGACGATGTCTTCGTCAACATTCCCAACATCATGCGCTTGCTTACGCAACTGAAACATGCAAAGCGCCAAACAGGGCAAGTATGCATCGTTTTCTTGGTTTTAGTTTCTTATTTTTTCGCACTGACGTGTTTGAAAGTCAAAAATGTTTTAGCGAGTACGTGTGTTGTTTTAAAGTCAGTGTCGGCACAAGTTCGCTGCGTGTACGACATATTAATGCTGTTTGTTCGTGACTATAGTTGATATAATGCATCACATTGTTTGTAGTCCTCAGGGTCACTTTTCTTTCGCTTTACACAAACTCTGTAGTTTTTTCTCGTTTTTTTGTTATTCTCTGAAACACTGCGCTCGTGACATCGGACAGACTTGCACTTGCAGCTGGTTGTCGGGTTTAATTTCTTGTTGATGGTCGGAGCTCAGCAATGAGTAATAAAAAATAATCTCATGAGCGCATTTTTAAATTCAACAATATGAAAGGAGGGCCAGTTTTGTTTCGATTAACTTTTTGTCAAGCTCCCATAATAATTTAGGCTAATTTGCGTCGAAAGAGAGCAAATGTTCGTCTGCGATCACAGTCAGAAACAGGCAATCTATGCATTGAAAAATATTGTATAGTTTAGCGTCAGCAAGTTTAACTCATGAGGCTCTTTAATGTACATTCAGTGAACTGTGATTCCTATTACCACCCAAAACATCCACCTGAAAACATGCCATAGCGCACCGGAACAATAGTGAACCTAACCTGCCTAACATAATCTGGCATTACATAACCTAAGCTAGCATAACCTCGCGTCGGTGCCCTCATACAGACGACGTCTAATACTGGTATGTTCTTGAATTCTTACCTTTGTCATATCTTATTGGCCCGCACGACTGGTACGGTCTCTCTGGTTGGAAAGGAACGCCGTAATCAAGAAATTAGTTATTGTGTATAGAAGCGCCTCCGGCTGTATACGTGTTAACCGCACTTGCACGCCAGTTTATAGGCCGTAATTTGCTGCTATATTCACTTAAACAATGGGTATACGTGGAAACAAGAAAGGAATGTGGAAGTACCAACATATTTGCACGTATACGCAAGACTAGTATGTAGTTCCGGCGTAACTATGGAAGAAGAGAGGACACAAAAAAGCGCTGACTTTAACCGAATTATTTTTAGCTAAAACCTGGAAATATATGCTCGTGACAAAAAGCAGCGCATCAAAGCAAAATCGCCTAAGTTATTGCGTCACAGTCAGACACTCAATATGTTATTAAGTGGGTTCAACCCCACACCTCAGCGCAAACTCACAATCTAGAGCGCCAAAACCAGATACTCTTTTTCTTTATTTAGTAAGGGCAACTGAAAGATTGCTGATAGGTATATCACCCAGCATTTGCATTTAATTGGCCTCAATAATCTCTAGTGTTAGATTTTCTGGCTGTGACGCAATAGGGTGCGCGGTTGTGCCAAGGTCAATTCAAATAGGTCGCGAAAGTCGGAACCAAAAGTGGTCCGAAAGCTATTGCAACAGACAACAGCCGCGTGATAAACGAAGCGTGACTAGGTGAGCGGGAGGGCAAATATTGAAAGCAAAAAATAACTAAACGTTTATTTCAAGTCTTGATTTTATTTGTCACGAAAAAATTTGTCGACTACCTTAATTAGTAGACTACTTTAGTCTTTGGTATGTGGTCGAGCGCCCAATTTTTTTCCGTTTGGTTTCAGAAACAGCGGCCACATGCAGGCAGTCTGGTAACATGGGTCAACGGTTTTAGGGGCGTATCCAGGCATTACGTTATAAGAGCTTGTATTTAGTTCGGCGTGTTCTTTGGATCGGCGCAGATCCAGGTCAACGAGGCATCACTCACTTTTCCGCGGTAGTTTAGTGCGTACCTTCAGTATTTTGCTTATTTCTTATGAGCTGTTTACTAGTAGGACACTTCAGAGCTGAACTAGATCACAAAATGTGTTGATAGCAAGTCCTGTGACTGCCGACTGCTTTCGCTGGCGCACGGCCGGCGTGCCATCGCCCTTGGTGACTAGTGAACGCGACAGGCTAAGCAACGAGGCGCTGTATATTTTACGGCTGCCAAAGCTATATATTTAAAGGTGCTGTCTCGCTGCAGTGGTTTTTGACGATAGGGCAACGTGAGTTTTCGAACTATTATGCGTTTAGGCTCGTAAACAGTTCTCGAAATTTGCCTCTGCGAAATTTCTTGCGCATATTGCAAGTACGTCATTTGGCTAATAAAACAACTTATCTTCCTCAGTCTTTGTGTTTTTTTCTCTCCCGCTTGCATTTAGCGAGGCGCAGGACGCAATAAATTGCGTAATAATATATGCAAGCAACATGTCAACAATTAAAATATTTTGAATTTCGTGTCATATGTGGCTAATAATTGGCAACGTCGCTACCACTTCTGGTTATGACGTCATTTTTTCACTGTTAGTTGTTCCCTTCTCACGCAGATGGCAACGAGCTGCCGACTGTTGGATTCGTAGGCTTCAATGGAAGTTTCGCTACCAGTTTGAATATACCTTGGTTGTGCTGTGATGTGCAGCTTTCTGTCACGAGTATATATTTCCAGTGTTTCGCTAATAACATTTCAGGTGAAGTCAGCGCTCTTTTCTATTAAGCCTTTGTCTCTGCTTCCGTAGTTACGCCGTAACTGTTCGTATTCTTGCACTGTGCAATTATGTTGATTCACAATCACCAACTAGCCCAAGCAACTGTCTTATGCGAATAGAACAGTTAAGCTCTATATAAGACGCGTTTTTCTTTCATTCATTTTTGCCACAATGAAGCATACAATTAGTGCTTATTAGAACATTGTGAGAATGGAAAACTTGTGTAAACTTATTCAAAGATGAAAAAATACCACATTCAGTTAGTGATCCAGGACCCTCAATGCAAGAAACACGTTTAAACACATTCAAGCAGCATTAGTACGAATAAGATTTACACAGAAGCAAATATTCTGAGCGTGCGGCGTTGGCGTAGTGGTTAGAGCATCCACCTCGCATGCAAAAGGTCCGTGGTTTGAATCCCAGTGCCTCGCAGCTCCCAACTGTATAAGAAAAATCCGCGTGGTGATGGAACTGCACTAAGAGGCCCGGGGTGTGGCCTCTCCGGTCACCACCGCCGGTAATGCACTTCCCACACCAGAGAAGGAATGGCCACCCTGGTACAGTATCTGGCCACTACCTCCCACATGCATACGTCAAAACACTCATGGCCTTCAGTCCCCAGCAGCTGCGAAGCAACTGACCACGGCGGTGTTGAGATCTGCAACGCAGCAGAGGGCGCTAAGAATCTCTGGATCTGGACAGGCCGACATTGGAACTTGAACTTCGAGACGCTTAACGCTAGAACCTCATCTAGTGAAGGAAGTCCACCTGTACTATTCGAGGAGCTAGAGGCTGTTAAATGGGATATAATAGGGCTCATTGAGGTTTGGAGGACAGATGAGGCCTATACAGTGCTACAGAATGGGCACGTTTTTTGCTATGGGGGCTTGGCTGACAGAAGAGAACTGGGAGTGGGGCTCCTAATTCACAGAAACATAGCTGGCAACATATAGGAATACTATAGCAATAATGAAAGGGTGGTAGGTATCATAATTAAACTGAATAAGAGATACAAGATCAAGGTGGTACAGGTTTACGCGCCTACATCTACCCATGATAACGCTTCAGTTGAATGCTTCTGTGAAGACGTGCAATCGGCAATGAGTAAGGTAAAAAACACAGTATCATATACTGATTGGAGACTTCAATGCAAAGGTAGGGAAGAAGCAGGCTGTATACCTTGCAGTAGGATATTGTGGCATCGATACTTGAAACGCCAGAGGAGAGCTACTAGTATTATTCGCGGAACGCAGTAATTTACGGATTTGAATACCTTCTATAGAAAACGAGGAAACCTTAAGTGGACATGGTGGAGCCCTAATGCCGAAATAAAGAACTAAGTAGACTTTAAAACGAGTGCACACCCAGGCATCGTGCAGGATGTGGAAGTGGTTGGCAAGACACGATGCAGTGACCATACAATGGTACTGTATCGGATTCACCTAGACTTGAAGAAGGAACGACAGAAACTAATACAAAAGAAGCCAATCAATGAGCTAGCACTGAGAGGCAAGGTACAGAAATTCAGTCTCACTTCAGAACAGATACTCGGCTCTTGGTGAGGAAAGCAACCTTAGCGTATATACAATAATGATAATCTGACGAGTATGATTACAGAGTGTGCAGTGTAAGTTGGAGGCAAGGCAGTTAGACAGCACACTGGCAAGCTTTCGGAGGAAACGAAAAATCTGAATGAGAAGCGTCAAATCATGAAAGTCTCGAGTACAACACACAAAATAGAACTCGCAGAGCATTCGAAGTTGATTAATAGGCGTAAGGTATCCGGTCTAAGGAGGTATAACATTGAGAGAATTGAACACGCTCTCAAAAAACGGGGGAAGTGTCAAAGCTGTGAAGAGCAAGCTTAAGATATGCAAAAATGGAATGTATGCGCTAAGGGACAAAGAAGGCAAAATAACTACCAATATGGATAGGATAGTTAAAAAAGCGGAGGAGTTTTACAAAGATCTGTACAGTAGCCGAGACAACCACAACCTAATACTATAAGAACTTGCAGTAACGCAAATGACACCCCACCAATAATGATAGAAGAAGTCAGAAAAGCTTTGGAGAGCATGCAAAGAGGCAAAGCTGCTGGTGAGGATCAGGTAACACCAGATCTGCTGAAAGATGGAGGACAGATTGTGTTAGAAAACTAGCCACCCTGTTTACAAGGTGTCGCCTGACGGGAGGAGTACCAGGGTCTTGGAAAAATGCTAACATCATCTTTATACATAAGAATGAAGATGACAAGGACTTGAAGAATTACAGGCCGATCAGCTTGCTCTCTGTAGTATACAAGCTATTTACAAAGGTAATTGCTAACAGAGTAAAGAAAACATTAGAATTCAATCAACCAAAGGAACAAGCAGGATTTCAAATAGGCTACTCAACAATCAACCACATTCATACTATCAATAGGGTAAGAGAGAAGTGCTCAGATTATAGCCAACCACTATACATAGCCTTCATTGATTATGAGAAGGCGTTTGATTCAGTTTGATTCACTGCACGCGCCAGCTGTAAAACACTCGCTGTTACACAATCGTGCATCAGTTGCGCTGCCAGCACTCGACTTGCTTTCTCGCAACACAGCTTGGCGCTGCTTTTCAATTCTTTGTGATATGTCGCTACTAAAAAGTTCCTATGACAGTCAAGGCAACAGAGCCATTATGTACATTAAAACAGTACGATAAAGTAATTGATTGATTTGTGGGGTTTAACGTCCCAAAACCACCATATGATTATGAGAGACGCTGTAGTGGAGGGCTCCGGAAATTTCGACCACCTGGGGTTCTTTAACGTGCACCCAAATCTGAGCACACGGGCCTACAACATTTCCGCCTCCATCGGAAATGCAGCCGCCGCAGCCGGGATTTGAACCCGCGACCTGCGGGTCAGCAGCCGAGTACCTTAGCCACTAGACCACCGCGGCGGGGCAGTACGATAAAGTAGGCACAGCTGCTTGTTAACTGACTCCTAATAAAACTCAACTCGCGTCTGCATTAAATGTGTGTGCATTTCTGTGTACATTTGTTATTTTACGCTTTTTTGTATTTCATAACTGTTTTCGCACTCGCGTTTGTGTGCATATGTGAGTGCTTTCATGCCCCTATATGTTTATTCCCATTTCTGTCCTTCTTGCGTTTTTTTTTGCAAAGCATGCTGCAGCCACATCTTTCTTTGAAATTCATTACCACGTTCAACATTGTTGAGCTTTTTTCCGGTATGTAAATATGACAACACAAAGCTAGCAAAGTTAATCGCATCAAAAATTGTGTCTTGCACTTGCGTTACTTTTCCAAGTCACATTAAAAAATTAAACATTAGCGATGACAACACTTCATTTATCAGTGCAGACAGGTAACAGAACCATTAAGTGTGCTCCGACTACTGCTATTTCACTAAGGGGTGCGTATTATTCGACGGCAGTTACCTGAACAAGCATTTTTGGCCTCACTAAGCTGATGATGCTTCATATTTCTTCTCTTCATTACGTTACCTGTGTGATCCAGATAGCCAAAATAAACAATGCAGTTACATGAATGTGCTTTGGCATGCAAGCTGCAAACAGTGTCTGCCAGTTTCATGTTGACGGCTGCTATTTTACCAGCACTGGCTATGACAACCAGGGCCGGATTAACAATGCCACGATGTCTGAAGAACACATGGATGACCTGGCACTTCTGTACGTGTACACAGATGTCGACATCAGCGCGTCGGAAGTTACTGACTGCTTTCCTAAACTTACTTGCCGAGTCAACTTTGGCCTTTGATACCAATAAGAAAAAAAGCAGCGCGAACGACAAAGACACGAATCTGTCATTCCAGAATTCAAGTGAATGAGCCAGTAAATATGACAGAATATTATTGTTAATCACCTCTTAAAACCTTGTAGTTTTTCTACATTTTAACAGTCGACAGCATGACCAGATATAATCATAGGAATACGAGCATCAGGTGAACCTTAACAGCTAATCAACAACTTCGCTTTGTTAACTCAAAGGTCGGCATACACGGCGTTACCGAACAAATTCAGCTATTGGGCATCATCTGTGGCTTTCATTTATCGCTTCTTTTCCTCATTGCTGGTTTAACTATATGCGACACACCTGCTTTTACATTCAGTGCAGAATCATGGGTCGCACATTCAAAACACTTTAGAAATACTTTATTACGGCGCTGTTACTTTAGAGCTCTGTACACATGGTGCATCTGCGAGAGCAGCTTCACCCGATGACATCACTGTTTCTGTGATTCCACGACATCTTCTTTTGCTTTATTTCGGATATTATGTAGAGTGATCGACATTGATTGCATACTTAAATGCACGTTTGCAAGCGCTTGCAAGCATATTGCACACTGTTTTTCAGTGTACTATGTTTCGCCCGCAATGGAAATTTACTTTTTCATTATTGTTTTTTTCCTGGCCGCTGCATGAGTGTAAAAAAGTTAACATTTTTGTATAAAGAATCTGCAATAAAGTATTTGTCCTCATCCTGTTTATATTGTGGGCTGCATTTTTTTGTTATCAGGCTCTTCTTAAGTTTAAAACTGATACAGTATGAAAATTTACATGTTACTCGTGATATTTTCTGTTCATTTTAGACTAAACACACAATACACGGAAAATATTGATCACAGTTATTCCTGGAAAGATTTTGTGGGCATGTGACGTTTCTCATGAAAAAATAATTCTCGTTTTCGATCATGTGCAGCATTCAAGAAGTGATTTGCAGTATCGAATACAAATTGTCACTGAGAATGCATTTGTTATCCATGTACTTAGTGCTCCGAAAAATTCAATGAGCAGGTGGAGCTGCAATGTGCCCCCCTCCGCCGCAGAACAAAATTTCAGGCTACGCCCTTGAACTCAGCGGATGGTATACCCGTTTTGGACAAGCGAACTATGCGGAATATGCATATTTCTCCACAAACTGATGTTTCCGAATAAGTGGGATATAAGCGACATTTCCTGGAAAGCGGAACTTGCAGGTTGTGGGCGTGCTGACACCCCCTGTTGAGTTGTTTGCACCTTTTAGTGGACCTGTCCCGCGCAGAAGCCGCATTCACGGGTGGCAACTATCGCGCGGTAGGCAGCGTTGTGTTCGCGAGTTGACCACCACTATCATCATCATCATGATTGTTAGAACGGTTGCACCGGTGGTGACCCCTAGCGGCAGGTAAGCCTTGTTGGCGGCAGAGGGAGTCGACCTAGTCTCTTCAGGTCCCGGAAACTTTCAAGTTCCCGCAATGGCCGTAGAGGACGAAACAACCGACTACGGCGAGTTTCGTCATGTGCGCGTATAGTGGAACCACTAACTCCTCTTTCCGCGGTCAGATAAGTTAGTGTGCATTTTCTCGGTTGCGGATACTCGATGCGGCTGAAGTTTGTATTTCAAAATTTATCAAAAGACCGTTAACAGAGTAGTTACCACGTCGTTTTTCATAAAAAATTTGAAAAAAGATTTTGTATAATTTTTACTGTTGTTATAAAAGTGGTGACTGTTTGAGTTCAAGTATTGAGATTATCCTGACGCTCGAAAAGCAGCAGCCTATTGGCATAGACTGCGTTTCTGTCGGTTAATTTGTTCAAATGGTACCGCGGTGAGCCTTGGTACTTTTTGTCGATCGGCATTACGGAGCTCCGTTTTATTCAGCTTTTATATATCAATGCGAGCTTGCAACTGCATCAGACTTTACGGGCCACTACGACGAAGCCATCGCTCCTAAAACTGTGAACCATGTCAGCTGCTATGCATCACTGACGTGAGCTGTGCAGCCTCCTGCGTGAAAATTCAACGCCGGCAAATCGCTTGGAGACTTCCTACGAAGAATAAATATTCATGCACAATGTCGGCTCGTTCGCCGGTCAGTGAAAATGCGCTGCTTTGCATCTAAACATGGCCCTTTTCTTTTGCATTGCGTACAGTTTTTGTCAATTCATAAGGCTTTTCAACTTGTACAGTTAACGAGATTGTAGGGTCTCGAAATGGCAAGCGAGCGCCACTCCACGATCTTGGAGTGAAAAGGAACAGTAGACAAGGTCGGTACAAACAAAACAACATACACACAATTATTTAACTAATTTACAACGACAATATCGTGCGCCGAATCGATACATCAATCGTAATTAACACACTAGGACATCCGTACAAACTATTAACATACACTCCATGACAAACGCAATGACACGACAAACATACAATAACATGACAAACACAATAACACACCCAAGGCGGCGTCGCCAACGCTTGACTTACCCCGAGGGGCCCCGACGCCCGGCCCGCGGTGCCACGCGCCGAGGACCCACGCTAGAGACAACCGTTCGCGGCAACCGCCACGCGCAGAAGAGACTCGCTCAACTCTCGCCCGCCACAAGGGTTGCTTTTCACCAGGGTTCACCGCCGATGCTACACTATGATGATGATGACGATAGTAGTGGCCAACTCTCGCGAACACAACGCCACCTATCGCCTGGTGGTTGTCACCTAAATTGGCTTTTGGGCGAAACACGTTCGCCACGTAGCGCAAAAACCTTACAGGGGGTATCAGCACCCCCACAAGATGCACACCTTGTGAATGTTTGAGATTGTTCACTTCGTTGTCACATTCGGTGAAAATATCTTTACTGCTAAAATTTCTAGCCCACATCACAGCATGAGTTCTACCTGTTTCTGCCCAAAATGAGTCTGCTGCAATATATACTCCTAAATTCAATGCATAGTAGAGCCAAGTGAACCTTTAGAACATATACGCGTTTGTACATTTTTTGTTATTTTACAATGAAGCATATTACATTTGCATTAATCATAGAGTCCGTCTAGTTGGAAATCACGTAGCTTTATCCTTGGAAGAACGCGGCCAAAACAAATTCATTAGAATGCCATCCACAAGACAAATTCACAAAAACAGCAATGATATGTCCAATATACCTTTCTTATATGCACTGTTCCCATATACAGTCTTCTTAGTCACTAGCGCGCCGTGGTGGTCATCCCCGGCGAGTGGCTTAGCTTGTATTCTTCAGCTAAACAGTGCCGGGGTCTCGGAAGATATCGTCTACAAAGCTTAAATACATCATGCTCACTGTAACATGGCTTATAATCTCCAACATTGTTTTGGCAGAATAATACGGCCGCGAATATCAAGCTGAAGGAAAACGAGCTTAAGGGCTAACGTGGTTGCTTGGGCGAGTTGGTACGACAGTTTAGGGGGCCCCTTAAGCTCCACTTAAAAAAGCAGCGCAATAACGAGGGTCGAGAGAAAGAAGGAGACAGACAGCGGCACTGACTTACAACAAGATTTATTTGCTAGAACCGCACAATATATACTTGGGCAGCATCTGACAAAACAAAGAGAAAAATACAAAACAAACAAAATTGCATTATCACTAAAAGAAATGGATTTCCTTCGGAACGTTAGCACACGTGTTGTTCATGGTGCGTTGTTGATATGACTACGTGGTTGTTAGGTGGATTCTGTTTTGTTTGTTTTGTATTTTTCCCTTTTTTTGTCAGATGCTGCCCAAGTATATATTGTGCGGTTCTAGCAAATAAATCTTGTTGTAAGTCAGTGCCGCTGTCTGTCTCCTTCTTTCTCTCGTCTCTCGTTATTGCGCTGCTTTTTTAAGTGGAGCTTAAGGGGCCCCCTAAACTTCTCCGAAGTGTAATACAAGAGTGGTTTGTTTCTCGCGTTGCTCACCCTTTCAGCAGGCACTGCCTTCTTCTCAAGTTTTATTGCTTCATATACACGGGTAGAATCTCAACACTAACCATTAAGGATATCACGATTTCGCTATTTTCAGCTATCTCAACTCAAAAACACTCAAAACGAAATGAAATCAGTTGATCTCGCATGATGGTCATGAGAAGTAAGTCAGAACAGGCGTTCTACTGCATGGCGAGGCAGGGTAGTAGTGGCAACTCAAAACTCTTACCCCTCATATATAGACCAAGAGAGAGCTTTTTTCCCTCATGACAGCACTCACATGAATAGAATACTGGTGTCCCGAACTATTCGGGAATAACAGGACATGTCACAAAAAACTAACTCACTTGTTCTTAATAATTTAAAAGGCTGTTTAGGGGCTCTCTTAAAAAAATTGTTTTGAAAGTCGCTCTGAGGTGCATATTGTCGCAGCGGTCCACGAATGAGAGATGCTTGAATTGCGAGCGACGAACCAAGAGTACATGACACGTTCGAAAAAAAAAACTGCTTTCACTGCATATCCTAAATACGGCACGCGAAATTCAATTAAATATTGCGCGGGCGCAGTATTATGGCTTACTAACGGGTGGTTGTGCTAATGGGCAGTGCATAAATTGAGTCACTCTGCGCGGCATTCGAAGAATGACTTTAGTGTATGGTTGACATTGTTGCAATCAATCATATTATACAAGCTCGGCTACTCTTGACTTTCCGATTTTCTAATCATTAGTTATGACTTTTGCGCTGAGGGACACAATTCTGCACATCATGGCAACAATATTAGTTTTAAAAATTCATTCGAATTGTCGAATTTGGGATTGGAGAAGCAGAGCTCAAGATAATACCATATTCAACTGCGCACCAAAACCAGAGACTAGACGTGTGTTTAACATTCTCAAATTCTTTTAAAAATACCGCTTCGGCACTGGCTTTTCAAAATCTCGTTTTTATTCCTATAGTAAGTAATAAATGCTTATCTGCTTTTAGTACGTTATTTAGGTCATATTTCTTAGTCACATACAAATACAAAAACACAGCTCTTCATGGTGAGTCGATGACTCTAAAAAAAACGGTTCTTGAAATTCGTGCTTGCCTTTTAACTGTATACAGTGTCAACCGCTTATATGCCTGTACGGGCAGACTCTGTTATCACTGACTTAGAATGTTCACAAGCCCCACTGCCCATGGTGGTCTAGAGGGGCAGTGCTCTAAAATACAAATGCCTAGTGGACAAATACGCAAGGACGGAGAAATGATATGTTTCGACGTGCGTTGGCAGGGATAGCATTGACACGACCTGGTCGCAGCTGCCACCATTGGCAGCGACAGCTGCAGCCACTAGCCTGAGGCTCCTGGCATCGGCCAGTGGAGGTGCCTTCGGGACGTTGCCGCGTGCACCATGCCCGAGCTTTCTGGCCGTGGTGGTGAGCTCGGCACCCAACCATGTTTCCAAGCGCCTGGCCATACGTGACTCGTGGGCCCGCGACGCCAGGCGGGGACGCAGCGCCATCTACTTTCTACTCGGCCGGCACGGCCAGGACGCCACTGGAAGAAGGAGCATGGTCCGAGGTCGTGAAAGGTGGGCATCATAAACTGCAGTTCAATGTGTGTTCATCGCCACTGTCAGTCCATTAGGAGCGCACTGCCATCGTTTGTTGAAGGTGGTATTGGGAGTGGCAGGACGACTGCCAGCTTTTTACTTCAAACTATTGTGTTGTGTAGATTTGTGTGCTGTCGCGTGAGGGTAATTTGGCGCAGTAGAGCAGATAATGGCGCTATTGAACTTACAAACTTCTCATTCAATGAATGCCTGCCCGCGAATGAAAATAGGCTTCCACTGAGTTACAAAACTGACCAGACTTCCGATGAAACTTGTTACTTGATGGCATTGCCCTTGTGTGCTCGTGGGGAGCGACGGGGATAAGGGGGACCCCCTTACACTAAATGAGGAGGGGCAGTGCCATGCCTCTTTAAAGTAGCTACCGTCATTTCTAGAAAATGGCGGGTCCTATTGTGGACAGGTACAATGAAAGCATGCTAGATGTCTTGAACGGTATTATAGCCAGGCAGGTTATGGACGATAATGCTGTCTGAAGGCCCCTGATGTGGCCCGCCAAGAACATTTTATTTGTCACCTTTACTCCCGACCGAGAGCCAGGGATACTAAAGGTAGGCCACTATGGTATGGACTTCATTGCTTCTTTATTTTATTCTTTATATCCTATGCTACGCATATTGTCTTTTGAACTATATGATGCATGGGGGGAGCTACAATAAAATTTGCCCCCCCCTCTTCTTATTGGGTAAATCTTGAGCACACCTATGCCCCTAATTATTCACAAAGCGGCCTCCTGGTTTCCTGTCATCGCAAATATTCTCTGGCGCGTTACCGGCGCGATTCTCACACACGAGAGTGACAGGGGCGTCGCGTTAGCTAGGGGTTGCGAAGCCTGTGATGTATTGGTAATGTTCCACCTATGCGACAAATCTTGCACAAGAGTTTAAATTCTTGTTGCTTACGACACTTACGAAGCGCGTGGTAGACTATGTACATGGTGCGGCAGAAGTGAACAATGACATGTAAACCAGCGTTGAAACATTGCATGACAAAAAGCGGTCGTGCATCACGTAGGCTAGAAAACGAAAACACCAGTCTTAGTACCAAACTCTTCAATTTTTCGTCAGTGAACTGACATCACCATCTTTGAAGTGAAGTGAAGTGAAGTTTATTTTTGTTTCAAGCATGGTAGTGCCAGGGTAAGCATATGTGTTCACTTTCTGACCTGACTGAGCGCGCTACAACGTAAGGAAATTGTATGCGCCCCTATTAAAAGCGCATACAAAGAGCTTGTACTGACGCATAGCTGTAGACAAACGTTGATATTGTCGGCACGCTCATATAGCTCGTTTTTGATATCATTGAAGATGTCGTCACAAGCACGTGCTATCTCTACCAGGCGGTGTCGGCTTGTTGTGGCATAGCCCACTCGAGGGGACATGGGCCCCTCCTGCTATCGCTGATTTCTCAAGCAAAACAAGGGCACGTCCGAGAGACGATAATGGCATTATACACTGCAGGGAAAATATTCGTTGCCATCTTGCTCACTAAATCACAAAAATCAAAAGCAACCATTGATGCAGACATCACTACAGCAAATTTATTTCATTGGTAACTAAGAATTGTCTGCATTAAGTCAAGTTATTTAGGCATTTGAGCACCCAGTGAAATGCTCTCGTTAGCTTAAGTATCTTCTACGCTGAACGGATACCTTCAAAGTATTCCTAATCAGGGGCGTAGCTAAGGGGGGTTGGGGTGGTGTTCTGACCCCTTCCCAAAATATTTTTCAGTGTTCTTTCACATACATACACGTGCTCCTACAAACGCATGCAAGTACATGCATAAAGTATGGTTGAACGCCTCCGTCTCTCCCCCCGTGGGGAAAAATAGTAGGACGACTGTATTGCCTGTTTTAATGAAGCCGATGTTTTTGTACCTTTATTACGCTTGGTATTCTGCCATCAGATCAAATGTTCCAAGCTTTTAGAATTGCATTTTTCTTTGTCAAATATCTTCCCATCTTTGCACATTGTACTTTTCATTGCATTAAAGAGTATCGCTTCCACACGTGCTATAGTCCCCTTGGGACAAGTTTTTATGAATGAATAAAATGAAAACGAATGAACTGAGCGCTGGTCTGCCGGCTGGGAGTCGAGCGACGACTCTTCTATTCTTCCCGAAAGCTCGGTGTTTGGCCACGTGATCCGTGCCGTCTTCGAGGACACCAGCAAGAACGAGACGCTGAAGTCCCTGCTCTTGCTCCAGTGGGCGCACACTTTCTGTCCGCGCGTAAGCTTCACCCTGAAGGCGGACGACGATGCGTACGTGGACCTGCCGCGCCTGATCGCCTTGCTGGAGTCCAAGAAGGCAGCCTTCGAAAACGACACGCGCCACGGTAACGGTGCCGGCTTCCTACTCGGAAGGCTTCCTACAGGGCACCCATCTACTCGGAAAGCTTGAATGTCTGGCACGAAAGCAAGCCGATCGGCCGGAACCGCAGAAGGTAGCGCGGTGGCAACTTATGTAAAAGCATTAGAGAGTATTATTATGTATACTTTTGGAACAGCGTATATGCGCAAAGATAGCGTTCATTGTGGCTGACCCCTGCTTCCGTCACTTAACGGGGAGCTGAGAGAGGATATATAGCGTATGACACACGCGTAGTAGTAGACACTTTTAGTTGGGCGTACGGGGAAGTTGCGTACGCTGAGAAAATGGGGTTGCGCACGCTGCAGTTGAAGTGTGCAACGACACTTTCAGTTTAACGTACCTTGATGCATTCCACTCAACTAGATGAGTCGTATTCGAGATGCAAGGGTTTTGAATGCTTATCAGCGCCACCCACGCTAGAAGCATGCCAGGTCCCAGTAATAACGTGGCCTCTGTGATCTGCGCGAAAAACACTTATTACCTTATGATGTACTACCAGAACAATGAAGACGTGAAATCTCGCACAATGACCAAAGCGTGTAACGTTGCACCATGAAAAGTACGTACAAAGCTGCCATTTCATTTACGGGTTCATTCGCCGAGAGGCCTGGCAGATAAAGACGCGTTCCCGCACACAACCAATCGAGAAGATTCTTCGGGATTTTCGTGAGAGGCTGGACAATTTCTTTTTAACCATCGGGATGCCGAAACACACCCCTTAAGTTATATTGTCTGGCATGAAAACATCGCCTTTCATTGTGAAGTATACACATGCCTTGAATCAGGCCCCCTGTTGCTGTCTGCGTCGAACATCACTGCTGTCGCCATGTACTCTCGTTCTGGTTTCTTCGAGGTCTCGCGAGAACAGAATGTAGTATGTGTCGCGTTACGTACGAAGCATCTTGTTTCGGCTGTACGTGCGCATCTCTGAAATCAATACGGTACGCACTGCACATGCGCAGTTTTCTCTCGTGGCAGTGCTGCGTGCGTGCGCTAGTTACGTACACCCAACTAAAAGCGTCTAGTGACAAGCGCTAACGCAAAGCTTTGCGTACGCTATTCTAAAACTCGCTGTTATAGAGGGAGGACACCAAGTAATGGGCGTCCGAAAACTTTTTGCGTTCTTTTGTGCTCTCCATCCGTTCTTCTGTTCCTCAGCCAGCTTCTTGGTTTTCGTCCAGCTTCTGTGTTTTTGTTGGTTTTTTTTGCCTTTTGACTTATTTGGTTGTGCATTAAAAATAGCCCTTCGATCCATTCCCTTTCTTCTGTTGGCGACTATATACCGGAAAATTAAAGAAAGATAACGCTTCCGTGCCGTGGGTTCACAATGACCAGCCGGTTCCATCAGCGCGTCCACCTACTTGTCCGGCGCGGCGTACGTGATGTCGGGTGCTATCGTGGGTCAGATGCTTCGCAAAGCGCTGGAGACGCCCGCCCTACACCATGAGAACGTCTTCCTCACAGGAATCGTGGCGTCTAAGTTGAACGTGCGGTTGTTCCTCTCGCCCTGCTTCGTCTGCTGCGACGAGTTTACAGCGCGTGCGCTTACCGTGGGTGCTGGCCGCCACCGTCGCCAAGCCCGACACCCTCCGCATCGCGTGGATGCTCTCGCATGGTCACGCAGTCGGCGGCTGCGTTCCGCCCAACGACACCGACCGCCTACACTGAAGAGGGGCCAAGCCAGCGCTACATCACTGCCGCCGTGGTGTCGGATTATATTAGAACATAGATCGACGTATAGGTGATGGTCTTTCACTGCGTGTCTGTGCAGGGCCATAACGGCTAATTATTTGATTGGAAGTTGGAATAGGAATTTTTTTCCTTTATTTTTCAGAGAAATGCGAAGAGATTTCAGCCGCTTGTTGACCGCCTTGAGCCATTTCGCTCGTATCGTTGGCTTGCATGAGTCGGGAAATTTGCCAAATTCTAATGTGCAGCATTGTAGCGTGAACAAGTTGTCGCTGTTCTCATTTCGACCTCTGGTTAACTTGTGGCTACCACCATTACTCCAGGTTAACATAAAAACAAGGCTGTATCGCAGAACAATAGTTCACAGTCCTTTCATAATTAATTGCTGGCGTTTCATTCAGACCACAAAACGATGGCATGATTATGAGGCGCCGACATGGGCGACTCCGGATTAATTTCGACTACCTGGATTTATATAAACCTGCACGTTCTATCCAAGTAGATGGGTGTCCTGTCGTTTCAGCCCCATCTAAATACGGTCGTCTTAGGAGAGAATCGAGCCAGAGTCTTCGAGCTTAGCAGTGCGGTGCCTTAGGAGTGGGTTGTTCGGGGCCGTTTAACCGCTTCAATCAGATGGGAGACAATTGTGAGCGGCTTCCTTTGTGCGTCGGGCTAATGTCTCGCATTCAAGTGCGTTTGACCATCCGAAATGGCATACTGCGTTTTTGGTTTTTGTTTTTGCATTTTTTTCCAGCAGTACCACTTGTCAAGCACGCCCTTAGATTTATTGAGATCTAAGAGTAATCCCCTGAACCACAGCTATAAATCAAGCGTGCTATAGATTCAAGTTAGTTAGCCAGCGCGGGGACTTTACATAGACATGATTACGAGCAACGACTATATCACATGTCTATGTTCTGGCTTTCTTTTCCTTAATATATATATTCTTCTTAACCCTATACAACTTACATGTTTTTTTCTTCATGTCATTGCGAAGGCTAGTGAATTTGCATTCCGAATCGCAACCATTTCGCTTCAATCGAATTCCAACTACCGCGCTCCCAGTTCACGATATATCTTTGCAAAAAAAAAAGTACACTGGTCAGATTCGCCAAGTAGTCTCTTAATTTTTTAGAAGTAAGAATTGGGTTTGCATGCTCAAAAGTGTGGTCACCTTAATAAGAAAAAAGTAAACCATAGAGAATCATATTGCACAAGACACCTTTAAATGCACGATCAGCAGGTGTGAATCCTAATCTTCGTAGGTTTTTAATAATTTCTACTAGTTTCGTAATCACACTTTTAAGGAGTAAATTCTTGCTCGTCCTTCACACTTGCCTTTCTGAACCAGCTTAATAATAATAATAATAACTGCTAGGGTTGAACGTTCCGGAACTGTTACATGATGATGAGACACCGTACTGGAGGGCCTGAAAGTTTCGACCACCTGAGGTTCTTTAAAGTTCGCCTAAATCTATGCACATGGGCCCCCCGCATTTTCGCTTCCATTGAAAATGCGGCCGCCGCTGCTGGGATTCGATTCCGTGACCTTCGGGTCAGCAGTGGAGAACCAGAATCTCTAGATCACCACGGCGGCTTACAAGCTTGGCCAGTACTAAGCGCCCAGCATTAGGTTTCACTGCAAGTCCGACTACTGGACAGTTCTCCGTATACGAAAATTTTGGTTATATGGTGTCAACAATTACGACCAGTTTGACGATTCCCGACTCGGAGTGCAGTAAAGATGATGATTCTTTCTCTACTTCGCATGACGAGAACAATGGCAAAATAATTATTTACCTTTTACTCGTTTTGGTATTTCCGATTTGATTTCCTCTCTGCATAAAGCAGCACTATTTGTGATCGAGTGCGTGGCTGATTATTTTTCCAGTTACAGTTTTTATTAAACAACGGGTTGCATTAAACGAGTGTGTAAAGTTTTGTTAGTGGCTCGTTCGGGCATTTTACCAGCATAGCTACGTAAGGTGGACGTTGAAATGTGTGGAGCGTTCACGCTTTCGATTAGCGTGTGTGCGCCAAAGACATTGTTGCAAGCTCCAATACTGGCATCCAGTCAACCACTTGAATGTTCAACGATCGCCAAAACGATCACAAAAAGCCGATCGTTAGGTGTAAGAAACAGGCCAAGTGCACCGAACTGTCTGACAGAGGAGTTTCTACAGAACACAAATTTATGGAAGACTTTTAAATCGGGGACCAGGAGCTTTGTAGCCATCCACACCACGCCAAAGTGATACCCCACGAAAGGATTTAATTAGGATACTGCCACTTTGTTTATGAGGCAGCAGGAAGCGGGTGCTGCGCAATAATGCCATGAATGCTCACCCCGTTAACCAATCGGCAATACGGAGAAAAAAAAAGTAACGTCAACTTTGCACTTTATACACAAGAATTTACTCTGCATCATATATAAACCAAACATAAGGGCACATAAACTAGCAAGTTAAACATTATAATCATTTACACGAATACATGAGATGTGCGATGGTGGAACCGATGAGCTTCGGTGATAAAAAAAGAGCACAAAAAATGTAAACACGATTGCGAAGACGAGTGTAATATGAGTGGTGAAATTACCCAAACGAGTGATGAAGTGCCCATAAATATAGAATTTCGGGCCCCCTCCCTTTTTTTTCCCTTTTTCTTAACCTCCAAAAAGACACTGCTGCAGGATTCTTGGCCGATCCCCCGTGGTGGGTTGAGCGCACTACTCTTAGGTTCAAGCAACCAGCCAACCCTGGATGCGTGAAGCTAAGGGTGAGACATGCGACGAAACGAGTCGTGTGAGATACGAAGGCGTTGGGACTGGCGAAGATGGCGTTGTTTTGGGAGAAGGTTGGGGAGAGAGAAATAAACGAGTTCGAAGATTGATTGTGCTTGCTTCAATTTAAAAAATCTCCACACAAAAGAAAGTACCCACCAGCACAACCTCCACTGTGTGATCAGTCCTGACGACGTTAAGGCAGCGAGGCGGGTATGTTCTTTTCTGTAAAACTTGTTTTAAATACGGAGCATTTCTTAGTCACACGATGTCGTACTTCGGCGTCGGTAGTGGCGCCGACCACGTTCTCACTGCGCATGCTCGCGTATGGTACCAAATGTCACCCCCTCCCCCTCTATTTCACCTTGCAAGGCCAACGCAGCGTCTGCTAGTAAAAGCCGACTGCACGCGCTGCACAACCGTTCACTGGCCTTTTCACAAAAGGCTCACTGGGCGCCGCCATTGTCCTCTCTATGCTGTTGTTAGTGCGCGTGACCCCCCCCCCCCACCCAAAAAAAACGCACTGCCGAGGATGTGATGTCGGCTTTTGTAATCTCGTGCAACAGCCCGGTCGATATATAAGCACTGGATTGCGCATCAGCGTCCCCCCACTCTTTGAAGGCAACGCTTCTCTTCCATTGAATGAATAATAATGATAAAGACGAAATAACAGGTAAGCATTCCCAAATCATACCCAATTAGGCAACATCAACGTGATACCCCCCCCCCCCTCTGCAACGCATTCACTCGAGTTCCTTCCGTGGGAAGATGCATGTTGGTATTTTTTAACACATTCGCTAAACTAAGTTAACTATACAGTCACTGTATAGTCAACTTAGTTAAGTGAATAAAAGAAGGGACTACGAGGCTCGTAGTCCCTTTATGGCGTATTTCAAGTGTACGCCTCATCTACTGCCATATTAGTTTAGATAAAGAGGCTGCTATATTAGATTTATTTATTTATTTATTTATTTGCAATACCCTCAGGGCCAAACGGCATTACAGAGGGGAGTGGTTGCGAAAGAAAAGACAAACATTTTTACAAATGCAGCGGCGAATCTTACATCGAGCAGAAGACCATAATTATACAGGTTAGCTAACAGGCTTTATAGCAAACAAAAACGCGGGAATGATGACAATTACATCAAGACAGAAAAAAACGACAAGAAAATAACTACTGTACAGGAACAACACAGCATCGGATAATACAATACTTTGTTGGCTGTAATTACACATAATTAGCTAAGACACTTTTGAAATGAAGGTGATTTACAATGGTTGCCACTGATGCGGGAAGCCGGTTCCAGTCCTCGGAGGTGCGAGGTATGAAAGACTGAGAAAAGGCGCGAGTCCTGCAAGAAGGCAACCCGACCTTATGGGAATGATCCAGCCGGGGTGAGATATAACTAGGAGGCAAGATAAGACCGTCCCGCAGCGATGTGTGATGAAACAGCTTGTGAAACAAGTGGAGACGAAACATTTTACGACGGGATGAAAGTGAAGGTAAGTTGAGGCTACATTTCATGGCTGTTATGCTAGCTGTCCTGTTGTAATTAGAAAGTATAAAACGAATTGAGTTATTCTGCACCATTTCAAGAGAGTGTATTAGGTTGGCATGACTAGGAACCCATACTGCAGCGGAATATTCAAGTTTAGGTCGTATTAGTGTAGTGTAAAGAAGAAGTTTCAAAAAAGAAGGGGCCATTGAAAAGTTGCGGCGGAGGTAACCTAACATTCGGTTAGCATTTTTAATGACGTAATTACAGTGAACAGTCCAGGTCAGATCAGTTGTTATATGCACCCTAAGGTATTTATAGTTTGTCACGGATTGAAGAGGGGTGTTATCAAGGTAATAGTTTGGAAGTTGATGGTTCGCTCTCGAAATACATAAAAATTGGCATTTCTTATTGTTTAATTCCATGAGCCATGTTTTACACCAAAGAGAAATGGAGTTAAGATCATGTTGAAGGGAGGTAATATCGCCATCACAAGTTATCTCACGGAAGATTACGCAGTCATCCGCAAATAAATGAATATTGGAGGTAATGCAGGACGGTAAATTATTAATGTATATAAGAAAGAGCAGTGGGCCTAGTACGGAGCCTTGTGGTACGCCGGAATGAACGGCACTTGGTTCAGAGCTTACATTATTAACTGAAACAAATTGAGAACGATTTTTTTAGAAAACATTCGAGCCATGTTAGAAGCCTGGGATCTATATTAAGTTCATTTAATTTGTGCAACAGCAAGTTGTGACAGACTTTATCAAAAGCTTCGGAGAAATCTAAGAATATGCAGTCGGCAGAGCTATTTTGGTCGAGAATAACGTTTAATTTGTGTGTAAAGGCTACAAGCTGGGTTTCGCACGAGAATGTTTTTCTGAAGCCATGTTGGTGACGCGTAAAAAACGAGTTAGACTCAAGGAAGGTTGCAAGGTTAGAGTACAAAATGTGCTCCAGTATTTTGCATGGAATGCTAGTAAGTGAAATCGGTCTATAGTTTAATGGGGAATGCTTGTCACCGGACTTGTGAAATGGCACAATTTTGCCAATCTTCCATTCGATTGGTAATACGCCTTCGTGAAGAGACTGTTGAAAAATTTTAGTAAGAATAATGGATGAGTAGGCACAGGTACCTTTAAGGAACTTGGTGGTAATCAGGTCGCAGCCCGGGGCGGATGAAAGTTTGAGGGACTTAATTATGTTTTCTACACCAACAGAATCTATCATAATTCTACACCAACAGAATCTATCAGATAGAAGCACTGCTAAATATCACGCGCTGCTTATTGCTCCGCTCCTAAATAAACCTACTTGCAGAAGATAACTTTAACTTACTTGAATTATTTATTCTCTTTCTACAGCTATCACAACATAAAACTCGTTTGCTATCATTGTAAGTCCAGCTCCTTTCTCAATCTTTCTTTACAAAATAATAGCAAAGTGGTACATATATCAAGGAGTAAACAAAATTGTTGGTCCTATGTACAAAAAAAAAACTTCTATATACCTATTCAATATTTGTAAACAGTGGTACAAGCGCCGTCGACATACTGAGACGCTTGTAGCGACGTCAGTCCGCGTAGGCTCCACCCAGCCCCAAGCTCGCCACCACATTCTATCATCACGTGAAAACTGGCACAACAGCTGCGAAGCTGCCTCCGAGCCTCCGACGTGCTGTGCTCCGAGCAAGCTTCGCAGCTGCAATGCCAGTTGTCGTGTGATCATAGTGGGTGGTGCCGAGCTTTTTGCTGGGCGTAGCCTACGCGGACCGACGTCGCTACAAGCGTCTCACTATGTCGACGGCGCTTGTACCGCTGCTTACAAACATGAAAATAGGTATACAGCGCGTGTGTGTCACAGAAATTGGGCAAGCTCCACTACTCCCCACAGGTCCAACTAGATACAGGCAAAAAAAAGCAAGAGTTGGGTGCACCATTTCGTGAGAAAAGTAAGAAATAATTGATAAATTCTTTAATCCAGCGTCAAAACTAGCGCAGTAATAGACACCGGGGTTGCAATCTGCATCGTCGCTGGATAAAATTTTGTATGGTGCGCTAGAGCGGTGATTGTTGTTGCTGTAACCACTTCGCTTATAACATCGAAGGGGCTTGACCACAGCAGAATATATGAAGTACCGAACACAAACACAAAAGGAACTAAAGACCAACAAAATGAAATAATGGAAGCAACGCTTGATGTGACTGAACTGCAACAAATTTCCTTAGAACCTACGTGGCAACATCCTTAATCATCATCACCGTATTCTTTCACTTTCCGCCTCATAACCGAGCACTTAGCGAGTGGAGGAGAACGAAGAAACAGAGAATACCACGCGCAATGGGTGAACAAGAAGAACAACGAGGCGGTTTTTTCTGCAAACCTACGTCATGGTACGTGTTTTTCGCAGGCATTCCGTATGACAGCGCACCGCGACAAGAGTGGAATGAAATCGTTGTAAAGAGGTATGTATAGTCGAGATGTCTCATCCGGGCGAATGCGTGCTTCGTTCCATAAGGTCTTCATGCCAGGTCGGGTTGTGAGCTTTCCACAGGAGTCATTTTATTGTATGTAGAATGTGCGATTACCTATTAAACGCTTCCACTATGCAGAGGATGGAGACACATTTGATTGATATGTGGGGTTTATTGTCCCAAAAGCACCATATGATTATGAGAGACGCCGTAGTGGAGGGCTTCGGATACTTTGACCACCTGGATGGAGGAATAAATCTCAACGGCTCTGATTCGCTCGCTGGATTTCGTGCCGACGAGTTGTGCCCTCGCGATCTCCGATGACAGCGTAACTTTGGCCGACTGGACTGGGCCTACGCCATCTCCTGACGCCGATCACCGATTACAGCGTAGCTCTGGCTGACTGGACTGACGCCGACAAAAGTTTTCGCCAGTGGTGTCCCGTCCTCAGTCTCCTGCGGCCGTCTCCATCTTCTCTATCTTCTCCTCACTTCCGTCGTTCGCTGGTCCTCCGCCTCCCTCTCTCCGTTTTTTCTCTCAATCTCTATACCTTTTAATGGTATCATTTTATTACCTCCTTCCCCCCCCTCTCGTGAGCTACTGTTGAGGTGTCCTCCCCCTGAGAGACAGTTACGGGGCTCAATTTTCTCTTTTCATTTAAAATAACCCCCCTTCCCTTAACGGCTCTGAGCACCGGGTCTTCTTGCTAAGCTTGAACTCAAAGTTTAAGATCCGCATGCCCATCACGCGAACATGCAGCGACCACAGTATAATTTAAGTCCTCAACCCTAGCAGTTATTTCCAGGTGAGCTTAGGTAATTTATTAGGATTGACTAGCTGGCCAACCTTTGACGCATTTCTTCGAACGTATACCAACTGCAAAATCTTTACTGGTCCAGTTTCAGTGCCTACTAACGTAATGCACACCGCATCATATAATACATTGGATATCCTATTGCTCGGCATGCCTTCGGTTCTTTTAAACAAACTATTTAGGCCGTCTAATCATTGGCAGCCATATTTCGTGTTAGCGCTTAGAAGCTATGTACGTTCTTTCCTACATACTTAAAATTGTATTTATGACACAATATAGAGGCAACAAGGTGGCACATGAGTGTTAGTCGAACATAATTAAAGATGACACGAAGACAGGAAATATGTAGTGTATTTATATTTCACGCAGAACCTAACGTCATCTAGAACAATGCAACACGGCCTAGAAGTGGTATTTATAATCTTTTATAGTTGCCATGAAAAACATGCCTCGACCGCACCTGTATACAGGTTTTAACGATAGTAGCAGTTGGGTGTAATCACAAGTGTTTCCTTTACAGTTTTTTTTACAAGCACACTTTCATGGGGAATAATTTTAAAAGAATCGGAGCACATGGTGCTTAGTAGGTATCACATAAAGTAGACGTGAAACGCAGCCAAGTAAAACATAATGAAAATGAACATCCTTATTATCAGTGTCAATATTGAGGTGTGTAAGATATATATATGAAACATACAGCTATCAAAAGCATGTCCTTTCGACATAATTTCACAGTTAGGTTGTCGAGTTAGATATGTTGTGAGACACAGCAACAATATAATTAGGAGGCAAGCCATAAGGAAACCGCGTATTAATTTTGATCTTTGGGAGTTATGCGAAACCCCAATTGCATGGCGGGTTTTCTCTCTCCTTTTTTTTCACATGAATGGGGTATTCCGCAGTGATAGTAGCGCACAATCGATTTCGCCTGTTCGCAGCCGTGCCTCTCCAACATGTGCAAAGGCAGGCTCGCTGTGCGTCGCCTCAAGTACGTGGTCTTCGGAACCTCGACCCTGGTGGCCTTCTTCGCTGTCACCTACGCCGTCATGCGAGTGTGCGTCAGCGACATGAACTGGCACGTTGAACAGCGAGACGTCATACCACGCCTGGTGGGCACCCGCGGGTTCCCCATGCTGCCGCGCGTCGCCTGTCCGCGATACCTGGCCGTCGTTGTCTGCAGCGCCGCCGAGCTGCGATACGCGTCACGTGGGGTCACGACGTCACCACCGACAAGGGCACCGGCGTATTCTTTCTCGTCGGCAAACCCAGTGGCACGGTACGCGGCGCCAAGCACATCTTTGCATATTCCTTTCTTCCTTTCTCATCAAGAGTTGTAAGCATAGGTAGGCGAACTCATTCGTGAGTCGACTCAGCGAGACTCACTCATACTTGGGTAGAGCCGTGACTCTGCATTTGAGTGGGTCCCGGAGAGTAAGGTTTTGGCGAGTCCGAGTGGTTCCGGTTGAAAAAATATTTAGTGAGACTGAGACCGAGTGAGCCCTAAACGCAAAATGGATTGCTTGAGTGTGTTTTCAGTGTGTCTGAGTGAGCTTTTCATTATTTTGCCGATTACGGTTCTAATTACTGGAATTCAGTGTTAATATAAGCGTTGCATCGGCTCACGCTTATAATTAAGCCAATTCAGACATACTCCAAAGCACCAGCGTTTATACGCCAGCTCAATATTTATTGATGAGAGGCGTGGGTGAGTCAGGATCGGGTGGGTGTTACGGGGTCTCTCCCAACCTCGGAAAGCTTTTCCGAGTATTCTTAGTAAGAAGATCTCCTGTGAATTATCTCTAGCAATAAAAATGCCCGTACTGCATTGCAACTACTTATATAATTCATGAAGGTACAAGATCACAAGGCGACAAGTACAGCACTGATTACGCGACCTACAGGTGTTAAAAACGTTAACACCATGTTCAGAGAAGCCAATTCTACAATGACGGACGCATAGGTCGAGTCACTAAGACTTACTCGGACTCAGACGGAGCCGGAAGTCTGAGTCCAAAAAAGTAATACTTTGTTCAGTCCGAATGAGTCCGGTTGTGGAAAAGTGTGGTGCTTTTGAGTTCTAAGTGAGTCCAAGGGCAAAATATCTTTCATAAGAGAAGCTCGACAATATATATATATATATATATATATATATATATATATATATATATATATATATATATATATCCCCATCAATATGACTTCACTTATAATCATATCGTGGTTTCGGGACGTAAATGTTCAGATAACATTATTATTCTAACCTATATAGGATCAACTTCATTTGCGCATACCTATACTGCAGAAGCTTCACTTCGCAGTTGTTGGTTAGGATCCTTCCGACGTATAGGTTGATTTTTCGCCGCCTTTAATGCTTTTCAATTTGTGAGAGTTAATACTCTTGAGTAAACAATAATAACAAATAATGCCTCTGGTGTTTTCGTTTGCTTAACGTGTCTCGGATTATTTTTATGGTTCCGTGGAAGAAGCTTGCACCCATTCCGTGCACTCGTTCTGACGCACTCGTGACGCTGTTGTTGATATCACCGATGTCTGACCCTTAGGCCTCGCTGGGTCGAACGCCAGGCCCTTCCTAGCCGGCTACGTCGCCCAGGGTCGGAAGACTGTCCGACGAGCCGGGTCCAAGTGGTACATGCCACTCGCCGTGTACGATCCGGACTGGCTGCCGTCGTACATTCACGGCAGCGGCTACGTGGTGTCGCGCGACGCGGTGCGGCCCCTATTCACCGAGGCACTTGCGACGTCCTTCCTCTACGTGGAGGACATCTTCCTCACGGGCGTAGTAGAGCAGAAGGTACGCAGTTCCGTGCTCCATAGCTACAAAGTGGCAAGTTGGGATAATTCGTAGTGGCGAGTTTGGATAGTTGGTAGACCTTCTCGCTTAAAAGGTTAGTTTAAAACCCGCAGAATACGAGGACAATGGAAGTGGACATGACTGCTCTTACACTCACAACTAAACCTTTATTAGTCTAGAAAAACATAAAAAATTAGGATACTTGAAGCTTCACACACGCGTAGAAGAGCAGGCCTGGCACTGAAACAGACATTTTTGCCATGATTACTATATTTTATTTTACGTTATACATAATTCATTACTATCACAATCACTACGTCTTTACAAGAATTTACTTATTACCACGTAGCACAATCATGACTCGGCTAAAGCAGTCGCGTCCCCTTTAACCGATATGGAATGATTCCAACACCTCGAGAATCATTTGAACTTTAGGCCATAAATTATTTAAGTTTAACAAAACACGAGATAACATCCACATATTTTACAATAAGCAGCTAGATGAGTATTGCTTGATGAATGTTTTATGCGTAGTGTTTCCTAAGCAGAAACTTTACGCATCTTCTTAACTCACTGTGGTGTTCACTTTACGACAAGAAAAGTTAATCATGTAGACTACCCCCGTTACTCCCACAACAAACTTGTTGCGGTGTTTTACAAAGCAAACTGTTCAGTCTTTCGGCTTATTAAAGGGCTGACATGAACTTCCCAGTTTATACACCTCTGCCGCGCGTGAGTCGCATACGTCCTGAACACGACTGCGACAATCATACGGTTCTAAACGCATGAATAATTCACAAGCCTTTTTCGAATGATATACTGCCAGCTACATCAGCAATCTGAAAAAAGCAAGAACTATAGATTATTCTACATACGCGAGGATATTTCTCATACATTATAGCGATGATCTGCAGTGCATGATTGACGTACTTATTCTAATGAGTGGGGTTTATACGGCCGTAAAGTGTTTCACTAAACAGATTATTGGGCATCGGCCCTCTTTAAATATGCGAAAAACTGAAGTTTGGGTGGGCTGGCACACGGCATTCGCTTTTGTGAGAAATTTGGTGTTCACAAACCCTTCAGAACTCAAAACGAAGTAACGCACACAGTCCTTTGTTGCTGTGTTCCTTATCAAGCGTTCTCGCTGAATTTCCCGATAACATCAAATATTACTAGCGCATTGGAAATATCCAGGTACCTTGCTTAATTTATATCTTTACTAAATCTCATATATTAAAGCTGGTTTTGCGAAGACCTGATAGGTAATACTGGCGTATAATATATGATGGTTATAAGTAGCACAATTTATTTTCTGAGATGAATAACCATAGTATGGCTCCCTCAAGGAATCCTGAATACCTCAAGGAATCCTGACGCTGGGTGCATAATCAGAAGCTGTTAAGCCTGTGGGAAAGATCACTTACGAAAGTAATCCTCAATAAGTTCGCCCTTCCTTCGCCCTTCTAATAAGCTCGCCCTCCTTTTGTATGAAAACACAAGCACCCTACAACAATTCCGTTTAAGCGACTTGGTAAAGCGATGGAGTTCGATGCCCCGAACATACCATGAATCTCCGTTCGACTAACGTTCGACACATTTATGTCGCCCTTGAGCTACATATGAGCATCGACACCACTGTGTCCTGATGGGCATCGGAAGACGTAACATGATCGCGCGTTTTCCGAATACTATTTATGCCATTTGATTCTACAACGGTAATATATTCACAAACGCCCACCTTCCTCGCCGCTCTTTGCCTTCAGCGTTGGCAGCGCTTCGATGGCGTGCTCCGGTGGGTGAGTACGCACGCTCGGATGATGTTTGGCTTGAAAAACTCCCCTAGATAGCAGTGCCTGCTTTCTGTTGGGCTATAAATGTCTCTGATTAGGAGTTTACATAACACCACTATCGCTCAAGGCACAGTCGCTGAAGCGCACAGATTCCACATTACTCAATGATCCACCTGTCTCTTTTATCGGCTTAATTGATTAACAAAGTCAACCCAAGCCCACGGGTGGTTGAGACTAAATATATGACCGTGATACCCATAACTTTGTCCATGCCATCGGTGATCGCATTCAAGCCATTGTAAAGTGTATGAGCTCAGTTATTCCACCGAGTAACAAAGCCTTCTTGTGAAACTTCAGCAAATTAGCGTCTATATGCCTAGTGAGGACTTGTTTTTGAGGAGTAAACAAGCAAAGTACAGGTGATACGCAGACATTGTGCAAACGCAACTCATTTATCATTACGCCGAAGGGGCTACAAAGTTCAATTCCAGAGCCCTGCATGACGAAACGAAGATGTAATTATGAGGAACGCTTTATAAGAGGTACTGTGGATTATTTGAACCCAAAGTACATGCATGTAAACCTAGGAACACAGGAATTTCGGTATTTAGCACCCATTGAAATGCGGCAGCTGCAGCTATAAATCAAACTCGGGACCTCGCGTGATGGCTATGGCTAAGAGTGAAGCCCCTTTGTGTGGGAGGTAAAACGGTTCCAGTATGTACAGCCGCCCAGGTGGTATACCTAATGTACGCATTCCAGCAGTTAGGATCACTTTTCTTCGAATAACTTCTGCTACTGCTACCTAAAGCAACAATCATGCTCAGAGATTGATTATTCCGTACAAACTACGTAACTCCATTGAAATCGTCACTTGTGTTTTGTGATAGCCTCAAGGACCACCTATATGTGCCGGGAACGTGGTCGCCATAGATCAATGGTGGGCGCGCAAGCCTGCCAACTAGTTGCATTACATGCAGCGGGTGCCATCAATTGGGCCATCGGGCACCGTGATTATGATCGATTGTTTTATAATAAGCGGCATATTACGCAGTGCTGGAAAGAACTGGTGCAGGAAGTGCGATTTTATGTGCATCCGAGAAAAGGTGTCAAGGCAAAAGGTATAGATGTCGCCGAGGAGAGCTTTTCGCGTTGATGTGATGTCTGCACCTGACGATCGCATACTGTAAAAAAATCGAACCGAGATGGGAGTAAACGACTTCTCCTCTAACGCGCGCACCCATGAGTGTTTTATAAAGACCATATGGAGGGACAGTGTTTATAAAATTCCCATCAGGGCATTCGGCACTAACCTTCGTTTTAGTCATTTGGCAGCTGCGGTCACATGAGGCAGAAATAAAGATAAACTGTTATTAGAAGCAATTCAGCTCCTTGAATAGACTGTGTAACGTTGTCCCTCCATCCACACTGCTCCCCTCGCTGCGGGTGTTGGAGCGGTGCCAAGTGGCTAACGCCCTCTTACCAGTGCATGGAGGCATCTCTCTCCCCCGCCTGCCGCGCGCTCGCCGTGTCTCTCTCGCTTCACCCACTCCGCTGCTTACAACACTCGAGCCCACTCCTCATGGGGGCATCATCTCACCCGTGCCTATAGGGGAGACCCGCTCATGTTTGCCCGCTGACGCCAGCGCTTGCCTTTCCTCTGCCAGAAAAAGCGCACAATAGTAGCGTGTAGTGACGCTTCCACTCCCTTTCGCTTCCACGCATTTGCGAAGCGCACGCTGCACGTAAAACGTCCCTCGTTCCGCGACGTCAGCCCAACAGAAAGGGGGGAACTATTGCTGCGTCGTCAACTGTCACAAGAACCATGCAAATACGAAGGGGTCGACTCCACCAGTGAAATCCTACCAATTCCCAAACCGATGGTACGAAACAAGCAGACGAGAACCTCATTTTTCTTAAGTGGAAGTGTAATTCTGTGAGGGCATGATCAGCACGAAAATTCTGTTGAGCAGGCTGTGCCGCAAGGTATTGCCCAAGATGACCCAGCAATGCAAGATGAAGAGAACTCTGTTTTCCTCAATGTCACGCTTTCAAGTGATTTAGAATTGCTAAAGTAGCCTCTCACACCAACCAGTAATTTGCTTCGTATCGGCTACATGGCTGAGCAGACGCTGCCCTTTTACACTATTGCTCCCACGAAAAAAATCCTCAACCGGGCGCAACGCGAAACTCTCAAAAACACGTGCAGAACGCGTGCAGCGTGCGAGCAAAGCAACGTGTTTTCAAGGCAGGTTGAAGGGGACAGCGGAAGGGTTAACACTCGAGTAACCAGTTTTCACCCTACATTGACAGCGCCAGGCTCTGCAGCACCTCCCTCGGCGTGGGTCTCCCCTATATATCTTTTACGAACTTTTTTACCAACCAGAAATTTTACCAACATTTTAACGCTGCTTGCCGCGCGATGACGCTGACGGGCGGGATGCCGTCGGGGCGCGCTTCTCGCTAGCGTACGCGTACCTTTCGCGGCTGTCGCCAGCGTTAGAAGGGTTAGCGAAGCCGATTGTGTTTGCGAATGGCGACGTAAACACAGACGAGGCGCGAGCCATGGGGAAGCCTAACGCAAGCGTCGACAGTGGAAGGCCAGCGACACCGACGAAGTGCGAGAAGGCCGATCGCGTTCGAGAATAGAGACGGCGCGTGGGTAACACCGACGAGACGCGAGCCAAGGAAGCCGAGCGCAAGCGCCTTCAACGCGTCCCTCCTCCCGGGTCTTTGCGTTTCAAACATGCGTTTACTCCAGTAACCGACAATGAGTCTCACTTCAAACCATTCTTCCAGCACCGGCGTTGACGGCCGTTTCAACCGGGTCAACGCCGAGCTCCCCGCTGCTGCTTCGTATCCCATCAGGGTTCCCTTCGGGGATATGGTCCGTAGTTGTTTTTTTTTGCATTGCAGCAGCCTTTATTTTCTGTGAAACACATTATTTGCCCCGCAGGTGGCCAGTGCTAGCTTGTAGAGCTCACCACGGCGTGGCACCGTCCCCGGAGGTCGGGGCGCGCGCGTCGCCAGCGCAACTCTCACACCGGTCACCGGCCAGCTTGTCATAGTCGAGTGGAAGCCTACTTCAGACCGCTTCGAAGATTTAGATGGTGAAACTGCAGGAATAACCACTGACGATCACATAGCTTACTTTTGTGAGCATTAATTTATTCTTCTGACTTGGCCCTTTGAATCGAGGCATTCGCGGCGTTTCGTTGAGCAATTGGACGGATGTCCAGCGTGGTTCAACGGTGCGAAATACCTTGAAACGTTCACACTAAACACGAAACATTCGTTGCAAATCTTCGCTGCAGATGATTTTGTTGCCTGTCGAGAGATGCTCACATGTTCGCTTGCACACAAGGCACTGGTGTTTCACACCGACGTGTTGAACGGATGCATGTTCACACACACGCACGCGCTATGTACCAACCAAAAAGGATTTTAAGACTCCCATAGAGAGCTTGTAACTACGTGACCTGAAACTCCAAGGGGAGTTTAACAAGGTTATGTCGTTCATAAAGTCCCTCACTAAGCAATGTGCCTTTTACGACAACATGTCCCGAGTTAACTCAGCTACCAGGGAGGAAATAAATAATGGGGGCAAGGGAGGTTATGGGGTTCATATATGCTGGAGAACTCCCATCTCAGCTAATATTTGCTTGCATATGTAACCGAAGTCAGTGGCGCACAAAATCTCTCAAAAGTTTTCAGTTTTGGTTGCATATATGTACACGCACACAAACGCACGCAAGAACATATATAAAGTATTGTTGAACATACCCCCCCCCCCGCCTCTTCCTACCGAAAAACATTTCTGGCTACGCCCCTGGCCATGGGAGACGCTACATCGGCTCTACAAGTGAAGCTATACTGAGAAACATACTTTTTGTGGGCTTTTTTTCTCGCGGGAGAGTGTTTGTTAGAGTGTTTTACAACAACAGCGCACGTTGAACGCTAATAATTCATGCTATATATCAGCCTGTACGTAACGTAACGCATTTAAATTTAACGTACGGTAACACAAACATCAAGAGAGATGAAGAGCGAGGATGCTCAGGAGAGACCTTGAGTCACGAATTAGGTACGAAAGTGCCAACGCATGCGTACAAATTTAATACGACATCGTGCGAAACATCGGGCCTTACCATATAGCGCACACCTATCCACAGAGAGGCTATAAGGTGGAGAGCGTGAGCATAAATATAGAGGGAGTGAGAGAAAGAAAACCAGCCGTGTTCCTTTCTGTATATAATCTCTATAGGTTTGCTTTCATGCGTTATTCTAAAACTCCTTATTAAGGGAGAAAATGGTAGCCACTTAGTGCCCTAACTTCTTTTTTTTTCTTTCTCGCCCTTAAGAGAGAGTCTTACAAGAGAGTCCTTATAATGTGAGAGAAACATTTTCTGAGAGTTTCTGTGAGAGAATTTTTATCTCTCTGACTCTCTTAACAAGAATCCCTATGAGTGCTCTTGTCAGAATAGTGGTGCTGTCTTGTTCACTCCTCGACGTTCCCCGAAACCTTCAAAATTTTTTTATCGCACACATGCAATGCGTACACATAGCAAACACGCACACGAACATATATACCTTCCGCAGAAATGTTGGACTAGAACATTTACCAATATTACTGAACCCTTCACGTATCAATAATCTCATAAAAGCTTCGCACTTGGGGTCGAACTCCTACTCGCGAGTTTTTTTGGCAACTGAATGACTAAAAACGAAGCTTTTCTTGACTTTGCTACTGGGAAGTTTCGTGTGGTATTCACGGCTAATTCAAATAATAATTGAAAAAAGTGGCACAACCAACATATAAAAAGTCCTTCTCCGTTTTTTTTCCAAATGATGCTTCTGTTGACTGACCTGTGAAGCTGGTGTTCCAAAAAAAATCCTCCCCCATGACTACACACTAAACGAAAATGACCTGAAATAACCTCAAAAACTGGGTAAACCATATGTCCTCTAGCGCACTACCTTTCCTGGGTTTTTTTTACCACCTACTATCGAGGTAAAAATTTACTCTCGTGCTAACCGAGTTTTTGAACGTAGGAAGAGTAGTAATTATTTACCCCAGTGAGGTTTTGAGGCAGAATATAGAGAGTAAATTTTTACTGCCTTCGCAAGGTTTTTGAGGTGATTTCTGGGAGTTATTTCCGGTGGTAAAAAAAATAAAAATTGACAGGTGCATTTGCTTAGAGTCAACTAATTTATTAGATAGCAGAATTCATTGAATTCATTAAACGGCAGAATTGGTGACACATAGATTCACGTACAGACAAACACGCACACACAACAAATGCAGAATAATACACAACTCGAACAGACTGCACGCGTTGCTCGTCTACACTTCGACAATCCGGTATATATAGGCACGATTTTTTGACCGGCTGTGTAGTACCGGTAGGAGAGGTCTTTTTTTGCATGGATTAACAACAACGGTTGAAGGTGCAAGCGTAATCTTAAGGAGGGCTGCAGGGCACTGAATTTCACACCGATGTTTTATTTGAAATCTACCCAGCCTCACCTTTCTGATTATCCAATAATTATTGGTACACCGGGCTCATGGCCCCACGCGTGTTAGTACTGCTGATGCACAAGTCCTTATAATATACCTAAGTACGCACAAACCATGGTAGCTCAATGATTTTCATAGGGCGACGGTGCACAAAGACAGTAGCAGCACGTATTCATCACAACGGGCGTAGAAGAGCGGTCCACGCCCGCATACAAGCTGCTTACCGAAGGCGTGCTAGGCGTTTTCGAGGAGCACGGCTATTCGATGTAACACTGCTGGCGATCACAGAACACATATCCTGTGCGAATTTCGTCGTCATTTCAGACACAAATGTACACGTGACCGCTATCATACGGGGACGGGGCGGTGTATGCATACTTCCAACGAAAGACCACCGTACGGGTTTTCTTCGTGCTCACCGGCAGCCGCTTGTTGGTTCCGTCTGCCTCTTGTCGGCTCCGTGCTACATGTTCGAGAACAGTTGGTGCATGAGGTGGGCGATTCGGGCAGCACTTTACTCATGCGGACATCGCCTACTGTGGAACAAAATATGTGCGATGCTTCTTTCACCTGCCCCGGCGAAACACTCCCACTGGTCACTGGCGGCTGCGGCTTGGTGCCGACGGCAGAGTGAAGCATTTTGCTTATTGCTTCTCCAGTAGGCAAGCACGGACTAAGACACCAGATTGAGTTTGTTACCACTGGCAGATCTTCGCGATTGGGCTCGGTAGGAAGACATCCGCGACGTGCAGGTTCGGAGGTGCTCGGAAGCGCACAGTCGCTCGATGAGGAAACACGTGAGATCCATCAGGCCAACCAGGCACACAGATACCGAGCTTCTTGCACCGTCTGTCTCCAAGGCCACCGCCGAGCAAAAGCCAACAATTTGCGAAGTTATGCAGGACAACTTTCCACATCAGGTTTTCTTTCTTTTTTTTCTTTTTTGAGAGCTTCCCCCCCCCCACCGTCTTTTTTTTTGTTCACAAAATGCGGTTCTCGCTTGTTGTGCTCATGCTGCCCCCTGTTCTAGTAAAAGTGCGTCGACTCGAGGTCAGTCCTGAGGCACGGCGATGCCAAAAAAAAACATCTGTGGTCCTCGCGTATCATCAGGATTCACTGATAGCGTCACAAGGGTGGTATGGAGCAAAAGCCGCCGAAGCAGCTGCACCTTGCAATCACGTAGTAATAAACTCTGAAACACAGGTTAAAAATCACGTGATAGAAGACGGCCTACGTGGTAAAATTCACAATCTTTTACTACTTGCCTCAGAGGTGGGGGTAAAACTATGTAATATACCATCTTTTCCTCCTACACGAGGTAGTATATTTAAACGCGAGAGAGTTTTCAGAGGTCATGAGCCGCCAAGAACCCCAAACTCGAATGGTTTATGCTTACAGTGTAACCACACCAAAGAAATATTATTAAAAAACAAAAGTTATCTATCCTGGGCAGGTGTTGGAACCCGGCACTATTCACGGCATGCAAGTGGCCAGTTCTCTCTTCGGTTGGACCTTCCAAGATCAATTGCGCTCCATGTGTGACGACCTCCCGCACTTCGCACGTGGGCATCGAGTTGACGAACTCACGCTGCTTCATCCCCTATTCGGTCTGGTATCCTTGCGACTACCGCAACTTCATCTCGACTCACGAGTGGGACCTCGAGCAGCTGCAGATCGCCTGGCAGAGCGTTCACTATGCCGACGACATCTGTCCTTCAGCTGAGGAAAGCTTGCTTGCGTGCTCTTACGCCCGCGTTCCCAAGAAGAACACGTTCCTCGAGCCTTGGTTACGGCACGCAGGTTAATGTCTGTTGCCGTGTAGTTGCTATATGAACGATGGACGTTAAAAAGAAGTGCGCGTGGGATTGAGTGATAAGGTGAGCGACAAATGTGCCGCAGGATTTTGGTGGGGTTGCTGTTGCTGTTGTTATTGTTGTTTGACCCTCGAAGAGATAGCATATGGTTCGTTTAATTCCTCATATTTTCACGTATACTTATGATTCGATCATGAGAAAATAAAATCGAGTAAAGCGAATGTTAGTTGCATCACTATTGAATAAAAGTCATAACCACAATTTGTAACCACGAATCTCTTTAGCAAATTGTTGCTTGTCCCACGAGCCAAATAAAAAACTATCATCTTAGGCGGCTATCTGTCACAGAATTTGGGTAAGTTCCATTACTCAGCACTGGTTCACGAAAGATGAAGAAGGTATTGATTGCCCCAACCAACTACTGTGAACGACGGCAGTGAGCCAAAGACCCCGAATGCGTAACACAAGAGGATACTATATGAGAAGGGGGAAGGCAGCGGCGGCTGCGAGAAGATCCCGAGCCGATGGATAGGAGCGCCAACAAAGACGAGCCAGTAGATCTACGGGAGGTGGAAGCACTTTGTTTTAGCTCGAGTTTCTTTCTTTGGAGTTTGGACAACCGTGTCGTGTGTGTGACCTAACGCAAACCACTCTGTGCACGATAATCAACGTAGAAAACGCGGATTGTGTAGCTAAAGCCTATCAACAGCCAATAGAAGTAACATAAAAGTCGCATCACCTATCCAAGGCCTACACAGACAACCTATGTGCAACCTAATCATACTGTGGAATCGTCCGTTTTCGCTGTTTCAAGCCTTGCGCCGCTTAGCGCAAGCTTCACCAGTGTTTTTTTTTTCCTTTTTTTCCAGCCCTTTTTATGCTCCCACCATTTTTTTAACAATTTCTATACAGCCATTCCAAGTACATCCATTTTCCTTTTTTTGCCATGATCCTGTTCAATTTTTTTATAATCGTGGTATGGATAAATATAGGAGTTACGAAGTACACAATTTGTCCAGGACTGAGATGCTGCACAGTCGCTCCCCCCCTCTCCCCTTATCGCACGACCGTATAACGCAGCCGAAGAGGCCGCTAAGCACTCGCCACACAGAGGGGCGGGAATCCTGTCATCGAATCTTAAATAGCTGCACTCGCCTACTGGTAAATCAGTATCTCTGAGAATGAGAAAATATTTCTGAATCCTTGATTTCACGCCGACGTATTTGCACTGGTGTTTTGTTAGCAGAAGAAGCCGTTGCGAATCCGCCATTGCGAAATTGGCGCATATATAGTTTTGGAATTATCATTCGTCAGGTTAATAAATGATTACGCACCTACAATAATGTGCTGGTTGTTATTTTGGCTCAATAAACGATTTCATTGCAACGTCTTGCGATATAACTGCGGTTTATTTTATCGTGTTGTGGTATGTAGTGAAACTTCGAGAGCAAGCCCGCACTTCCCAGGCCAATTCATCACTTCTTTCTTTTCACAGGTGTAAACTTAGGGCTTGTTTTCTTTGTGAGACACATCATTACTAAGAACTAAGAGACAGTGATGCCAAGAGAAGTGCATACAGAAGTGTATATACGTTGTCATCGTTTTCTGTTAGTTCCCGTTATTTCTTTTCACCAGTCGTTTTGAAGACGGCTACGAGGAAGAAATGCCTTTTCTTGGGGACGAATGAGAGCGGCTGCTCTCACGCGATACACAAAATATTCAGTGCAGCGAGAGGAAATTCACTACGTTCTGCAGTTTGATTTCGCTGCGGTCGGCAGTTTGAGAGTGATTTTGTACGTTCTGCCTTTCTACACTGAATTAACGTAATTTTGCTCTTTTTACGTGTGTCTTATGCACAGGACGCGCCATCGAAAAAAAACCTCGCTGTTCTTAGATACCGCATGTCACCTCGTGCGACATATATACGAGTACATGCATGAACTTAATTTTGGCCAAGAATTAAGTCTGGCCAAAAAGAAGAAGAAGACTCCAATATCCCAACGGTTTAGGCATTTTCGAAATTTTAAAGCCATGCGCTAAGACTATCTGATATGCTTTCATAAACGATCCAGACTCCTTCTTTCTTGCCCATTGGCGAAGGTTTCGAACACCTCAGGCTATTTTCGTCCAGAAACAACTTTAGACAGAATAAATGTGAAAACTCGAGATGTGCTTGCAGCGCAGGTTTAAAGCCAGAATTTTAAGATAGAATTTCATGATATCTTCCCTTATAAGCCCGAACTTCAGTCATACAAGGTCTTAAATATCAATCTGGAGGATTATCTTGCGCAAGCCGAAACAAATATTATCATACCACAGATGTATCAGTAATGCAAAATAAGAAAGTAGTAGGTATATACTCCCATTCACTTAGCTGGCCTTTTTCATCGAGCTTGCCGGATTTCACCCCCTTTTTTGAAGCGGAATTGTAGGAAATAACTCTAGTGCTGCGGAAGGTACCTTTGAACGCCCATAACACAACAATAATTACTGATTCCTGTGAGTATGCACGTCGATTATGGCGTCATCAAAACCAATGGCCTTAAAGACACTCCTTATGCTATAGTCCCTCTTCAGCTGCAGCTACTGAAATATTTTGAGTACCTGGCTATGGCGGATTAAAACTAAATTAAATCACTGACTCTCTAAGATGAGTGTCATTGAATGGTCCAGTACTATTTGTCCATCCCGAAGTAGCCACAATAACTACGACAGGATACAGAAAATTTTCGCTTCGTGCGGATGCTATGGAATGAATAACAATAACTACAGATTTTACTCACTTCAAATGTTTGTAGAAAATTCAGTAACGTCCTACAAGACCATTGGAAATCATAAGAACCAGATATCGATACCGTGCCCCCCCCCCTTCCCTCTCTCGCTGAATTTCTATTCACTCAGGGCTGGTCTGGCGATATCATCGCTATGCAACTTTTGTTCTGAACCAGAAACAACAGAGCACTACTTTTTGTCATGCCACCAATACACATTGTTAAGAAAAAAGCCTTTTAGTAATCTAAATCGCTAGCCTGCGGCTGAACTTCCCAATTGAGAAAATACTTTCCTTCAGTGTTGTTGTTGTTGTTCACCCATTGATAAAGGCGCATACCAACTTTGAGGGATTGGCCAAGAATCGAGTGGTTTTAAAAATTACTGTTCAGATTTGGAATAATGGAGGTATAACAGAAAGATTACCGCTTGCCTAGGAAAGTGTGGTGCTTAATGTAATGCATACAAATATTTACATAAACGAATTTATCCTTAGACCAGAGCAATTATCTGATTTTATACGTATATAATTGTGTGAACATGTTCGTATATTGGAACTGGTTAATTAGTCAACCAATTAGATTTATCAATATAGTCCCGGACGGCCGCGCATTCTGTCGCGTTAGAGAAACCAGAAATTAAAGCTTCAAAAGACAAAATGACAGGCACAGATAAGTCCATACCAACACCACGAAAAGGTATTTCTGAACGGGTGTTTCGTAATGTGTTACACCGCCTGCAGGTCAAAAAGAAATGATCTATTGTTTCCTGTTCACCACAGAACGCGCGCAGTGGCGAAAGTGCCTGAGCAGACCTGTGTTTATAGAAATTTAGATTTGGTACCCGGCAACGAAGCATTGTTATAGCTACTTCTGTTTACGAGTGCGGCATAAGTCTCTTCGCGAGGGATATAATAAATGGTGATATTCTCCTCTTTGGCGATATTCTGCTCTCGATAAACTCTTCTTTTAGCGGTCAGATAAGTTAGTGTGCATTTTCCCTGCTAGGGGCATTCGACGCGGCTGAAATTTGTATTTCAGAATGTATCGAAAGACCGTTAACAGAGTAGTTACCACGTCGCTTTTCATAAAAAATTTAATAAAAATTTTTGTAGTAATCAAGAAGGGTGTAAGGCAGGGGGACACAATCTCCCCAATGCTATTTACCGCGTGCTTACAGGAGGTTTTCAGAAGCCTAGAATGGGAACAGTTAGGGATAAGAGTTAATGGAGAATACCTTAGTAACCTGCGCTTCGCCGATGACATTGCATTGTTGAGTAACTCAGGGGACGAATCGCAACTCATGATTACGGAGTTAGACCAGGAGAGCAGAAAGGTGGGTCTTAAAATTAATCTGCAGCAAACGAAAGTAGTGCACAACAACCTCGGAAAGGAGCAGCGCTTCGAGATAGGTAATAGTGCACTTGAAGTTGTAAAAGACTATGTCTATTTAGGGCAGGTAATAAGCGCAGAGCCGAACCACGAGATTGAAGTAACTAGAAGAATAAGAATGGGGTGGAGCTCATTTGGCAAGCACTCTCAAATTATGACAGGTAGATTGCCACTATCCCTCAAGAGGAAGGTATATAACAGCTGTATCTTGCCGGTACTTAGCTACGGAGCAGAGACCTGGAGACTTACATAGAGGCTTCACCTTAAATTGAGGACGACGCAGCGAGCAATGGAAAGAAAAATGGTAGGTGTAACCTTAAAAGACAAGAAGAGAGCAGAGAGAATTAGGGGACAAACGGGGGTTAAGGATATCATAGTTGAAATAAAGAAGAGGAAATGGACATGGGCAGGCATGTAGCGCGTAGACAGGATAACCGCTGGTCATTAGGGTAACTAACTGGATTCCCAGAGAAGGGAAGCGGGCTAGGGGGAGACAGAAGGTTAGGTGGGCAGATGAGATTAAGAAGTTTGCGGGTATAAATTGGCAGCTGCAAGCGCAGGACTGGGTTAACTGGCGGAACATGGGAGAGGCCTTTGTCCTGTTGTGGACGTAGTCAGGCTGATAATAATGATGATGATGATGATGATAAAAACGGTGACTGTATGAGTTCAAATATTGAGATTCTCTTGACGCTCGAAAAGGAGCAGCCCATTGGCATAGACTGCGTCTCTGTCAGTTAATTTGTTCAAATTGTACCGCGGTTAGCCGTGGTACTTTTTGTCGATCGGCATTACGGAGCTCCGTTTCAATTCAGCTTTGATATATCAATGCGACCTTGCAAGTGCGTCAGACTTTACGGGCTGCTACGTCGAAGCGATTGCGCCTAAAGGCTGTGACCCATGTCAGCTGCTGTGCTTCACTGACGTCAGCTGCGGAGCCTCCTCCGTGAAAATTCAACGCCGGCAAATCGCTTGGAGACTTCTTACGAAGATGGAACAATCATGCACAATGTGGGCTCATTCGCCGGTGAGTGAAAATGCGCTGCTTCGCTTCTATACATGGCCCTTGTCTTTTGCGTGCCCTAGAGTTTTTGTCATTTCTTAAGGCTTTTCAACTTGTACAGTTATTGAGATTGTGGGGTCTCGAAATGGTGAGCGAGCACCACGCTCTTGTAGTGAAAGGAGACAGTACACACGGTCGGTACGAACCAAACAACATACACACATTTATTTTACTAATCTACAACGACGATATCGTCCGCCGAATCGATACATCAATCGTAATTATCACACTACGACATCCGTACACACTATTACCATACACTCCATGACAAACACAATGACGCGACAAACATACAATAACATGACAAACACAATAACACCCAAGGCGGCGTCACCAACGCTTGACTTACCACGAAGGGCACCGACCCGCGGCCCGCGTCGCCGCGCACCGAGGACTCACGCTAGAGACAACTGTTCGCGGCAACCGCCACGCGCAGAAGAGACTCGCTCAACTCTCGCCCGCCACAAAGGCTTGCTTTCCACCAGGGTTCACCGCCGGTGCTACACCATGATGATGATGACGATAGTGGTGGCCAACTCTCGCGAACACAACGCCACCTATCGCCTGGTGGTTGTCACCCAAAATTCGGCTTTTGGGCGAGACACGTGGGCCACGTAGCGCAAACAACCTTACAGGGGGTATCAGCACCCCCACAAGACGCACACCCTGTGAATGTTTGAGAGTGTTTACTTTGTTGTCACATTGCGTGAAAATATCTTTACTGCTAAAAATTGTAGCCCAGATGACACCACGCGTTCTACCGGTTCCTACTCAAAATGAGTCTCCTGCAATCACCATCATCTTCAGCCGGACTACGTCCACTACAGGACAAAGACCTCTCCCATGTTCCGCCAGTTAAACCGGTCCTGTGCTTGCTGTTGCCAATTTATACCTGCAAACTTCTTAATCTCATCTGCCCACCTAACCTTCTGTCTCCCCCTAACCCGCTTGCCTTCTCTGGGAATCCAGTAAGTTACCCTTAATGACCAGCGGTTATCCTGTTTACGTGCTACATGCCTGGCCCATGTCCATTTCCTCTTCTTAATTTCAGCTATGATATCCTTAACCCCCGTTTCTTCCCTAATCCACTCGGCTCTCTTCTTTTCTCTTAAGGTCACACCTACTATTTTTCTTTCCATTGCTCGCTTCGTAGTGCTCGATTTAAGCTGAACCCTCTTTGTAAGTCTCCAGGTTTCTGCTCCGTAGCTAAGTGCCGGCAAGATACAGCTGTTATATACCTTCCTCTTGAGGGTTAGTGGCAATCTACTTGTCATAATTTGAGAGTGCTTGCCAAATGTGCTCCACCCCATTCTTATTCTTCTAGTTACTTTAATCTCGTGGTTCGGCTCCGCGGTTAATAACTGCCCTAAGTAGACATAGTCTTTCACAACTTGAAGTGCACAATTACCTATCTCGAAGCGCTGCTCTTTTCCGAGGTTGTTGTTCCTTACTTTCGTTTTCAGCAGATTAATTTTAAGAACCACCTTTCTGCTCTCCTTGTATAACTCTGTAATCATGAGTTGCAGTTCGTCCCCTGAACTACTCAGCAACGCAATGTCATCGGCGAAGCGCAGGTTACTAAGGTACTCTTCATTAACTCTTATCCCTAACTGTTCCCATTCTAGGCTTCTGAAAACCTCCTGTAAGCACGCGGTAAATTGCATTGGGGAGATTGTACGTGTCCCCCTGCTTTACACCCTTCTTGCAGTAGCAGTTGATCCCCTGTAGATTTCTTTTAGGGTGTTTATATATAGTTCATCGACGCCCTGATTTTGCAGGGTCTGCATGACCTCTGATATTTCTACTGAATCAAACGCCTTCTCGTAATCTATGAAGGCTATGTATAGTGGTTGGTTATATTCTTAGCATTTCTCTATTACCTGATTGATTGTACGAATGTGGTCAATTGTTGAGTAGCCTGTTCGAAATCCTGCTTGTTCCTTTTCCTATCGAAAACACAAAACAAATGTGGGCATGGTGAAAACCACCACCCACCATTACAGTGGATTAATGTAGTGGGTGAATGGTGGGAAACGCCCACCATGGCGCATGGTGGGATATGGTGGGTGCTGCAGTGCCGGCAACACTTGAGCGCGAAATGGCGTCAGAATGACCGTCACGAGCTGCCACAAAAAATAAAAAAAATTCTATAAAAATGGTATAAAAAAAACACCCGTCCCGTAAAAAAAACAAGGTGCCATGGAGGATCGAACGTGCAACCTGCAGAATCGCATTCGGAGACACTAACCACTGCGCCATACCAATTATTTTTCTTTATTACACTGCGCCATACCCACATGTCGTTGGTTGTGTGTTAAATTGTTAGTTGTCATACAAACTTACGGTTCAACTTCAGGTATGCTTGTCGTGTACACGACATAGACGAGATCTGCACCTGCTACTAAAAATTGCACATTTACTAAACACAAGCAACTGCTGCCTATAACAATTGCCACTGTAATAATGGCACCAGTGCTATTTTTTTACAATTCACAACTGCAAGAAAAAAAAATTAAGTGGACTGGGGAGCAGCAACAGTTTACCGGCAAGGTCTGCCAAGTTTAATATCCGTTTCTCGCTCGTTTTAAAGGGCGACGTCTGCTCACGCTTTATGACGCTTCTAGGCTCATGCCATAGATATGCCCGCCTAATTTATTTGATGGAGTATTGGGATGCTTCTCGCTCAATGTAGAGGGCGGTCGTGCCAGCGCACGACCGCCCTCTACATAACGGCTTGGCCAAAACGAGTGCAGTGTGCCGGAAACATAACGCTATCATATTGGTTTCCCAAGCATGCGAATTGCCACGTCTGAGTTCTCGCACAAAAGCTAGAAAAGTACCGGCGAGTGCGACCGGCGGCTGTCGGTGAGAAGAGACCTACGTTCCCTGGGAGTGCTTGAATCGCGTCGCATCGATGTTTGTTGCTTCTTGACCGGACATCATACACAATGAAAAATGCTTCATTTAGTCTAATTGATGCCCTGGCGGCGCTGTATTGTCATTCTTAATTGTCGAAATCGTGTATTCTGAAACCCGTAAGCACAGATAACACAATTGTGCGGGCTCGGTCGGTAGGCCTAACCTTTGGTGGAAATCATGGTGGTAGAACATGTAATGTACAGATCCCAGCTTGGTACCCTATATAAATTGCCCGCCATTATAAGCCCACCCATCATCTGATTACTGCTTCCCAGCATTATCGCAATGGTGGGCAGAGCTTCTCAGCTTGGTACACCATTTGGCCCATCATAACAAGCAGCACCCATCATCTGCTTAGTGCTTCCTAGCATTATCGCAATGGTGGGAAGAGTTTCTCAGCTTGGCACACCATGTGGCCTACCATAATTAGCACCACCCACCATATGCTTAGGGCTTCCCAGCATTATCGCAATGGTGGGCAGAGTGTCCCATTATTGCCCACAATCTAGCCTCTGCTTTCCACCATCATTTCCACTTTACGCATCATATGTACACCATACCACCCCGTATGTCCTGGCATATCCACCATATTTTCCACTACGTCCCACCATACCCATCATAATTTCCACCATGCCCCCCATTATTTCCTCTACGCCCACTATGTTTTCCAGTATCCACCATGGCGATTTTTCCGATAGGGTTGGTTGATTGAATTTTAATGTTTTCTTTACTCTGTTAGCAATTACCTTTGTAAATAGCTTGTGTACTACAGAGAGCAAGCTGATCAGCCTGTAATTTTTAGAGTCCTTGTCATCTCCTTTCTTATGTATTAAGATGATGTTAGCGTTCTTCCAGGAATCTTGTACTCTTCCCGTCAGGAGACACCCCTATTCCACTCCTTATACTTAGCGCCATTGCCTCTAAGCTTTGTCTTTACTTTTCCTTCCTTCCTTGTCTGTTGGCTTCGTTAGGTTGAACGGGCAGACTCTGTTATCACAGACTTTGAATGTTCACAAGACCCACTGGTGATGATGGTCTAGAGGGGCAGTGCTTTAAAGTACAAATGCCTAACAAATACGCAAGGATGGAGAGATGTTATGTTTCGACGCGCGTTGGCAAGGATAGCGTGAACACGACCTGGTCGCAGCTGCCGCCAGCGGCAGCGACAGCTGCAACAACTAACCTGAGGCTCCTGGCATCGACCAGTAGAGGTGCCTTCGGGACGTTGCCGCGTGCATTATGCCCGAGATTTCTGGCCCTGGCGGTGAGCTAGGCGCCCAACCGTGCTTCCAAGCGCCAGGCCATACGTGACTCGTGGGCCCGCGATGCCCGGCCGGGACACAGTGCCGTCTACTTCCTACTCACCCGGTACGCCCAGGACGCCACTGGAAGAAGGAGCGTGGTCCGAGGTCATAAAAGGTGGACATCATAAACTCCAATTCGATGTGTATTCATCGCCACTGTCAGTTCATTTGGAGCACACTGCTGTCGCTTGTTGCAGGGAGTATTGGGAGTGGCAGGTCGACTACCAGCTCTGTGCTTCCAACTACTTTGTTGTGGGGTTTTGTGTAGTATCGCGTGAGGGCAATATGGCGCAGTAGAGCAGGTGATGGCGATATTGAAGTAAACATTTCTCTTTCAATGAATGCCTGCCCGCGAATGAAATCAGGCTTCCACTGAGGTACACAACTGACCAGACTTCCGATAAGACATGCCACTTGGTGGCATTGCCCCTGTGTGTTCGTGGGGGCGACGGAGATAAGGGGGACCCCCTTGACTAAATGAAGAGGGGCAGTGCCATGTCTACTTAAATTAGCTCCCGTCATTTCAAGAAAATGGCGGGTCCTATTGTGGAAAAGTGCAATGAAAGCATGATAGATGTCTTGAACGGTATTATAGCCAGGCAGGTTATGGACGATAATGCTGTCTGAAGGCCCCTGATGTGGCCCACCATGAACATTTTGTCACCTTTACTCCCGACGGAAAGCCAGGGATACTAAAGGTAGGCCACTATGGTATGAACTGCATTGCTTCTTTATTTTCTTCTTTATATCCTATGCTACGCATTTTGTCTTTTGAACTATATTATGCATGAAGGGGCTAAGCTAAAATTTGCCCCCCCCCCTCTTATTGGGGGAATCTTGAGCGCACCTACGCCCCCAATTATTCACAAAGCGGCCTCCTGGTTTCCTGTCATCGCAAACATTCTATGGTGCGTTACCGGCGCGATACTCACACACGAGAGTGACAGGGGCGTCGCGTTAGCTAGAGGTTTCGAAGCCTGTGATGTATTGGTAATGTTCCACCTATGCGACAAACCTTGCTTGCTTGCTTGTTCCTTTCTTTTGTTGCTCTCACCCACTAAGGGGGATTGGCCAAGAAGCTGGTGATTAATGCAAGTAAATACCTATAGATTTTCTAGATTAGGGGAATATGATTACTGTGTTTTGACTGTGAAATTAATTCGGCGCAATGTGAAAAAAAAGAAAAAAAAGGGGGGGGAGAAATAATAGAATTTCTTGAATATCTGTGGTGGAATCGTTATATGAAATTCTCCTGAAAGTTGAATCATTGCAGTGTATCAGCTAAATTATAAGTGGTAGTGTGACTAGTAAAATTAGAGAGCTGATGGCTGACTCAGCAAGGTAATCTTCTGGTGTTATATATGAATTCGCAGAGAGCCCCGCAGATGTTCCTGTCGCTATGTCCCAATGAAATGGCCCCAAAAGACAAAATATTGGGAGTATTAAGTGATATTCCTAATTTTCTGAATAAAATTTCGAAGCAGTTTTTTCTTTGATTTTTGAATCGGTGACATGTGATAAGAAAATGGTCGATATGTTCAGGTTCGTTACAGCTTGAGCACAGAGGCGATGGCCCCAGACCAGACCCGTTTAAGTAGAAATTAAGAGGTGGTACACAGCAACGTAATTTTGTTACCAAGACTTCCAATTTACGCGTGGGACACCATTTATTATTCCACGTGAATTGCAGGTGCAAGAAATCTGGATTCGGTATAATGGTTTTTGATGAGTCTTCAAGAAGGGAAAGTTTTCTAAACCTCGCTGCTGTTACATAAGCTGTAGTAGGCATGATTGGCACAATCGGAAGATCAAGAGATGTTCGCGCAAGTTTGTCAGTCATCTCGTTTATAAATATACTACGATGGCCTGGCACCCATATCATTCGAACTAGACGAATGTTATGTCCGCTTCAAATATTGGTGTACAATCTGGGAGGCGTAATGAAAATGACCAGAATAATGAGAGAGAAAAATACCCACACCTGCCTTCTCGCCACTCATAGATGCATGCGTTGCAATTACAGTATTAGTACCTAATTGAGACAGGTGTTGTTCTAATAAACCAATCAAATATTTAGAGGGCAAGTGTTTAGCGTTCATGGGGAAGATATCGTCAAATTCTATTCGCACTCGGCCGATTGGTTTGACAGATGGTGTGATCTCGAATATATTAACATTTAAAGCATCTAGAAGTGTTTCAACAAATAGCACTTGGGGTTTATATACACGGGACCAATGCTCATTGAAGAAGACACCAGGCTCGGCAAAGAATACAAATTGTCGCCTTCTTAAAGTGGATTCAGAAAATTTTAAATAGGTGTTTACTGTTAAAATACGAAATCTGCGAGCAAGGGTGGGGATCCGAGCTTCTTGATACAAAACATTGTTAGCTGTGAATTTTGGCACACCTAAACAACTACGTAGGGCTTCCCGCTCTAAGAGAATGAGGGGGTTTATTTTGTATGCTGGTCCACCAGAGAATAGTACACATCCGAATTCAAGAATCGGACGAACGTACATGCGATAAATCATGATCATCGTATCTCTGCGAAGACCGGAACGGAGGCGGCCAAGCCTACTTATCATTCCAACAGCCCGTGTAGCCTTAATTTTAATATATTCAATGTGGTCACGCCAGCTCAGTATTTGATCGTACAGTACACCCAGATATTTAATACAATTAACCTGGGGTATTATTTCCTGATGGTACTGAAGAGAAATAGTAACTGGTGCGTCCAACGGAAAAACTATTATAGTACTTTTAGTTACGTTCAAGTTCATATGAATTTTCTGAAACCAGGTTTCCAATGTTGCCAAATAGCACTGTAAAGTCGAATGTAGTGAATAAATATCGTTGTCAGATGCAAAGAACGCGATATCATCTGCATATACATATACGTGTACCTTATCACTCTGTGGTATTGAACTTAACAAAATGTTAAATACCACAGGCGATAGAACAGAGCCCTGAGGAACACCTCTCGTTTGGCTATACTTCGGCGTGGAAATACCTCGTTGGAAGCAATAAGATTTTCTGTCTTTTAAAAATTCGTATATCCAATTTGTTATGTACTGCGGGAACGTAAGCTCTTTTAGGACATTGATAAGAATAGCATGTTCAACACTGTCATATGCCTTGGCTAAATCAAGGGTTACTAGGGCCGCATAATGTCGTCTGTGCCGAGCAAGCTTTATACGAGCCTCTAAATCAACATGCGCCCACCATATAGAGTAACCTGGTCTAAATCCAATCTGGCACGCACTGAGTATCGCATTATCTGTTCTGAACTTCGTAACTCTAATGTAAAGTATTCTTTCTATTAACTTAACTACGTGTGATGTTAAAGCGATTGGCCTAATGTTATCTATCTGCATTCCTAGTCCCTGTTTTTTAAGAAGCGGTATTATTTTTGCAAGTCTCCAGTCAGGAGGTATCCAACTATTTTCAAGTGAATAGTTGAAAACGTTAAGGAGGTCTTCAGGAGAGATGTCGAATAATATTTTTAACATTTCCGAAGTGACGCCATCTGGTCCAGGACCTGTGTTTGGCCGAATACGAACGACGTGCGTAAGTTCATCCCTACTTACTTCAATAAAATCATTTTCGAATGACGGTTTTGCACACCTTATTTTGATTTGTGATGTAAATCTCTTCTCCAATTCTATTGCGATTTCCGTTAATGTATTTTCCAAATCAGTTGGAGAAAAAACTGCATCAATATTTACGTGTGCTGTAATAGCTTTACGATTACGGAGAAATCTGAATAGAGCTTTCTTGTCGCCACTCTTGGATAAGTAGGTGTACCGTTTTTCTTCATAATCGTCTTTCGCTCATGAAACTGTTCTCCTAAAGGTAGCTTTAGCAAATAAATAATTTCTCCAATTAGTCGGACATTGGTTGGTGAGAAGTTTTTTCCATGCAGCGTTGCGGCGTCTATATTCTCTGGCGCAATCCGCATTCCACCAGGCAGATATGAATTTTCCCTTTGTTGAAGATATAGTGAACTGTGATTTTTTAATTGTACACTTTAGGGTGGAACAAAGGCTCATAGCTTTCATATTTGTTTCCATATTGGGCAAGGAAGACAGCGTTGACTGTAAGTTCTTTTTAAGTTTAGAGTAGTTTACAAAACTTTGCACCTGGCGATCTACCATCACTAAAGGAATGCTGACTTCAAATACCAGGGGGCAGTGATCATTACTTGTAGCAGTATCAAGAACAGTCCAAGACGATATTGTCACACTTGAGCTAGCAAATGTCAAGTCTAAGACGGACCTTGAATTACATCGAACGAATGTCGGAACTCTGGAGTTCCAACAAATAAGGTTATTCCGGTTAATCCAGTCCCACAACCGTTTTCCTAATGAATCAGTGCGGAATCCCCATGAAACGTGATGGGAATTGAAGTCTCCCGCAAATAGCATACTGTTTCTGCAAAAACTCGTAGTCACGTCAAGGGCTCTTTCATCTTGTATTCCAGCCGGAAAGTAGTTGTTGACTATAGATAGTGGCGCGCATCCGGGAAAGTGAATTTCCAGAACCAATACTTCATAAACGTGTGATATTTGTTGGTAAACTAAGTGCGCTTTATGGCAAATTCTGGATGAAATGAAAAACATTAATCCTCCACCACGTGAGTCTCGGTCCAGTCGAAAGCACTGATAGTCTTTTAGATAGAAGTTTTGATCAGCAGACAGCCAAGTTTCTTGTAAAATTATGACGTCTGGAGATTGTTGAGAAATTAGGTATAATAAGTCTGTAGTTGCAAAGAGAATTGAACGGCAGTTCCACTGAAGCACTCTAAGGTAACCTATGATGATAAGCAAGCAGTAGCAACTGCTTGATCTAAGATACTATCTTTTAAGAAGTCCGCTTTAGTCATAGGTTCCTTTACACTCTTTTTTGTTTTCGGATGAGAACAATTATTAAGTTTGCTAGTGGGTGATCTGGTGCGTTTCAAAAGGCGAGCATCCATATCTACATCCCGATTAATTATTGATTCTGAATCAGATATACTTTCCTGCTCAAATGTGTTAGGACTGAAAAGCATTGCCTCGTTAACGATAGAGACATCTGACTGATGTTCGGCAGGTTTACTAATTGAGGCACTAGGAGGTTGGATACGCTTAGTTATTCGATCAGATGCACCCGACATCTGTGAATCCATAATACTATTGAGTGAGTCGGACAGATTGAGTAAAAATTTTTCTAATACTTTTTCTACGGCCTTTTCTACCATAGCAGAAATGGACTGAGAAAGTGATGCATCCATAGAAAGAGGTGGACGAGCTGCTATACCGGCCTAATCCTGACTCCTGCTTTGAATTTCTGCAATTGCTTCTCTACGAGAGCATCGTCTCCTTTCAATGATTTCAATCACCTGAAGTTCCTTTGATCTTGCAGGGCAGTTAGGATCGTCTGCAGCGTGATTTGCCTTGCACAAACAGCATGTCTTATTGTCTGATTGACACTCAGCAGTACTATTACCAGCCCCGTATATGGCTCCGCATATGCGGCATCGAGTCTCCGATCGACAACCTTTAGTACTGTGTCCAAAGCGCCAACATTTAGCACATTGCAGCGGACGGGGAGCCAAAGCTTCGACCTTATAGATAAGTGGCCATGCCTTGATCTCCGAAGGGCGATCTGTTCCAGCGAATGTGGCAGTTACAGTTTCAGTGGGAACTTTCTGTTGGTTTTCATGTTTGGTACAGCGGTAAACAGAAATAACACCTGCTGGGGAAAAGATGTCCAAGACTTCTGCTGGGCTTAGACTTGCGTCTACCTCCCGAACCAATTCTTTGCAGCAAGCTAGATGAGGTGGGATAAAAGAGCTCACCGGATGTGATGCAAAAGTAGTGCACTTCAGAAGGTCTTTGATGCAGGCCTTGTCTGGTGAGCAGCATAGTATCCCCCCACGTCCAAACTGACGAACCTCTGTTATCAGTAGAGAGTGGGGAATGATCGCACGAAGTTCCGTTTGGATTGTCTTGGGGTTTTTCATGCGGATGAACCCACCGGTAGTCGGCACCAAAGCGACAGGAACGCTTCGGGTTCCATTGCGGAGAAACAACTCCAGAGGAAGATCTTGATGGGGAACAGAGGCTGACCAGAGGGCAGGCCTCTGGCCCGGAGAAGAAACAGACATGAAATAAGAAGAATTTACACTTATCAATGCACTAAAACAGTTGCGGAACAAGAGGTAGATCTAATAAAATAAAATAAAAGTAACCGCCGGCTACTTGACCGCAACCCTGAGGATGGAACAAGGAACGCAGCCACAGGCACCCGAACGTAGGCTCAACGATGAGCTTGCTTTCCGGCAGCCATTTATTTGCTTCCGTCACTTAACGGGGAACTGCAGGAGGATATATAGCGCATGACACATGCGTAGTAGTAGACACTTTTAGTTGGGCGTACGGGGCAGTTGCGTACGCTGAAAAAATGAGGTTGCGCACGCTGCAAGTGAAGCGTGCAACGACACTTTTAGTTTAACGTATCTTGATGCGTTCCACTGAAGTAGATAAGTCGTATTCGAGATGCAAGGGTTTGGAATGCTTGTCAGCGCCACCCTCGCTAAAAGCATGCAAGGTCCCAGTATTAACATGGCCTCTGTGATCTGCGCGAAAAACATTCATGACCTTACAATGTACTACCAGCACATTGAAGACGTGAAATCTCGCACAATGACCAAAGCGTGCAACGTTACACCATGAATAAAAGTACGTACAGATCTGCCGTTTTATTTACTGGTTCATTCTCAGAGAGGCCTGGCAGAAAAAGGCGCGTTCCCGCACACAGCCTATCAAAGGCGATTCTTGAGAATTTTCGTGAGACGCCAGGCAATTTGTTCTGAACCATCAAGATGCTGGAACGCACCGCTTGAATTTACCTTGTCGGCCATGAAAACATTGCCTTTGATTGTGAAGTATACACATGCCTTGAATCAGGTCCGCTGTTGCAGTCTGCGTCGAATGTCACTGCTGTCACCATATACTCTCGTTCTGGTTTCTTCCAGGTCTCGCGATAACGTAACGTAGTATGTGTTGCGTTACGTACGAAGCATATTGTTTCGGCCGTACGCGCGCATCTCTGAAATAGGTACGTTACGTACTGCACATGCGCAGTTCTCTCCCGTGGCAGTGCAGCGTACGTGGGCTCGTCACGTACGCCCGACTAAAAGGGTCTAGTGGCAAGTGCTAACGCAAAGCTTTGCGTACGCTCTTCTAAAACTCGCTATTATAGAGGGAGGCACCCAAGTAATGGGCGTCCGAAAACTTTTTCGTTCTACTGTGCTCTCCATCCGTTCTTCTTTTCATCAGCCAGCTTCTTGGTTTTCGTCCAGCTTCTATATTTTTGTTGGTTTCTTGTTCTTTTGACTTATATGGTTGTGCATTACAATAGCCCTTCGATACATTCGCTTTCTTCTGTTGGTGACTGTATACAGCAAAATAAAAGAAAGGTAACGCTTCCGTGCCCTGGGTACGCAATGACCCAATCCTGCGTTTTTGCAGGTACGGAATACCAGCCGGTTCTACCTAGGCGTCCACCTACTTGTCCGGCGTGGCGTATCTGATGTTGGGAGCTATCCTGCATCCGATGCTTCGCAAAGCGCCAAAGACGCCCGCCCTACACCATGAGAACGCCTTCCTCAAAGAAATCATGGCGTCCAAGTTGAACGTGCGCTTGGTCCACTCGCCCGGCTTCGTCTGCTGCGACGAGTTTACGGACCCGTGCGCTTACCGTGGGTGCTGGCCGCCACCGTCGCCAAGCCCGACACCCTCCGCATCGCGTGGATGCTCTCGCATGGTCACGCAGTCGGCGGCGGCGTTCCGCCCAACGACACCGACCGCCTACACTGCTGACGGGCCCAGCCAGTGCCTAATCACTGCCGCCGTGGTGAAGGATTATATTAGAACATAGATCGACGTATACGTGACGATTTTTCAATGCGTGTCTGTGCAGGGCCATAACCGCTACACATTTGATTGGACGCTGGAATAGGATTTTTTTTCCTTTTCAGACAAATGCGACAAGATTTCAGCCGCTTGTTTACCGCCTTGAGCCATTTCGCTCGTATCAATGGTTTGCATGAGTCCGGAAATTTGCCAAATTTTAAGGCGCAGCATTCTAGCGTGAACAAGTTGTTGCTGTTCTCATTTCGACCTCTTGTTAACTTGCGGCTACCACCATTACTCCAGTTTAACATACAAACAAGGATGTATCACAGAACAATAGTTCATGATCTTTTTATTATTAATTGCTGGCGTTTCATTCAGGCCACAAAACGATGGCATGATTGTGAGGCGCTGACATAGGCGACTCCGGATTACTTTCGACTACCTGGCTTTATATAAACCTGCACGTTCTATCCAAGTAGATGGGTGCCCTGTCGTTTCATCCCCATCTAAATACGGTCGTCTTACGAGCGATTCGAGCCAGCGTATTCGAGCTTAGCAGTGCTGTGCCTTAGAAGTGGGTTGTTCGGGGCCGTTTAACCGCTCCAATCAGGTGGGAGACAATTGTGATTGGCTTTCTTTGTGCGTCGAGCTAATGTGTCGCCGTCAAGTATGCTTGACCATTCGAAATGGCGTACTGTGTCTCTTGCTCAAGGCCGCCCTTTGTTTTAATGAGGTCTAAGAGTAATCCCCGGAACCACAGCTATAAATCAAACGCGCTATAGATTCAAGTTAGTTAGCCAGAGCGGGGAATTTACATTTACATGATTTCGAGTAACGACTATATCACATGTCGATGTTCTGGCTTTCTTTTCCTTATTCTATATATTCTTCTTATCCCTGTACAACTCACATGTTTTTTAAACCTCAATGCGAAGGCTAGCGAATTTGCATTCCCAATCGCACCCATTTCGCTCCAATCAAATTCGAACTACCGCGCTCCCAGTTCACGATATATCTTTGCAAAAAAAAACGTAAACTGGTTAGATTGCACAAATAGTCTCTTACATTTTTAGCAGTAAGAAATGGGTTTGCATGCTCGAAAGCGTGGTCACTTTAATAAGAAAAAAGTGAAGCATAGAGAATAATAACTGCGAAAGACACCTTTCAGTGCACGATCAGCAGGTGTGAATCTCAATCTTTGTAGGTTTTTAATTATTTTTACTAGTTTCGTAATCACACTTTCAAGGAGTAAATTCTTGCTCCTTCTTCGCATTTGCCTCTCTTTAACCAGCTTAATAAAAATAATAATAACTGCTGGGGTTGAACGCCCCGAAACTGCGATATGATTATCAGACACCGTACCACAGGGCTCCGAAAATTTCGACCACCTGAGGTTCTTTAACGTTCTCCTAAATCTATGCACATGGGCCCCCAGCATTTTCGCTTCCATGGAAAATGCGGCCGCCGCTGCTGGGATTTGATTCCGTGACCTTCGGGTCAACAGTGGAGCACCAGAATCTCTAGATCAACACGGCGGCTTACAAGCTTGGCCAGTAGTAAGCACCCAGCGTTAGGTTTCTCCTCAAGTCCGACTAGTGGACAGTTCTGCGTATATGACAATTTTGTTAATATGGTGTCAATAATTGCGACCAGTTTGACGATTCCTGACTTGGAGTGCAGTAAAGATGACGATTCTTTCTCTACTACACATGACGAGAAAAATGGCAAAATAATTATTTACCTTGTACTCGTTTTGATACTTTCGATTTGATTTCCTCTCTGCATAAAGCAACACTATTTGTGATCGAGTGCGTGGCTGATAATTGTTCCAGTTACAGTTTTTACTAACAAAGGGTCGCAATAAACGAGTGTGTAAAGTTTTGTTAATGGGTCAATCGGGCATTTTAACAGCATAGCTACGTAAGGTGGACGTTGAAACGTGTGGAGCCTTCGTGATTTGGATTAGCGGGTGTGCGCCAAAGCCATTGTTGTAAGCTCCAATACTGGCCTCTAGGCAACCACTTGAATGTTCAACGATCGCCAAAACGATCACGAAAAGCCGATCGTTACGTGTAGGAAACAGGCCAAGTGCACCGAACTGTCTGACAGAGGAGTTTCTACAGAACACAAACTTATAGAAGACTTTTGAATCGGGGACCAGGAGGTTTGTAGCCATCCACACCACGCCGCAGTGGTACCCCACGAAGGGATTTATTTACAATACTGCCACTTTGTTTATGAGACAGTAGGAAGCGGGCGCTGCGCACAAATGCCATGAATGCTCATCCCGTTAACCACTCGGCAATATGGAGAAAAAAAAGTAACATCAACTTTGCACTTTATACATACGAATTTACTCTGCATCATATATAAATCAAATAGAAGGGCATATCAACTGGCAAGTTAAACATTATAATCATTATACACAAATACATGAGATGTGCGATGTCTACCACGTGGTGGAACCGATGAGCTTCGGTGTTAAAGAAGAGAGCGAAAAAAATGTAAACACGATTTCGATGTCGAGTGTAAGATGAGTGGTGAAATTACCCAAACGAGTGATGAAGTGGACATAAAAGTAGTATTTTTAGCCCCCCCCCCCTTTTTTTTCTTTTTCTTAAACTCCAAAATGACACTGCCGCAGGATTTTTGGCCGATCCCCCGTGGTGGGTTGAGCGCACTTTTCTTAGGTTCAAGCAACCAGCCAACCCGGGATGCGTGAAGCTAAGTCTGAGACATGCTATGAAACTAGTCGTGTGAGATACGAAGGTGTTGGGACTGGCGAAGATGGCATTGTTTTGGGAGAAGGTTAGGGAGACAGAAATAAACGAGTTCGAAGATTGATTGTGCTTGCTTCAATTTAAAAAATCACCAAACAAAAGAAAGTACCCACCAGCACCACCTCCACTGTTTAATCAGTCCTGGCGAAGTTAAGGCAGTGAGGCGGGGTTGTTCTTTTATATAAAACTTTTTAGAGTACGGAGCATTTCTTAGTCACACGATGTCGTGCTTCGACGTCGGTGGTGTCGCCGTCCACGTTCCCACTGCGCATGCTCGCGTCTGGTACGTAATCTTTCCGCCCCCCCTCCCCTCTATTTCGCCTTGCAAGGCCAACGCAGCGTCTGCTAGTAAAAAACCGACTGCTCGCGCTGCACAACCGTTCACTGGCCTTTTCACAAAAGGCTTCCTGGGCGTCGCCATAGTCCTTTCTATGCTGTTGTTAGTGCGCGTGACCCCCCCCACCCAAAAAAAAACGCACTGCCGAGGTTGTGATGTCGACTTTTGTAATCTCGTGCAACAGCCCGGTCGCTATGTAGGCACAGGATTGCGCATCAGCGTCCCCCCACACTTTGAAGGCAACGCTTCTCTTTCATTGAATAAATAAGAATGATAAAGACCAAATAACAGGTAAGCATTCCCAAACCATACCCAATTAGGCAACATTAACGTGATACCCTCCCCCCACCTCTGCAACGCATTTACTCGAGTTCCCTCCAAGGGAAGATGCGTGTTGGTTTTTTTAACTCATTCACTAAACTAAGTTAACTATACAGTCACTGTATAGTTAACTTAGTTAAGTGAATAAAAGAAAAGACTACGAGGCTCGTAATCTCTTTTTGGCGTACTTCAAGTGCACGCCTCATGTACTGCCATATTAGTTTAGATAAAGAGGCTGCTATAACAGATGGAAGCACTGATAAATATCACGCGCTGCGTATTGCTCCGCTCTTAAATAAGCCTACTTGCAGAAGATAACTTATAACTTACTTAAGTTATTTGTACTAATTCTACAGCTATCACAACATAAAACTCGTTTGCTACCATTGTAAGCCCAGCTCCTTTCTCAATCTTTCTTTACAAAATATTAGCAAAGTTGTACATATATCAAGGAGTAAACAACATTGTTGGTCCTATGTACAAAAAAAGCTTCTATAGACCTATTCAATTTTGTAAACAGTGGTACAAGCGCCGTCGACATACTGAGACGCTTGTAGCGACGTCAGTCCGCGTAGGCTCCACCCAGCCCAAAGCTTGCCACCACCTTCTATCATCACGATAAAACTGGCACAACAGCTGCGAAGCTGCCTCCGAGCTATTGACGAGCTGTGCTCCGAGGAAGCTTTGCAGCTGCAATGCCAGTTGTCGCGTGATCATAGTGGGTGGTGGCGAGCTTTTTGCTGGGCGTAGCCTACGCGGACCGACGTCACTACAAGCGTCTCAGTATGTCGACGGCGCTTGTACCGCTGTTTACAAACATGGAAATAGCTGTACAGCGCGTGTGTGTCACAGAAATTGGGCAAGCTCCACTACTCCCCACAGGTCCAACTAGATGCAGGCAAAAAAAAGCAAGAGTTGGGTGCACTATTTCGTGAGAAAAGTAAGAAATAATTGATAAATTATTTAATCCAGCGTCGAAATTAGCCCAGTAATAGACACCGGGGTCGCATTCCTCATCGTCACTGGTTAAAATTTTGTACGGTGCGCTGGAGCAGTTATCCTTGTTGCCGTAACCACTTGGCTTATAACATCGAAGGGGCTTGACCACAGCAGAGCAAATGAAGTACCGAACACAAACATAAAAGGGACTAAAGACTAACAAAATGAAATAATAGAAGCAACACCTGATGTAACTGAACTGCAACAAATTTCCTTAGAACTTACGTGGCAACATCCTTAATCATCATCACCGTATTCTTTCACTTTCCGCCTCATAACCGAGCACTTAGCGAGTGGAAGAGAACGAAGAAACAGAGAATACCACGCGCAATAGGTGAACAAGAAGATCAGCGAGGCGGCTTCTTCTGCAAACCTTCGTCATTGTACGTGTTTCTCGCAGGCATTTCTTATGACAGTGCACCGCGACAAGTGTGGAATGAAATCGTTGTAAAGAGGTATGTAAAGTCGAGATGCCTCATCCGTGCGAATGCATGCTTCGCCCCATAAGGTGTTCATGCCAGGTCGGGCTGTGAGCTTTCTACAGGAGTCAATATATTGTTTGTAGAATGTGTGATTACCCATTAAACGCTTGTACTATGCAAAGGATGAAGACATTTGATTGATATGTGGGTTTTAATGTCCCAAAAGCATCATATGATTATGAGAGACGCCGTAGTGGAGGGCTTCGGATACTTTGACCACCTGGATTTAGGAATAAATTTCAACGGCTCTGATTCGCTCGCTCAATTTCGTGCCGACCACCTGTGCCCTCGTGATCTCCGATGACAGCGTAGCTCTGGCCGACTGGGCTTGCCCTACGCCATCTCTTGACGCCGACAAACGTTTTCACCAGTGGTGCCCCGTCCTCAGTCTCCTGCGGCCGTCTCCATCTTTCCTATCTTCTCCTTACTTCCGTCATTCGCTGGTCTTCCGCCTCCCTCTCTCCTTTTCTTCTCTCTATCTCTATACCTTTTAATGCTATAATTTTATTACCTCCTTCCACCCACCCCCCCTCCTCGTGAGCTACTGCTGAGGTGTCCTCCCCCTGAGAGACAGTTACGGGGCTCACTTTTCTCTTTTCATTTAAAATAATACCCCCCCCCCCCCTTAACGGCTCTGAGCACCGGGTCTTCTTGCTAAGCTGGAATTCAAAGTTTAAGATCCGCATGCCTGTCACGCGAATATGCTGTGACCACAGTATACCTTAAGCCCTCAACCCTAGCAGTTATTTCCAGGTGAGCTTAGGTAATTTATTAGGATTGACTAGCTGGCCAACCTTTGACGCATTTCTTCGAACGTAACAACTGCAAAATCTTTACTAGTCCAGTTTCAGTGCCTGCTAACGTAATGCATACCGCATCCTATAATACACTGGATATCCTATTGCCCGGCATGCCTTCGGTTCTTTTAAACATACGATATAGGCCGTCTAATGATTGGCAGCCATATTTCGTGTTAGCGCTTAGTAGCTGTGTACGTTCTTTCTTACATACTTAAAATTGTATTTATGACACAATATAGAGGCAACAAGGTGGCACATGAGTGTTAGTCGAGCATAATAAAAGATGACACGAAGACAGGAAATATGTAGTGTCTTTATATATCACGCAGAACCTGACGACATCCAGAACAATGCAACATGGCCTAGAAGTGGTACATATCATCTTTTATAGTTGCCATGAGAATCTTGCGTCGACCGCACCTGTATAAAGGTTTTAACGATAGTAGCAGTTGGGTGTAATCACAAATGTTTTATTTAGTTTTTTTACAAGCACACTTTCATGGGGAATATTTTGAAAAGAATCGGAGCACATGGTGCTTAGTCATCATCATCATCATCATCATCAGCCTGTCTACGTCCACTGCAGGACAAAGGCCTCTCCCATGTTCCGCTAGTTAACCCGGTCCTGTGCTTGCTGTTGCCAATTTATACCCGCAAACTTCTTAATCTCATCTGCCCACCTAACCTTCTGTCTCCCCCTACCCCGCTTCCCTTCTCTGGGAATCCAGTTGGTGACCCTTAATGACCAGCGGTTATCCTGTCTACGTGCTACATGCCCGGCCCATGTCCATTTCCTCTTCTTGATTTCAGCTATGATATCCTTAACCCCCGTTTGTTCCCTAATCCACTCTGCTCTCTTCTTGTCTCTTAAGGTTACACCTACCATTTTTCTTTCCATTGCTCGCTGCGTCGTCCTCAATTTAAGTTGAACCCTCTTTGTGAGTCTCCAGGTTTCTGCTCCGTAGCTAAGTACCGGCAAGATACAGCTGTTATATACCTTCCTCTTGAGGGACAGTGGCAATCTACTTGTCATAATTTGAGAGTGCCTGCCGAATGTGCTCCACCCCATTCTTATTCTTCTAGTTACTTCAATCTCGTGGTTAGGCTCTGCGGTTATTACCTGCCCTAAGTAGACATAGTCTTTTACAACTTCAAGTGCACTATTACCTATCGCAAAGCGCTGCTCCTTTCCGAGGTTGTTGTACATTACTTTCGTTTTCTGCAGTATAATTTTAAGACCCACCTTTCTGCTCTCCTTGTCTAACTCCGTAATCATGAGTTGCAATTCGTCCCCTGAGTTACTCAGCAATGCAATGTCATCGGCGAAGCGCAGGTTACTGAGGTACTCTCCATTAACTCTTATCCCTAACTGTTCCCATTCTAGGCTTCTGAAAACGTCCTGTAAGCACGCAGTGAATAGCATTGGGGAGATTGTGTCCCCCTGCCTTACACCCTTCTTTATTGGTATTCTGTTGCTTTTTTGTGAAGCACTATGGTAGCAGTTGATCCCCTGTAGATTTCTTCCAGAATGTTTATATATATTTCATCTATGCCCTGATTCCGCAGTGTCTGCATGACGGCTGATATTTCTACTGAATCAAACGCCTTCTCGTAATCTATGAAGGCTATGTATAGTGGTTGGTTATACTCTGAGCATTTCTCTATTACCTGATTGATAGTATGAATGTGGTCAATTGTTGAGTAGCCTGTTCTAAATCCTGCTTGTTCCTTTGGTTGATTGAATTCTAATGTTTTCTTCACTCTGCTAGCAATTACCTTTGTAAATAGCTTGTACACTACAGAGAGCAAGCTGATCGGCCTGTAATTCTTCAAGTCCTCGTCATCTCCTTTCTTATGTATTAAAATGATGTTAGCGTTCTTCCAAGACTCTGGTACTTTTCCCGTCAGGAGACACCTCGTAAATAGAGTGGCTAGTTTTTCTAACACAATCTGTCCTCCATCTTTCAGCAGATCTGATGTTACTTGATCCTCACCAGCAGCTTTGCCTCTGTGCATGCTCTCCAAAGCTTTTCTGACTTCTTCTATCATTACCGGTGGGGTGTCGTCTGGGTTACTGCTAGTTCTTATAGTATTAAGGTCGTGGTTGTCTCGGCTACTGTACAGATCTCTGTAAAACTCCTCCGCTATTTTAACTATCCTATCCATATTGGTAGGTAATTTGCCTTCTTTGTCCCTTAGTGCATACATCCGCCTTTTGCCTATCCCAAGTTTCCTCTTCACTGCTTTGACGCTTCCTTCATTTTTCAGAGCGTGCTCAATTCTCTCCATGTTATACCTTCTTACATCGCATACTTTACGTCTATTAATCAGCTTCGAAAGCTCTGCCAGTTCTATTTTGTCTGTTGTACTTGACACTTTCATGATTTGACGCTTCTTAATTAGGTTCTTCGTTTCCTGGGAAAGCTTGCCGGTGTCCTGTCTAGCTACCCTGCCTCCAACTTCCACTGCACACTCCGTGATGATACTCGTCAGATTATCATTCATTGTATCTACGCTAAGGTTGGTTTCCTCGCTAAGAGCAGAGTACCTGTTCTGCAGTGACACTCTGAATTCCTGTACTTTCCCTCTCAGTGCTAGCTCATTGATTTGCTTCTTACGTATCAGTTTCTGTCGTTCCTTCTTCAAGTCTAGGCGGATTCGAGCCCGTACCATTCTACGGTCACTGCATCTTACCTTGCCAACCACTTCCACATCCTGCACGACTCCTGGGTGTGCAGTCATTATAAAGTCTATTTCGTTCTTATTTACGCCATTAGGGCTCCTCCATGTCCACTTGCGGTTTTCTCGTTTTCGGTAGAAGGTATTCAAAATACGCAGATTATTGCGTTCTGCGAATTCTACTAGTAGCTCTCCTCTGGCGTTTCTAGTGCCGATGCCATAATCTCCTACTGCCTGGTCTCCAGCCTGCTTCTTCCCTACCTTTGCATTAAAGTCGCCCATTACTATAGTATACTGTGTTTTCACCTTACTCATTGCCGATTCCACGTCTTCATAGAAGCTTTCAACTGAAGCGTCATCATGGCTGGATGTAGGCGCGTAAGCCTGTACTACCTTCATTTTGTATCTTTTATTCAGTTTAATTACAATGCCTACCACCCTTTCATTAATGCTATAGTAATCCTCTATGTTGCCAGCTATGTTTCTGTGAATTTGGAACCCTACTCCCAGTTCTCGTCTGTCTGCCAAGCCCCGATAGCAAATGACGTGCCCATTCTGTAGCACAGTATAGGCCTCATCTGTCCTCCTAACCTCACTCAGCCCTATTATATCCCATTTAATGCCTTCTAGCTCCTCGAATAATACAGCTAGACTTCCCTCACTAGATAACGTTCTAACGTTAAACGTTGCTAAGTTCAAGTTCCAATGGTGGCCTGTCCGTATCCAGAGATTCCTAGCACCCTCTGCTGCTTTGCAGTTCTGACCGCCGCCGTGGTCAGTTGCTCCGCAGCTGGTGGGGACTGAGGGCCGTGAGTTAATTGACGAACGCCTACGGAAGGGGGTGGCCAGATACTGCACCAGGGTGGCCAATCCTTCTCTGGTGAGATCATCGGTGCGTACAGGCTTTAAGCCGGTTTTAAGCCGGTAGGTATCACATAAAGGTGACGTGAAACACAGCCAAGTAAAACATAGTGAAAATGAACGTCCTTTATTATCAGTGTCAATATTGAGGTGAGAGCTATCAAAATCTTGTCCTTTCCACATACTTTCACAGTTAAGTGTCGAGTTAGCCATGTTATGAGCCACAGCAAGAATATAATTACGAGGCAAGCCATAAGGGGCAGCCGCGTATTAATTGCGATCTTTGGGAGTTATGCGAAGCCCTAATGGCATGGCGGGTTTTTTTCTCTCATTTTTTCACAAGAATGAGGTATTCTGCAGGGATAGTAGCGCACAATTATTATCGCCTTTTCGCAGCCGTGCCTCTCCACCGTGTGCAAAGGCTGGCTCGCTGTGCGTCGCCTCAAGTACGTGGTCTTCGGAACCTGGACCCTGGTGGCCTTGTCCGCTGTCAACTACGCCGTCATGCGAGTGTGCGTCAGCGACATGGGCTGGCACGTTGAACAGCGAGACGTCATACCACGCCTGGTGGGCACCCGCGTGTTCCCCATGCTGCCGCGCGTCGCCTGTCCGCGATACCTGGCCGTCGTCGCCTTCAGCGCCGCCAAGCTGCGATACGCGTCACGTGGGGTCGCGACGTCACCACCGACAAGGGCACCGCCGTATTCTTTCTCGTCGGCAAACCAGGTGACATGGTACGCGGTGCCAAGCACATCTTTGCATATTCCTTTCTTCCTTTCTCATGAAGAGTTTTAAGCATAGGTCGGTGAACTCATTCGTTAGTCGACTCGGCGAGATTCACTCATACTTGGGTAGAGCCGTGAGTCTGCATCTTAATGGGTCCCGGTGAATAAGGTTTTGGCGAGTCCGAGTGGTTCCGGTTGAAAAAATATTCAGTGAGACTGAGACCGAGTGAGCCCTAAACGCAAAATGGATTGCTTGAGTGTGTCTTGTGTGTGTCTGAGTGAGCTTTTCATTATTTTGCCGATCACGGTTCCACTTACTGAAATTCAGCGTTAATGTCAGCGTTGCATCGGCTCACGCCTATACTTCAGCCGACTCAGACTTACTCCAACGCACTAGCGTTCATACGCCAGCTCAATATTTATTAATGAGAGGTGTGGGTTAGTCAGGATAGGGCGGGTGTTCCGGGGTCTCTTCCATGCCTGGAAAGCTTTTCCTAGAATTCTTAGTAAGAAGATCTCGTGTGAATTATCTCTAGCAATAAAAATGCCCGTACTGGATTGCAACTACTGATATAATTCATGAAGATACAAGATCAAAAGTCGACAAGTACAGCACTGATTACGCGACCTACAGGTGTTAGACAGCGTTAACACCATGTTCAGAAAAGCCAAATGTACAATGACGAACGCATAGGTCGACTCAAGTGTGGTGCTTTCATGAGAGAGGCTCGACACAATTATATATACATCCCCTTCAATATGATTTCACTTATAATCATATCGTGGTTTTGGGACGTAAACTTTCAGATAACATTATTATTCTAACCTATATATGATCAACTTAATACGCGCATACCTATACTTCAGAAGCTTTACTTCGCAGTTATTGGTTAGGATCCCTCCGACGAATAGGTAGATTTTTTGCCGCCTTTAATGCATTTCAATTTGTGAGCTAATACTCTTGAATAAACAATAATAACAAATAATGCTCCCGGTGTTTTCATTGGCTTAACGTGTCTCGTATTAATTTTTATGATTCCGAGGAAGTAGCTTGCACACATTCCGTGCACTCGTTCTGACGCACTCGTGACGCTGTTATTACCACCGATGTCTGACCCTTAAGCCTCGCCGGGTCCGACGCCGGGCCCTTCCTGGCTGGCTACGTCGCGCAGGGTCGGAAGACTGTCCGACGAGCCGGGTCCAAGTGGTACATGCCACTCGCCGTGTACGAGCAGGACTGGCTGCCATCGTACATTCACGGCAGCGGCTACGTGGTGTCGCGCGACGTGGTGCGACCCCTCTTCGCCGAGGCACTTGCGACGTCCTTCCTCTACGTGGAGGACATCTTCCTCACGGGCGTAGTGGAGCAGAAGGTACGCAGTGCCGTGCTCCATAGCTACGAAGTGGCGAGTTGGGATAGTTGGTAGTGGCGAGTTGGGATAGTTGGTATAGACCTTCTTGCTTAAAAGGTTAGTTTAAAACGCGCAGAATACGGGGACATTGGAAGTGGACACATGATTTCTCTTACACTCACAATTCATTCTTTATTAGTCTGGAAAAAAATCATAAAGCTTAAGATACAATGAAGCTTGACACACGCGTAGAAGAGCAGGCCTGGCACTGAAACAAACATTCGTGCCATGATTATTATATTTTATTTTACGTTATGCATAATTTATTACTATCACAATCACCACGTGTTTACAAGGATTCACTCATTACCACGTAGCACAATCATGACTCGGCTAATGCAGTCGCGTCCCCTTTTACCAATATGGAATGATTTCAACACCTCGAGAATCATTTGAACTTTAGGCCATAAACAATTTAGCAAAACACGAGATAACATCTACATATTTTACAATAAGCTGCTAGATGAGCATTACCTGATGAATGTTTTATGCGTAGTATTTCCTAAGCCGAAAATTTACGCATCTTCTTGACTCACTGTGGTGTTCAGTTCACGACAAGAAAAGTTTGTCGTGTAAACTACCCCCGTTACTCACACAGCAAACTTGTTGCGGTGTTTTACAAAGCAAACTCTTCAGTCTTTCGGCTTATTAGCGCGCTGACATGAACTTGCCAGTGTATACAACTCTGCCGCGCGAGTCGCATACGTCCTGAAAGCGACTGCGCCAATCATACAGGTCTAAACATATGAATAATTCACAAGCCTTTTTCGAATGATATACTACCAACGACATCAGCAATCTGAAAAAAGCAAGAACTATAGGTTATTCTACATACGCGAGAACATTTCTCATATTTTATAGTGATGTCCTGTAGTGCATGATTGACGTACTTTTTCTAATGAGTGGGGTTTATACGGGCGTAAAGAGTTTCACTAAACTGAAGTCTGGGTGGGCTGGCACAGGGCATTCGCTGCTGTGAGAAATTTGGTGTTCACAAACCTCTCAGAACTCAAAACGAATTAACGCACAGAGTCCTTTGTTTCTGTGTTCCTTATCACGCGTGCTCGCTGAATTTCCCGATAACATCAAATATTACTAGCTCATTAGAAATATCCAGGTACCTTGCTTAATTTATATCTTTACTAAATCTCATATATTAAAGCTGGTTTTGTGAAGACCTGATAGTAATACTGGCGTATAATATATGATGGTTATAAGTAGCACAATTTATTTTCTGAGATCAATAATCATAGTTTGGCTCCCTCAAGGAATCCTGATTACCTCAAGGAATCCTGATGCTGGGCGCATAATCAGAAGCTGTTAAGCCTGTGGGAAAGATCACTTACGAGAGTTATCCTCAATAAGCTCGCCCTTCCTTCGACCTTCTAATAAGCTCGCCCTTCTTTTGTATGAAAACACAAGCACTCTACAACAATGCCGTTTGAGCGACTCGGTAAAGCGATCGAGTTCCATGCCCAGAACATACCTTGAATCTCCGTTCGCATAATGTTCGACACATTTATGTTGCCCTTGAGCTACATATGAGCATCGACACCACTGTGTCCTGATGGGCATCGGAAGGCGTAGTGGTATCGCGCGCTTCCCGCTTACTATACATGCCGTTCGTATCTAACGGTATTATATTCACAAACGCACACCTTCCTCACCGCTGTTTGCCTTCAGCGTTCGCAGCGCTTCGATGGCGTGCTCCGGTGGGTGAGTACGCACGCTCGGATGATGTGTGGCTTGATAAACACCCCTAGACGGCAGTGCCTGCTTTCTGTTGGGATATAAATGTCTCTGATTAGGAGTTTACATAACACCACTATCGCTGGAGGCACAGTCGCTGAAGCGCACGAATTCCACATTACTCAATGATCCAGCTGTCTCTTTTATCGGCTTAATTGATTAACCGAGTCAACCCGAGCTCGCGGGTAGTTGAGACTACATATATGACCGTGATACCCGCAACTTCCTCGATGACATCGGTGATCGCATTTAAGCCATTGTAAAGTGTATGAGCTCAGTTATTCCACCGAGTAACAAAGCCTTCTTGTGAAATTTCAGCGAATTAGCGTCTATATGTCTAGTGGGGACTTCTTTTCGAGGAGCAAACAAGCAAAGTACTGGTGCTACGCAGACATTGTGCAAACGCAACTCATTTATCATTACGCCTAAGGGGCTTCTAAGTTACATTAGAGAGCCCTGCATGACAAAACGAAGATATAATTATGAGGAACGCCTTATAAGAGGTACTGTGAATTATTTCAACCCAAAATACATGCATCTAAACCTACGTACACAGGAATTTCGGTATTTAACACGAATAGAAATGCGTCTGCTGCAGCTATAAATTGAACCCGTGAACTCGCGTGATGGCTATGGCTACGAGTGAAGCCCCTTTAAGTGGAAGGTAAAACGGTTCCAGTATGTACAGCCACCCAGATGGTATACACAATGTACGAATTCCAGCAGTTAGGATTACTTTTCTTTAAATAACCTCCGCTACTGCTACCTAAAGCAACGACCATGCGCGGACATTGATTGTCCCGTACAAACTACGTAACTCCATTGAAATCGTCGCTTGTGTTTTGTGATAGCCTCAACGATGACCTATAAGTGCCGGGAACGTGTTCGCCATAGCTGCATGGTGGGCGCGCAAACCTGCGAATAAGTTGCTCTACGTGCAGCGGGTGCCATCATTTGGGCCTTCGCGCGCCGTAATTATGATCAATTGCTTTAAATTAAGCGGCATAATACGAAGTGCCGGAAAGAATCGGTGCAGGAAGTGCGATTGTATGTGCGTCCGAGAGAGGGTGTCATGGCAAAAGGAATAGATATAGCCGAGGGAAGCTCTTCACGGTAATATGATGCCCGTGTCTGACGGTCGCGCACTATAAACAAAAATAAACAGAGATGAAAGTAAACGACTTCTCCTCTGGTGCACGCCCGAGGGGTGTTTTAAAAACACCGTAAGGAGGAACGGTGTTTATAAAATTCCCATCAGGGAATAGGGCACTAACCTTCGCTTCAGTCGTTTGACCGCTGCGGTCACATGAGGCAGAAATAAAGATCAACCGTTAATAGATGCGATGCAGCTATTTGAAGGGACTGTGTAACGTTGTCCCTCCACCCAGACTGCTACCCTCGCTGCAGGTGTTGGAGCAGTGCCAAGTTACAAGCGCCTTTTTACCAGTGCATGGAAACATCTCTCTCCCCCGCCTGCCGCACGCTCGCCGTGTCTCTCTCGCTTCACCCTCTCCACTGCTCATAACGCTCGAGCCAACTCCTCTCGTGGGCATCATTTCACCCGTGCCTATATGTCTTTTACCAGCTTTTTTACCAACTTGAAGTTTTACCAACTTTTTACCGCGAGCTGGCGCCGACGGGTAGGTGCACTGCTCGCACCCCAAGAATCTCGCGGTGCCGACAATGTGGGCACAGCGCCGGTACTTGCCGTGCGATGACGCCGACGGGCGGGGCGCCGTCACGGCACGCTTCTCGCTAGTGTGCGCGTACTTTTTCCGGCTGTCGCCGGCGTTACAAGTGTTAGCGAAGCCGATCGTGTTCGCGAATGGCGACGTAAACACCGACCAGGCGCGAGCCATGGGGAAGCCTAACGCAAGCGAAGGCAGTGGAAGGTCAGTGACACCGACAAAGTGCGAGAAGGCCGATCGCGTTCGAGAATAGAGACGGCGCGTGGGTAACACCGACGAGACGTGAGCCGAGAAAGTCGAGCGCAAGCGTCTTCAACGCGTCCCTCCTCCCGGGTCTTTGCGTTTCAAACATGCGTTTACTCCAGTAAACGACAGTGAGTCTCACTTCAAACCGTTCTTCTAGCACCCGCGTTGACGCCCGTTTCAACCGGGTCAACGCCGTGCACACCGATGCTGCTTCGCATCTCATCAGGGTTCCCTTCGGGGATATGGTCCATAGTTGTTTTTTTTTCATTGCAGCAGCCTTTATTTTCTGTGAAACACATTCTTTGCCCCGCCGATGGCCAGTGCTAGCTTGTAGAGCTCACCACGGTGAGGCACCGTCTCGGAGGTCGGGGCGAGCGCGTCGCCAGCGCAACTCTCACACCGTTCGCCAGCCAGCTTGTCATAGTCGAGCGGAAGCCTACTTCGGACCACTTCGAAGTTTTAGATGGTGAGACTGCCGGAATAACCACTGACAAGCACAACAGCTTACTTTTGTGAGCATTTATTTATTCTTCGAATTATTTTGTGACTGGGCCCTTTGAAGCGAGGCATTCGCGGCGTTTCGACGAGGAATTGGAGGGATGTCCAGCGTGGTTAAAAGGTGCGAAATACCTTGAAATGTTCACACTAAACACCAACCGGTCGTTTCCAATCTTCACTACACTGATGATTTCGTTGCCTGTTGACAGATGCTCACATGGTCGCTTGCACACAAGGCACTGGTGTTTCACACCGACGTGTTGAACGGATGCCTGTTCACACACACGCACGCGCTATGCACTGACCAAAAAGGGTTTTAAAACTCGCATAGGGAGTTTGTAACTACGTGACCTGAAACTCCGTGTTGAGTTTAACAAGGTTATGTCGTTCATAAACTCCATCACTAAGCAAGGGGCCTTTTACGACGACGTGTGCTGAGTTAACTCGGCTACCAGTGAGGAAATAAATAACTGGGGCAAGGGAGGTTATGGGAGAACTCCCATCTCGGCTTATGCTTCTCAAGCATATGCTCTCAAGCATATGTTCTCAAGCATATGCTCGGCATATGCTTGAGAACTCCCATCTCGGCTAATTTTTGCTTGCATATGTAACCGAAGTCATTGGCATAGCCGAAGAAAAAAGGGTGCGTTCAAAATCTCTCAGAAGTTTTCAGCTTTACTTGCATATATGTACACGCACATAAACGCACGCAGGAACATACATAAAGTTTTGTTGAACATGCCCCCCTCTTCCTACCGAAAAACATTTCTGGCTACGCTCCTGGCCATGGAAGACGCTACATCAGCTCTACGAGTGAATCCTATACTGAGAAACATACTTTTTACGGGCTTTTTTTTCGCGGGAGAAAGTTTGTTAGAGCGTTATACAACACAACAGCAGCGCACGTTGAACGCTAATAATTCATGCTATATATCAGGCTGTACGTAACGTAGCACATTTCAATTTACCGTACGGTAACACAAACCTCAAGAGAGATGGAGGGCGAGGATGCTCAGGAGAGACCTTGAGTTACGAATTAGGCACGAAAGTGCCAACGCATGCGTACAAATTTAATACGACATCATTCGAACATCGAGCTTTACCGTATAACGCACACCTAGCCACAGAGAAGCTGTAAGGCGGGGAGCGTGAGCATAAATATAGAGGGAGTGAGAGAAAGAAAACCAGTTGTGTTCTTTTCTGTAAATAATCTCTATAGGTTTGCTTCCATGCGTTATTCTAAAACTCTTTATTAAGGGAGAAAAGGGTATACCCACCTCATTGCCCTAACTTCTTTTTTTTCGCTCTCTCTCTCGCTCTTAAGAGAGAGTCTTACAAGAGTGTCCCTATAACGTGAGAGAAATATTTTCTGATAGTTTCTGGGAGAGAATATTTATCTCTCTGACTCTCTTAACAAGAATCCTTATGAGTGCTCTTGTCAGAATAGTGGTGCTGTCTTGTTCACTCCTCGGCGTTCCCCGAAACCTTCACATTTTTTTATCGCACACATACAATGCGTACACATACCAAATACGCACACGAACATATATACCTTCCGCAGAAACGTTGGACTAGAACTTTTACCAATATTACTGAACTCTTCGCGTATCAATAATCTCATGAAAGCTTCGCGCTCGAGTTCGAACTCCTATTCGCGAGTTTTTTTGGCAGGTGAATGACTAAAACGTTTTTTTGGCAGGTGAATGACTGTGCTGCTGGGGAGTTTCGTGTGGTATTGACGGCTAATACGAATAATGATTGAAACAAGTGGCACAACCAACATATAAAAAGTCTTTCTCCGTTTCTTTTTTCTAATGATGCTTCTGTTGACTGATCTGTGAAGCTGGTGTTCCAAAAAAAACGCTCCCCTATGACTACCCACACTAAAGAAATAATAATAAAAAACAAAATTTTTCTATCCAGGGCTAGTGTTGGAACCCGGCGCTATTCGCGGCATGCAAGTGGCCAGTTCAATCTTCGGTTGGACCTTCCAAAATCATTGGCGCTCCATGTATGACGACCTCCCGCACTTCGCAGGTGGGCATCGAGTTGACGAACTGGCGCTGCTTCATCCCTTACTCGGTATGGCATCCTTGCGACTACCGCAACTTCCTCTCGACTCACGAGTGGGACCTCGAGCAGCTGCGGATTGCCTGGCAGAGCGTTCACTATGCCGGCGACATCTGTCCTCCAGCCGACGAAAGCTTGCTTCCGTGCTTTTACGCCCGCGTTCCGAAGAAGAACACGTTTCTCGAGCCTCGGTTACGGCACGCAGTTTAATGTCTGTTGCCGTATAGTTGCCATATGAACAATTGACATTAAAAAGAAGTGCGCGTGGGATTGAGTGATCCGGTGAGAGACGAATGTGTCGCAGGATTTTGGTGGTGTGGCTGCTGCTGTTGTTATTGTTGTTTGACCCTCGAAGAGATAGTTTATGGTTCGTTTATTTCCACATATTTTCACGTACACTTATGATTTGATCATGAGAAAATAAAATCGAGTAAATCGAATGTTAGTTACATCACTATTGAATAGAAGTCCTAACCACAATTTGTAACCACGAATCTTTTTAGCAAATCGTTGCTTGTCCCACGAGCCAAAAAAACTATCATCTTAAGCGGCTATCTGCCACAGAAATTGGGTAAGTTCCATTTCTCAGCAGTGGTTCACGAAAGATGAAGAAGGCATTGATTGCCCCAACCACCTACGGTGTAACGACGGCAGTGAGCCAAAGACCCCGAATGCGTAACACAAGAGGATACTATATGAGAAAGGGGAAGGCAGCGGCGGCTGCGAGAAGATCCCGAGCCGATGGATGGAGCGCCAACAAAGACGAGCCGGTAGATCTACGGGAGGTGGAAGCACTTTGTTTTAGCTCGAGTTTCTTTCTCTGGAGTTTGGAGAACCGTGTCGTGTGTGTGACCTAACGCAAACCACTCTGTGCACGATAATCAACGTAGAAAACGCGGATTGTGTAGCTAAAGCCTATCAACAGCCTATAAAAGTAACATAGAAGCCGCATCACCTATCCAAGGCCTACACAGACAACCTATGTGCAACCTAATCATACTTTGGAATCGTCCGTTTTCGCTGTTTCAAGCCTTGCGCCGCTTAGCTCAAGCTTCACCAGTGTTTTTTTTTCTTTTTTTTCAGCCCTTTTTATGCTCCCACCTTTTTTTTAACGATTTCTTTACAGCCATTCCAAATACATTCATTTTCCTTTTTTTTGGCATGATCCTGTTCAATTTTTTTTATGATCGTGGTATCGATAAATATAGAATTACGAAGTACACAATTTGTCCAGGACTGAGATGCTGCACAGTCGCCCCCCCCCCTCTCCCCTTATCGCACGACCGTATAACGCAGCCGAAGAGGCCGCTAAGCACTCGCCACACAGAGGGACGGGAATCCCGTCATCGAATCTTAAATAGCTGCACTCGCCTACTAATAAATCAGTATCTCCGAGAATGAGAAAATATTTCTGAATCCTTGATTTCACGCCGACGTGATTGCACTGGTGTTTCGTTAGCAGAAGAAGCCGTTGCTAATCCGCCATTGCGAAATTGGCGCATATATATTTTTGGAATAATGATTCGTCAGTTTAATAAATAATTACGCACCTACAATAATGTGCTGGTTGTTCCTTTGGCTCAGTAAGCGATTTCATTGCAACGTCTTGCGATATAACTGCGGTTTTTTTTATCGTGTTGTGGTATGCAGTGCAACTTCGAGAGCAGGCCCGCACTTCCCAGGCGAATTCATCACTTCTTTCTTTTCACAGGTGTAAACTTAGGGCTTGTTTTCTTTGTGAGACACATAATTACTAAGAACTAAGAGACAGTGATGCCAAGAGAAGTGCATACAGAAGTGTATATATGTAGTCATCATTTTCTGTTAGTTCCCATTATTTTTTCACGAGTCCTTTTGAAGACGGCTACGAGGGAGAAATGCCTTTTCTTGGGACGAACGAGAGCGGCTGCTCTCACGCGATACACAAAATATTCAGTGCAGCGAGAGGAATTTCCCTACGTTCTGCAGTTTGATTTCGCTGCGGTCGGCAGTTTGAGAATGATTTTGTACGTTCTGCCTTTCTGCACTGAATTAACGTAATTTTGCTCTTTTTACGTGTGTCTTATGCACAGGACGCGCCATATAAAAAAAACCTCGCTGTTCTTAGATACCGCATGTCACCTCGTGCGACATATATACGAGTACATGCATGAACCTTATTCTGGCCATCTGCCTATGTGTAGAGAAGAAGAAGAAGAAGAGAAAAAGAAGAAGAAGAAGAAGAAGAAGAAGAAGAAAAAGAAGAAGGAAAAGAAGGAAAAGATGAAAAAGAAGAAGAAGAAGAAAACGAAGAAGAAAAAGAAGAAAAGAAGAAAAAGAAGAAAAAAAGAAAAAAGAAGAAGAAGAAGAAGAAGAAGAAGAAGAAGAAGAAGAAGAAGAAGAAGAAGAAGAAGAAGAAGAAGAAGAAGAAGAAGAAGAAGAAGAAGAAGAAGAAGAAGAAGACTTCAATATCCCAACAGTTCAGGCATTTTCGAAATTTTAAAGCTATGCGCTAAGACTATCTGATTACGCTTTCATAAACAATCCAGACTCCTTCTTTCTTGCCCCTTGGCTGAGGTTTCGAACACCTCAGGGCTATTTTCGTCCAGAAACAACTTCAGACAGAATAAATGTGAAATCTCGAGATGTGCTTGTAGCGCAGGTATTAAGCCGGAATCTTAAGATAGAATTTGATGATATCTTCCCTTATAAGCCCAAACTTCAGTCACACAAGGTCTTAAATATCAATGTGGAGGATTATCTTGCACATGCCGAAAAGAATAATATCATAGCCACAGATATGTCAGTAATGCACAATAAGAAAGTAGTAGGTATATACTCACATTCACTTGGCTGGACTTTTTCATCGAGAATGCCGGATTTCACCCCCTTTTTTAAAGCTGAATTGTTGGAAATAACTCTAGTGCTGCGGAAGGTACGTTTGAACGCCCATAACACAATAATAATTACTGATTTCCTGTGAGTATGCACGTCGTATATGTCGTCATCAGTCATCAAAACTTATGGCCTCAAAGACACTCTTCATGCTATAGTCCCTCCTCCGCTGCAGCTCCTGAAATTATTTTGGGTACCTGGCTATGGCGGATTAAAACTAAATTCAATCACTAACTCTCTAGTACGAGGGTCATTGAATGGTCCAGTACTATCGGTCCTTCCCGAAGTAGCCATATTAACTGCTACAAGATACAGAAAACGTTTGTTTCGTGCGGATGCTATGGAATGAATAACATTATCGACAAATTTTATTCACTTAAAATGTTTGTTGAAAATTCAGTAGTGTCCTACAGGACGATTGGAAGTCATAAGAACCAGATTTCGATGCCGTGCCACCCCCTTTCCTCTCTCGCTGAATTTCTATTCACACAGGGCTGGTCTGGCGATATCATCACTATGCAACTTTTGTTCTGACGCAGAAACAATAGAGCGCTACTTTTTGTCATGCCACCAATACACATTGTTAAGAAAAAAGCCTTTTAGTAATCCAACTCGCTAGCCTTGGGCTGAACTTCCCAATTGAGCAAATACTTTCCTTCAGTGTTGTTGTTCACCCATTGATAGTGGCGCATCCCAACTTTGAGGGATTGGCGAAGAATCGGTTGGTTTTAAAAATTACTGTTCATATTTGGAATAATGAAGGTATAACAGAAAAGTTACTGATAGCCTATGAAAGTGTGGTGCATAATGTAATGCATACAAATATTTACATAACGAATTTATCCTTAGACCACAGCAATTATCTGATTTTGTATTTATATAATTATGTGGACATGTTCGTGTAATGAAACTGGTTAATTAGTCAACCTATTAGATTCATCAATATAGTCCCGGACGGCCGCGCATACTGTCGCAATAGAGAAACCAGAAATGAAAGCTCCAAAAGACAAAATGACAGGCACAGATAAGTCCATACCCAAACCACGAAAAGATAATTCTAAACGGGTTTGTCGTAATGTGTTAAACCGCCTGCAGGTCAAAAAGAAATGGTCTATTGTTTCCAGTTCACCACAGAACGCGCGCAGTGGCGAAGGTGCCTGAGCAGACCTGTGTTTATAGAAATTTAGATTTGGTACCCGGCGCCGCAGCCTTGTGATAGCTACTTCTTGTATTCGAGTGCGGCAAAAGTCTCTTCGCGAGGGATATAATAAATGGCGATATTCTGTAGAGTTTGTTAGTGCTGAACCTTTAAAGACTTCCATAAGCATGCGTCTGCGGAATCGAGCACCAGTTACTTAAGCGGATGATGGACAGAGCGGTAAAATCGGTTCGCTGTTTGACGACTTAGCTAAGGAATCGGCTATTTCATTTAGAAATTAGTTCTTCGAACTGGGCTTCAGCCTCAAGAACGCTTTCGATGCTGTTTGTACTTACCTTCATGAAACGAAATGAATTAAGCTTTTACTTCCGTGAGAATAATTCCTGGAGGAGTAATTTAACATAAAAAAGAATTTTTGTTTAACCACGCTGATATCTGCCCACGATAACGACTGTATTGTCTGATCTAACTGAACGAGTTATAAACAGTTATTGCACTCCTTTAAGTTTACGTACGTTTTTTTTTTGTTGGTGGTGGTGGTATTTTTGGGGGCGGGGGTATAGCTATAAAATACGGAGAAGTCGCATTAAACTACATAATCGATTCTTGGCCGATCCCACTGAGTGGGTATGAGCCATGGTTGTGGTTTCATCATCGGCGTCATCATCCAGCACGGTCGACGGCAAGGTATAGTAGAGTGTTTTTTTTTTATTTTTCGGCTTGCGCAATGGTGTGACATTATCATGCTCAAGAGATTCAATTCTTAAATTTTCATTTACATTAAGTTTGCAACCCCTACCTTCATACCCTCCTCCATGACGTCTGTTCCAGAAATGCGAAGCGTGTGGCCTGCATATCGTAAATGGCCTTTCTCGAGACCTTTCAATTACTAGTGCATTTTCCTGCAAAAGTTGTTATTGTGTCAAATGCGTCGCAGTGCGATTGCCGTTTTGATATTTCGACATCGCTGGCTGCCTCGACTGTAGAAGATCTAGACTATTTCAGCATAAATGGCCATACTGACCATTCAGATCAATTTTCCTCCGTCGTACGAATAAAGTTCTTTATTTATTATTAACGTTTTTAATTTATATACTCAAATGAACGGTTTTTAAATTATACAGATGCTTGCAGAAGTTAGTACTGCAGGTTGTCCGCTGCACGTCGCTTGAATGCGCATGCACAATCACGATGTTCAAAAGCGAAAGAAAATATACGGTACTGAGTGCGTAGTTAGGCTTTGTTTTGTTATTTTCCGACAATTTGCGACAGCTCCAATTAACAAAACCGTGACTTTCTAATATGCCTTATGTACAGTTTAAAACTTCAGAATCACGAAATATAACAAAGTATTTTACCTTTGGCAACTATATATCCACAAAACAGCATGTATTCTGAAGCTCAGTATGAAGAAGGATGTTTATACCTAATTTCATTATAATGAAGTTTCAGTGCTGCCACCGAAGAAACGGAAGGCGACGTGCAGGGGTTGTCCTGAAAGCAGTAGGAGTGAATTTTTCAAAAAATATTTATTCACAGCTGTGACATATCAACTTAGTTGTTTTCAAGGTATGGCCCTTCTGTGTCACCAGAACGTTTTCACTGACTCTGCATATCGCCGAAGACGCCTTGGAAGGCATAAACTGAAATGCTTTTCAGTTCCCCCGTCACGACCTTTCGAATGGCCTAGGCCGAGCCGCAGTGGCGTCCCTTTATGACCATTGGTGTAAGAGGATGAAGTGTAAAGTAGCGACAATTGAGCTATGGAGTGGTCATGTGGGCTGTTTGATGCCATGTTGGGTCAAGAAGTCTATGGCGGTTAGGGCAGTGTGGCGCGGCGCATTGTGGTGATGGGGAATTCATGATTCAGCGATTTTGCATCAACTGTTCTCAATCCTAAGTTTTTGGCCACAATGTAGAACGCAATGGTCTAGCAAATTCAATTGTCTTGATGTCATTCGAACACTCAATGTGTGGCAGGGGTGCAAGAGATCTTTTTCACAAACATTTAGTCCCGATGACGGCCCGTAGAACACTGGTGACTGGTTTGATGATAGCTAAGACCTCTGCCAACCAACCGGCTAAGAACATGCTCCTTCTTTATTATGTTTTGAGGGGGGAAATCAGCCCTATACTACTTTTCATACAAACCCGAGTGTATATTGAAACTTCGACGGACCCAGTAGTAATATTTTTCGGCAATCAAAAAGGTTGCCTTCCCTTTATTTGATTTATAAGCCCACCTCTTTAGGTTTTGGTGCGTATGACAGTTATCGACTTTACGTGTTGATCGAAAGGAGTGGACAGCAAGTGGTTCGGTTTGGTGAACATAGGAGCATCGGAATGGCTTTAATTCTGGCAAAGCCCGAGGTCAAGATAGAAGTCGCGGCGGCAAGCCTGATTCAGTATAACCACATTGATTCTGCCTTGAATTTCTTCCGTGTTTACACGCAAAGCTCAGCCTCTGTAAAAATGTTTTCACCAATGCAGAATCGAACCGTGGTCGTTGTGACTCAGAATCAACAAAATATATTCATGTGCGTCTTCGAAATTTGTTTTCTGTTCTGCCGTATTTGCCCGGCGTTATTCTGGAGTTATCACAAGAGCGCTTTTCGATGTTATCGGCTTAATAATATTGAGGTTTAACCATGTAAAGCTGCGTGAACGGGCGCCTGAGGCTCACATATGTGGTGCTGACCATGCAGATGGCCTGCGGGCGACGTGTAGAACAGTTCGTACGACATGTCGTAGTTTTCATTTGGTCCCTGCTGGCACTGGGTTTGCTGAACTGCGTGGTGCTGCGACACTGCGAGAGCGACATGCGCTGGCACGTCAGGCAACGCGACCAGACGCGCATCGTGGTGGGACCGGGCCGATTTCGCACGCTTCCGCAGCTGCACTGCCCAGACTTCCTGGCCATCGTCATGTGCAGCGCCGTCGACCACTTGAAGCAGCGCGCTGTTGTGCGTGACACGTGGGCACGGGACGCCACGTCCAGGAGGTCCGGCGTCTTCTTCCTCATCGGCTTCGCCGACAGCACGGTCGGTGCACTCTCTCAATGACATCTCCGGCTGAGCCACTGGTGGTTTGTTTGAGATTGCTGAACAAGTATTGGCTGATCGGAGCGTTGTCGTTGCCAGAGCAAATATGTCAGCAGGTTTATATTGTCACGGGGTCGTGACGTGGCCGAAGACAGGAGACTTCGTGTTGGGATTTAACTGTTTATTTGGGCGAACCTGCGCCCGGTAAACGGAAAGTCCAATTACAGCAGCAGTCTTGCACATATAGCAGCCTCGGACTGATAGCGGCGAACGGAGCGTCGGCCTTCGATCAACAACTGACAAGCAGCGAAGCGCGTCGGCATTTATACCCTTGCCGTCGAATGTTCTAGCGTTATCGCTGGCTGTGGCGTAGGTTCCAGAACAATCTGTACCGTTCGCACAGTGGGCGTGATCTTATCGAAATGATCTACTACAGTCCCGAACCTTCTCGAAAACTGCAGGCGTGGTTTGCGCTGAGAATCGTGTGGTGTTTTGGGACGATACAATGCTAGTGTCAGGCTAATCAGAAGAATCGCTAACCGTAAGAGCGGGGTTAAAGAAAAAAATTGCCCGCAGCTTTCCTCGGGGGAACACTGAGGAGGATGCGGAGCATATAATTGGTTAACGGGGTGCTAAAGTGCGACTTACTTGGGTCGATGGCTAAATTGGTTAACGTGGTTGTGAAATGGGGTGTTAAATTGCGACTTACTTGGATCGATGGCTAAATTGGTTAACGTGGTTGTAGGAGGGAGTGTTAAATGAGTGAACACGTACACACGTATGCGAAAGGACGGCGCTGGTCGAAGGGACGTCGATCATTGTGTTTGTGGATTCGTTGGAATTCATTTCACCGCGACCTTGGACGTCGACGCGCCTTACAAACCAACCGACGAGCGGCAACTGAGCGAGCGAGCGCCGACCTTGAGTATATATACAGCGCGACGGCGCATGCACTGTCAGCTGTTGAATGTTCTCGAAGGAGAAGCGCGCGCGCGGTACAGATGGCAACGGCGCGACGGCGCATGCGCTGTCAGCTGTCGAATGTTCTCGAAGGAGAAGCGCGCGCGGCACAGATGGTGGGCGACGGCGCGACGGCGCATGCGCGCGCGTCAGCTGTCGAATGTTCGAGAAGCGGTGCGGACGGCGCGGACGGCGCACTACAAGGCGCGAGTATAAGATGCTTCCGCATCTACAAGAACTCTGTAAGCTGGTACAGGCGTTTGTGCTCAGCAGGATTATTTACGCGACACCTTATATGAAGTTGGATGCCGCAGAAAAAGGTAAGGTCGAGGCTATGATCCGGCAAGCTTACAAGGCAGCGCTTGGGTTGCCTAACAACGCGCCTACAGAAAGGCTGTTAAAACTAGGGGTACACAACACCCTGGATGAATTATGGGAGGCGCATCTGGTGATGCAGCACGCTAGGCTTTCGACAACCAAAGCGGGCAGGATTATATTGGAAAGCATTGGCATTGGAGCAGAGGCTCCCACTGAGGACACTAAAATCCAGGTGCGGCGAGAGTTACATAAGGCCCTGTACATAAAACCTTTGCCCAAAATTATGCATCCGATTCACCGTATACGCAGCGCAGGCAGGCAACAGCCAGAGGTTTACACGTTGAGTACGGCGAGTAAGCGGCAGTCTATACAGATGTTGCGGAATATAAGGACAAAGACGCTTTTGTGATTGTGGTGGTGGACAGGTGGGGGCGCTTGGTCGCCTTTGGATCGGTCAAAACCCGCTCCTCGGAAACTGCAGAGGAAGCGGCAATAGCGCTAGCTATAACTAATTCGCAGTCAGATTTGATTTTCAGTGATTCAAAGACAGCCATCCGAAATCTGGCGAGGGGCAGAATATCGGCGACTGCCGCACGATTTCTGCATGGGGCCACGGGACGAGAAATGAGAGAAATAGAAATTGTCTGGGGACCAGCACACTCTGGGAACCCTGGGAACGAGGCGGCTCACCTGAATGCTCGAGGTTTTGTCAGCCGGGTAGGTGAGCCGCCAGTTCTGGGGAGGTCCGCGAGAGATGGGCTGGTGTCCTTTCATGACATAACGAATCATTATAAACTAGAGCGGAGGTTTTATCCACCCCCGCACAAGCGGTTGACCAAGACGCAGGAATGCGTCTGGAGAAAACTGCAGACGCGATCTTTTCCCAACCCTTACGTGTTGAACAAAATGTACCCGGAGGAGATTAAGCCGCAGTGCAAATGGTGTCAGGCTGTGGCAACATATGATCACATACTTTGGGAATGTAGCATAGTGCCGCCGCCGGTGGATATTATGCGTGATCCCTCTCTTGAGCACTGGGAGGCCGTGTTGACCAGCTCAGACCCAGTCGTCCAGTTAAGGGTCGTGGAGTGGGCCACACAGGTCGCCGCCAAACTTGGGTTGATGGCCATCTAACACGGAATCATCCTCAGTTGCTTTCTGACGAAATAAAGTTTTTCCATCCATCCATCCATTTGGGACGATAACAAAAACTTGGGAAATGGAACGTGGCATTGCCCCCCTCTGAAAAAAGGCATCGTCCGATGCTTTAACTAAAGATGAAGGTAGAATAATAATGCAAGAAAGAACAATGAATAAATTACGATACAACAACAATACAAAAAAGCACTGTTTCAGTTTGTTAACGCGCATGAAACGGCTTGAGGCGCGCGACATGGACGACTTCAGGTCGCAATCGGCGTCGTTGAGAGTTCGTGATGCCGTCGGGGACAACCTCGTAATCAAGTGGGCCGAGACGTTGAGCCACCCTGTACGGTCCGAAGTACCGTCGCAGAAGCTTTTTACTTAGTCCACGTCGGCGTATCGGTGTCCACACCCAAACACGTTCACCGGGCTGGTATTCCACGAAGCGTCGTCGAAGGTTGTAACGGTGGCTGTCGGTCGTCTGTTGATTTTTGATACTGAGACGCGCAAGTTGTCGGGCTTCGGCGCGTTGAAGGTACTCGCTCAAATCGAGGTTTTCTTCGTCGGTGACGTTGGGTAACATGGCCTCGAGCGTCGTTGCCGGGCTCCTTCCGTAGACCAATTTGTGTGGAGATATCTGCGTCGTCTCCTGCACCACCGTGTTGTATGCGAAGGTCACATACGGAAGAATGGCGTCCCACGTCTTGTGTTCGACATCGACATTGACAGCATGTCGGCGATCGTCTTGTTAAGCCGCTCGGTGAGGCTGTTGGTCTGTGGGTGGTACGTTGTCGTCTGGCGGTGGTTTGTTTGGCTGTATGCCAAGATAGCTTGAGTTAAGTCGGCAGTGAATGCCGTTCCTCTGTTGGTGATAAGGACCTCCGGGACGCCGTGATGTAGGACGATTTTTCCGACAAAGAACTTAGCTACCTCGTATGCACTGCCTTTCGGCAGGGCTTTTGTCTCGGCGTAGCGGGTGAGGTAGTCGGTAGCTACCACGATCCACTTGTTTCCGAAAACCGACGTCGGGAACGGCCCCAGTAGGTCCACACCAATCTGCTGGAAAGGTCGGCAAGGTGGATCAATTGGCTGCAGAAGTCCCGCTGGCCTTGTTGGCGGTGTCTTGCGTCGCTGACAGTCCCGGCATGTCCTCACATAACGAGTGACGTCGGTGGTAAGACGTGGCCAGTAGTACCTTTCTTGTATCCTCGCGAGCGTGTGAGAAACACAGAGGTGCCCTGCGTCGGATCGTCGTGCAGGGCCTGCAGGAGTTCTGGTCGCAGAGCTGAAGGCACCACAACGAGGTACTTAGCTCGAAGTGGTGAAAAGTTTTTCTTTTGTAGAAGACCGCTTCGTAGAAAGAACGACGCAAGTGCGCGCTTGAATACCTTCGGGACTTCGGCGGTCCTGCCTTCGAGGTATTCTATTAGGGCCTTAAGTTCCGGGTCGGCCCGCTGTCGTTCAGCGAAGTCGTCGGTAGTTATCGTTCCCAAGAAGTAGTCGTCATCCGGGACGTCGGGTAGCGGTTGGTCGACAGGCGCACGAGAGAGACAGTCGGCGTCAAAGTGTTTTTTGCTGGACTTGTAAATGACAGTAATGTCATATTCTTGAAGTCTCAGGCTCCATCGTGCGAGGTGACCTGAAGGGTCCTTCAAGGTGGCTAGCCAACACAAGGCGTGGTGGTCGCTCACAACATTGAAAGGCCTGCCGTAGAGGTAGGGGCGAAATTTCGACGTAGGCCAGATGATGGCGAGGCACTCCTTTTCTGTTGTGGAATAATTTGCTTCTGCTTTGGATAGCGATCGGCTGGCGTAACTAATAATCCTTTCAAGTGCGTCAGCCCTCTGTACAAGAACGGTGCCAAGACCTACGCTGCTGGCGTCAGTATGTATTTCTGTCTCAGCGAATTTGTCGAAATGGGCAAGTAACGGAGGCGTCTGGAGGCGATGTTTAAGCTCCTGGAAAGCGTGTTTCTATGGCGTTTCCCACTTGAACTCCACGTCGGCCTTGGTAAGGTTAGTGAGAGGATCGGCGATGCGGGCGCAGTTTTTCAAGAACCGCCTATAATAGGCGCACAGGCCCAGAAATTGGCGCACGGCCTTCTTGTCAGTGGGCGGCGGGAAGTCGGCGATGGCGGCTGTTTTCCGTGGATCGGTACGAACTCCAGACTTGCTGATAACGTGCCCCAGAAACAAGAGCTCCTCATACGCAAATCTGCACTTTTCTGGCTTCAATGTGAGTCCAGACGTCTTGATGGTATGAAGTACAGCTTCAAGGCGCCGAAGATGCTCGTCGAAACTCGAGGAAAACACGACGACGTCGTCCAAGTACACAAGGCAAGTCTGCCACTTCAATCCTGCCAGTACACTATCCATAACGCGTTGAAAAGTTGCAGGCGCTGAGCAAAGGCCGAAGGGCATCACCTTAAACTCGAAGAGGCCGTCCGGTGTTATAAACGCCGTTTTCTCTCGGTCTCTTTCGTCGACTTCGATTTGCCAATAGCCAGTCTTGAGGTTCATTGACGAAAAGTACTTGGCGTTATGTAGCCGATCAAGTGCATCGTCTATTCTTGGGAGAGGATACACGTCCTTTCTTGTGATTTTGTTCAGGTGGCGATAATCGACGCAGAAACGTAGGGTCCCATCCTTTTTCTTCACCAACACCACGGCGGATGCCCATGGACTCTTGGACGGCTGGATAATGTCATCCCGCAGCATTTCATCAACTTGTCTCTTCATGGCCTCACATTCTCGCGTTGAAACCCTGTACGGACTCTGACGGAGTGGTCTGGCATTTTCTTCGGTTACGATGCGATGTTTCTTTATTGGGGTCTGCCGAATTTTTGATGATGACGAAAAGCAATCTTCGTATTGCAGGAGCAGGGCCATGAGCTGTTCTTGCTTATCGTTCGGAAGTCTGGGGTTGACGTCGAAAGCTATGGGAGGGGCTTGGTTTCTCTGAGGAGGTTCCGTAGAATTGGCGAGGGCGAAAGCAATGGTGGCTTCGACAATTTCTTCGATGTATGCGACCGTTGTTCCTTTTGTAACGGGTTGTTGAACAACCAGGAGTTCACTCGGCGAAGGAGAGCTTTATTTAGCGCAAGGGCTAACTGAACGCAAGCCTGCGATCACAGCAAGTCTTCTTCCTTTTTTATACTCGAGCTCCATGCCCACTGCCCTCGTTACACTGTGTTCACATGTTTGTACTCATTGCTGAAATTCCTGAGCATAACCGTTGCTTTACCTCCCCGCAGCTCTGCTATTCCTCTTGCGACGCAAATATTTCGGGTGACCAACAGATGCTGATTGCCATCAACGACGCCTTCCAAGTCAGGTGATTTAGGAGCGCTGACTGAAATAATGACGCTTGAGCGAGGCGGAATGGTGACTTGTTCTTCCAGCACATTCAAAGCATGGTGTCCTGACGGCGTGCGTGGCGGTAGTGCTTCTTCTGTGGATAACGTTATCGACTTTGTTTTTAGGTTGATGACAGCACCATGGAGGCATAAGAAGTCCATGCCAAGGATGACATCTCTCGAGCAACGCTGTAGGACTACGAAGTCTGTAGAATAAATACGGCCGTTAATGGTGACTCTCGCTGTGCAGATTCCTGCAGGCGTTACGAGATGACCTCCGGCTGTGCGGATTTCAGGGCCTTTCCAAGCGGTCCTAACTCTCTTTAACTTCGCGGCGAACAACCCACTGATGACAGATTAGTCGCCTCCAGTATCGACGAGAGCGGTCACACTGTGGCCGTCGATAAGAACGTCGATGTCGCTAGTTCGCCGTCTTGCATTACAGTTAGGGCGTGGCGTCAGGTCACGGCTGCGTCGGCTTGTTCCGCTGCTTTCATGTTGCATCGTCAGGCCACCTTCGGCAAGTGAGCTTTCGCCGTCAGGGCTTTGCCTGGTTGGCGTTGTGTTCGGAAAGCTCCGTCGCGGCGTCGTCTTCGTCGGAGAATCTTCGGTAGTTCGTCGCACAGCGACCGCACCTCCATCGGTTGCTGCCCTTAATTTCCCGGATACGGGCTAGGAGACCGGCCCCGCGTTGGGCCGGAGTACTGCCGGTGGTGCGGTGACATGCGGCGGCTGGGCGACGGCGAACGGGAAGGACTTCGTGGTGTCCATTGTGTTCCTGTCAGGTAGTCAGCGATGTCACGTGGCCGTTCCCCTGGCTGCGGACGTGGTGCATCGACGGCGAAGCTACGCAGTCCCATCTGTCGGTACTGGCAACGGCGGTAAGTGTGCCCGGCCTCGCCGCAGTGGTAGCACAGTGGGCGGTGGTCAGGGGTGCGCCAAACGTCGGTTTTCCTCGGAGCACTGCGCTGGCCCGCTGGCGAATGGTAGGTCGTCGGTGGGTGTGGTGGCGGCAGTGGCGTCTGGCGACGGAAGCGCGATGGGGCAGCGTTTTGACGTGCGCGTGGCGGAGGGGCGTGGCGGCGTGCTGCAGCAGCATAGCTCATGACTTGCAGCGGCGGCTCTTGAGGCTGAGGAACGCCCAGCGACTGCTGTATCTCCTGGCGTACGACGTCCGCGATGGATTGCACGTGAGGCTGCGCTGAAGGAAGTAATTTTCGCAGCTCCTCTTGCACGATCGCTCGGATCATCTCACGCAAGTCAGTGGTTCCGAGCGCTTGAATGCCGGCGTAGCTTGTAGACGAGAAGCTACGGTTATATTGCCGCGTGCGCATCTCGAGCGTCTTCTCTATCGTAGATGCTTCGGAAATGAATTCGGCGACCGTCTTAGGTGGGTTTCTGATCAGCCCGGCGAAGAGTTCCTGCTTTACTCCTCGCATAAGTAGACGCACCTTCTTCTCCTCGGACATGTCGGAGTCAGCGTTGCGGAAGAGTTTAATCATATCTTCCGTGAATATCGCCACGTTTTCATTTGGCATCTGCATGCGGGTTTCGAGGAGAGCTGCGGCCTTCTCCTTGCGCACCACGCTTGCGAAAGTGGTGAGGAACCTGGCGCGAAAGGTGTCCTACGTTGTGAGGCGTCACTCTTGATTCTCGAACCAGGTCCGAGCAGCACCTTCCAAGGCGAAATACACATGCCGTAGCTTATCTTCGTCTGCCCAGTCATTGAAGGCGGCGACGCGGTCGAACCTTTCGATCCAGCTTTCCGCGTCTTCAAGTGGCGAACCGCGGAAAGTTGGCGGCTCTTTGGGTTGCCGGAGCAGGAGTGGTGCAGGTAGAACCGGCGTTGACATGGTCACCGTGGTCGACGTCAACGTCTTGGTTTTCCGAGCCTTGTCCAGTAAAAGCCCGTACTCCGGTGGCAAACCTTGTTGCCTGCGGCTAACTCGCTGCTCGTTGCTGGCGTCGGTGTCTTCACGGAGTGGGTTGGGTTCACGGCTTGACGGAGGCGTCCGGTACATGGATGAAACAGCACCTCCACCAGATGTCACGGGGTCGTGACGTGGCCGAAGACAGGATACTTCGTGTTGGGATGTAACTGTTTATTTGGGCGAACCTGTGCCCGGTAAACGGAAAGTTCAATTACAGCAGCAGTCTTGCACAGATAGCAGTCTCGGACTGATAGCGGTGAACGGAGCGTCGGCCTTCGATCAACAACTCACAAGCGGCGAAGCGCGTCGGCATTTATACCCTTGCTGTCGAATGTTCTAGCGTTATCGCTGGCGGTGGCTTAGGTTCCAGAACAATCTGTACCGTTCGCACAGTGGGCGTGATCTTATCGAATTGATCTACTACAGTCCGGAACCTTCTCGAAAACTGCAGGCGCGGTTTGCGCTGAGAATCGTGTGGTGTTTTGGGACGATAACAAAAACTTGGGAAATGGAACGTGGCAATATGGAGCAGGAGGGGTGCATATGGGTAAGAGGGCAAAAAAAAGCGGGAAATGAGGACTGCGCACCGGTGTGTGCCTATAGCATACAATATTGATACTAGTCAAACGCCTGATGAGATGAAAATATAAAAATTTACCGATGTTAAAGCCCAAGATGTGGTTGACGAAAAATTGTTTTTGGTCCGGGGATCAATGGTTGTACCAACGCTTATAACGGGCAATCACTTTGCAACGCATTCCTGGTTAGCTCAATCGGCAGAGCGATCACCTTAAAGGGCGTTTGTTGGTCGAGAGTTCTATCGCCGTACAAGGACTATTTTTGTCAACTAAAAAGTTCCCGTCTGGAAAATCTGTACGAATATCTTTGTGGCTTTGTGCTACAACGTGAGTGGTTGTCATTTTTTTTCCATGCCACTATTGGGCCACCTTCCGGGAATCGGCAGGCCTAATTCGCAATGAGCAAAGACCCGTGTGACGTCAGTTGTGTCAAGTAAAATTAATACTGGTTGTTCGCACTCTTATGATTTTTTTTTCACATCGTATGTGTTTGATTTCTTGCTTCGTCTTTTGCACTGTTAGTCAAGGGCGGCAATTAACTACATTATAGTTCTCAGAGTACTGTTTATCAACTGAAACTGACTCAATGTTTCACATCAGTGTCCATTTAACTACGCTAATTTCTGTTATCGCATTGTCAAGTTCTATTATAACTTTCAACCGGCCTACGCGGTCCCCCCTACCCCCTCCCCGACACACACACACTACAGCTTGATATTAAATATATTAGTACCCGGTGATAGGGTTGGCGTTGGTCGCTATTTTGACAAATCGGCTACTTTTTGAGCCGTTGGCGACGAAAATTTCCGCTTGGCACCAGGGCTTTTTACTGGCGACTTTAAAATTAATGGTTTTACTCATTCAAAATAGTAAAGACTCCGTTCATAATACCATGCCTGTCTATGTGGCTATCAATTTGGCATTAATATCAAGTGGCATGGCTACCATGGCTACATTTGGCTTGAGTTCTGGCGCCTTCTCGATTCCAGCCAACGGCTACCCTGCTCGCGTATGTGTTGAATACTTGTCGCATGTCTGGAATTAATATATTCACAACGACATCCGCACATACAGCCGAGCGGAGTGACCGTAGAACAGCGTGTGGCCAACGAGATCGCCCGCTACGGTGACATCATACAAGCCGACTTTCGCAACACGTACCGAAACTTGACGCTCAAGTCTGTATTCCTACTCAAGTGGGCCTTCACGTACTGCCAGACGACGATGTCTTCGTCAACATTCCCAACATCATGCGCTTGCTTACGCAACTGAAACATGCAAAGCGCCAAACAGGGCAAGTATGCATCGTTTTCTTGGTTTTAGTTTCTTATTTTTTCGCACTGACGTGTTTGAAAGTCAAAAATGTTTTAGCGAGTACGTGTGTTGTTTTAAAGTCAGTGTCGGCACAAGTTCGCTGCGTGTACGACATATTAATGCTGTTTGTTCGTGACTATAGTTGATATAATGCATCACATTGTTTGTAGTCCTCAGGGTCACTTTTCTTTCGCTTTACACAAACTCTGTAGTTTTTTCTCGTTTTTTTGTTATTCTCTGAAACACTGCGCTCGTGACATCGGACAGACTTGCACTTGCAGCTGGTTGTCGGGTTTAATTTCTTGTTGATGGTCGGAGCTCAGCAATGAGTAATAAAAAATAATCTCATGAGCGCATTTTTAAATTCAACAATATGAAAGGAGGGCGAGTTTTGTTTCGATTAACTTTTTGTCAAGCTTCCATAATAATTTAGGCTAATTTGCGTCGAAAGAGAGCAAATGTTCGTCTGCGATCACAGTCAGAAACAGGCAATCTATGCATTGAAAAATATTGTATAGTTTAGCGTCAGCAAGTTTAACTCATGAGGCTCTTCAATATACATTCAGTGAACTGTGATTCCTCTTACCACCCAAAACATCCACCTGAAAACATGCCATGGCGCACCGGAACAATAGTGAACCTAACCTGCCTAACATAATCTGGCATTGCATAACCTAAGCTAGCATAACCTCGCGTCGGTGCCCTCATACAGACGACGTCCAATACTGGTATGTTCTTGAATTCTTACCTTTGTCATATCTTATTGGCCCGCACGACTGGTACGGTCTCTCTGGTTGGAAAGAAACGCCGTAATCAAGAAATTAGTTAATGTGTATAGAAGCGCCTCCGGCTGTATACGTGTTAACCGCACTTGCATGCCAGTTTATATGCAGTAATTTGCTGCTATATTCACTTAAACCAAAAAAGTACCAACATATTTGCACGTATACGCAAGACTAGTATGTAGTTACGGCGAAACTATGGGAGAAGAGAGGACACAAAAAAGCGCTGACTTTAACCGAATTGTTTTTAGCTAAAACCTGGAAATATATGCTCGTGACAGAAAGCAGCACATCAAAGCACAACCGCCTAAGTTATTGCGTCACAGTCAGACACTCAATATATAATTAGGTGGGTTCAATCCCGCACCTCAGCGCAAACTCACAATCTAGAGCGTAAAAACCAGATACTTTTTTTCTTTGTTTAGTGAGGGACTGAAAGATTGCTGATAGGTATATCACCGAGCATTTGCATTTAATTGGCCTCAATAATCTCTCGTGTTAGATTTTCTGGCTGTGACGCAATAGGGTGCGCGGTTGTGCCAAGGTCAATTCAAATAGGTCGCGAAAGTCGGAACCAAAAGTGGTCCGAAAGCTATTGCAACAGACAACAGCCGCGTGATAAACGAAGCGTGACTAGGTGAGGGGGAGGGCAAATAATGAAAGCAAAAAAATAACAACGTTTATTTTAGATCTCAACTTTATTTGCTACGAAAAAATTAGTAGACAACTTTAATTAGTAGACTACTTTAGTCTTTGGTGTGTGGTCGAGTGCCCTATTTTTTCCCGTTTCGTTACAGAAACAGCGGCCACATGCAGACAGTCTGGTAACATGGGCCAACGGTTTTAGAAGCGTATCCAGGCATTACGTTATAAGAGCTTGTGTTTAGTTCGGCGTGTTCTTTGGTTCGGCGCAGATCCAGGCCAACGAGGCATCACTCACTTTTCCGCGGTAGTTTAGTGCGTACCTTCAGTATTTTGCTTATTTCTTATGAGCTGTTTACTGGTAGGACACTTCAGAGCTGAACTAGTTCACAAAATGTGTTGATAGCCAGTCCTGTGACTGCCGACTGCTTACGCTGGCGCACGGCCGGCGTGCCATCGCCCTTGGTGACTAGTGAACGCCAGGGGCTAAGCAACGAGGCGCTGTATATTTTACGGCTGCCAAAGCTATATTTTTAAAGGTGCTGTCTTGCTGGAGTGCTTTTGGCCGATTGGCAACGTGAGTTTTCGAACTATTTGCGATTACGCTCGTAAACAGTTGCCTCAAAATTTGCCTCTGCGAAATTTCTTGCGCATATTGCAAGTACGTCATTTGGCTGATAAAACAACTTATCTTCCTCAGTCTTTGTGTTTTTTTCTCTCCCGCTTGCATTTAGTGAGGCACAGGACGCAATAAATTGCGTAATAATATATGCAAGTATCATGTCAACAATTAAAATATTTTGAATTTCGTGGCTAATAATTGGCGACGTCGCTACCACTTCTGGTTATGACGTCATTTTTTCAGTTAGTTGTTCCCTTCTCATGCAGATGGCAACGAGCTGGCGACTGTTGGATTCGTAGGCTTCAATGGAAGTTTCGCTACCAGTTTGAATATACCTTGGTTGTGCTGTGATGTGCAGCTTTCTGTCACGAGTATATATTTCCAGTGTTTTGCTAATAACATTTCAGGTGAAGTCAGCGCTCTTTTCTATTAGGCCTTTGTCTCTGCTTCCGTAGTTACGCCGTAACTGTTCGTATTCTTGCACTGTGCAAATATGTTGATTCCCAATCACCAACTAGCCCAAGCAACTGTCTTATGCGAATAGAACAGTTAAGCTCTATATAGGACGCATTTTTCTTTCATTCATTTTTGCCACAATGAAGCATACAATTAGTGCTTATTATAACGTTGTGAGAATGAAAAACTTGTGTAAACTTATTCAAAGATTAAAAAAATACCACGTTCAGTCAGTGATCCAGGACCCTCAATGCAAGAAACACGTTTAAACACATTCAAGCAGCATTAGTACGAATAAGATTTACACAGAAGCAAATATTCTGAGCATGCGGCGTTGGCGTAGTTGTTAGAGCATCCACCTCGCATGCAAAAGGTCCGTGGTTTGAATCCCAGTGCCTCCCAGCTCCCAACTGTATAAGAAAAATCCGCGTGGTGATGGAACTGCACTAAGAGGCCCGGGGTGTGGCCTCTCCGGTCACCACCGCCGGTAATGCACTTCCCACACCAGAGAAGCAATGGCCACCCTGGTACAGTATCTGGCCACTACCTCCCACATGCATACGTCAAATTACTTATGGCCTTCAGTCCCCAGCAGCTGCGAAGCAACTGACCACGGCGGTGGTCCGATCTGCAACACAGCAGAGGGGGCTAAGAATCTCTAAATCTGGACAGGCCGACATTAGAACCTGAACTTGGAGACGCTTAACGCTAGAACCTCATCTAGTGAAGGAAGTCCACCTGTACTATTCGAGGAGCTAGAGGCTGTTAAATGGGATATAATAGGGCTCATTGTGGTTTGGAGGACAGATTTGGCCTATACAGTGCTACAAAATGGGCACGTTCTTTGCTATGGGGGCTTGGCTGACAGAAGAGAACTGGGAGTGGGGCTCCTAATTCACAGAAACATAGCTGGCAACATATAGGAATACTATACAAATAACGAAAGGGTAGTAGGTATTATAATTAAACTGAATAAGAGATACAAGATCAAGGTGGTACAGGCTTACGCGCCTACATCTACCCATGATAACGCTTCAGTTGAATGCTTCTGTGAAGACGTGCAATCGGCAATGAGTAAGGCAAAAAACACAGTATCATATACTGATTGGAGACTTAAATGCAAAGGTAGGGAAGAAGCAGGCTGTATACCTGGCAGTAGGATATTGTGGCATCGATACTTGAAACGCCAGAGGAGAGCTACTAGTATTATTCGCGGAACGCAGTAATTTACGGATTTGAATACCTTCTATCGAAAACGAGGAAACCTTAAGTGGACATGGTGGAGCCCTAATTCCGAAATTAAGAACTAAGTAGACTTTAAAATGAGTGCACACCCAGGCATCGTACAGGATGTGGAAGTGGTTGGCAAGGCACGATGCAGTGACCATACAATGGTACTGTCTCGGATTCACCTAGACTTGAAGAAGGAACGACAGAAACTAATACAAAAGAAGCCATTCAATGAGCTAGCACTGAGAGGCAAGGTACGGAAATTCAGTCTCACTTCAGAACAGATAGTCGGCTCTTGGTGAGGAAAGCAACCTTAGCAAATATACATTAATGATAATCTGACGAGTATGATTACAGAGTGTGCAGTGGAAGTTGGAGGCAAGGCAGTTAGACAGCACACTGGCAAGCTTTCCGAGGAAACGAAGAATCTGAATGAGAAGCGTCAAATCATGAAAGTCTCAAGTACAACACACAAAATAGAACTCGCAGAGCATTCGAAGTTGATTAATAGGCGTAAGGTATCCGGTCTAAGGAGGTATAACATTGAGAGAATTGAACACGCTCTCAAAAAACGGGGGAAGTGTCAAAGCAGTGAACAGGGCGCTTAGGATATGCAAAAATCGGATGTATGCGCTAAGGGACAAAGAAGGCAAAATAACTACCAATATGAATAGGATAGTTAAAATAGCGGAGGAGTTTTACAGAGATCTTTACAGTAGCCGGGACCACCACCTTTAGGATATAGCAGTAACCCAGATGACACCCCACCAGTAATGATAGAAAAAGTCAGAAAAGCATTGGAGAGCATGCGAAGAGACAAAGCTGCTGATGAGGATCAGGTAACACAAGATCTGCTGAAAGATTGAGGACAGATTGTGTTAGAAAAACTAGCCACCCTGTTTACAAGGTGTCGCCTGACGGGAGGAGTATCAGGGTCTTGGAAAAATGCTAACATCATCTTTATACATAAGAAAGAAGATGACAAGGACTTGAAGAATTACAGGCCGATCAGCTTGCTCTCTGTAGTATACAAGCTATTTACAAAGGTAATTGCTAACAGAGTAAAGAAAACATTAAAATTCAATCAACCAAAAGAACAAGCAGGATTTCAAACAGGCTACTCAGCAATCGACCACATTCATACTATCAATAGGGTAATAGAGAAGTGCTCAGATAATAGCCAACCACTATACATAGCCTTCATTGATTATCAGAAGGCGTTTGATTCAGTTTGATTCACTGCACGCGCCAGCTGTAAAACACTCGCTGTTACACAATCGTGCATCAGTTGCGCTGCCAGCACTCGACTTGCTTTCTCGCAACACAGCTTGGCGCTGCTTTTCAATTCTTTTTGATATGTCACTACTAAAAAGTTCCTATGACAGTCAAGGCAACAGAGCCATTATGTACATTAAAACAGTACGACAAAGTAGGCACAGCTGCTTGTTAGCTGACTCCTAATAAAACTCAACTCGCGTCTGCAATAAATGTGTGTGCATTTCTGTGTACATTTATTATTTTACGCTTTTTTGTATTTCCTAACTGTTTTCGCACTCGCGTTTGTGTGTATATGTGAGTGCTTTCATGCCTCTATATGTTTATTCCCATTTCTGTTCTTTTTGCGTTTTTTTTTGCAAAGCATGCTGCAGCCACATCTTTCCTTCAATTTCATTACCACGTTCAACATTGCTGAGCTTTTTTCCGATATGTAAATATGACAACACAATGCTTGCAAAGTTAATCGCATCAAAAATTGTTTCTCGCACTTGCGTTACTTTTCCAAGTCACATTAAAAAATTAAACATTAGCAATGACAACACTTCATTTATCAGTGCAGACAGGTAACAGAACCATTAAGTGTGCTCCGACTACTGCTATTTCACTAAGGGGTGCGTAATATTCGATGGCAGTTACCTGAACAAGCATTTTGGGCCTCATTAAGCTGATGATGCTTTATATTTCTTCTCTTCATTACGTTACCTGTGTGATCCAGATAGCCAAAATAAAGAATGCAGTTGCATGAATGTGCTTTGGCATGCAAGCTGCAAACAGTGTCTGCCAGTTTCATGTTGACGGCTGCTATTTTACCCGCACTGGCTATGACAACCAGGGCCGGATTAAAAATGCTCCACGATGTCTGAAGAACACATGGATGACCTGGCACTTCTGTACGTGTACACAGATGTCGACATCAGCGCGTCGGAAGTTACTGACTGCTTTCCTAAACTTCCTTGCCGAGTCAACTTTGGCCTTTGATACCAAAAAGAAAAAAAAGCAGCGCAAACGACAAAGACATGAGTCTGTCATTCCAGAATTCAAGTGCATGAGCCAGTAATTATGACAGAATATTATTGTTTATCACCTCTTAAAATCTTGTAGTTTTTCTACATTTTAACAGTCGACAGCATGACCAGATATAATCATAGGAATACGAGCATCAGGTGAACCTTAACAGCTAATCAACAACTTCGCTTTGTTAACTCAAAGGTCGGCATACACGGCGTTACCGAACAAATTCAGCTATTGGGCATCATCTGTGGCTTTCATTTATCGCTTCTTTTCCTCATTGCTGGTTTAACTATATGCGACACACCTGCTTTTACATTCAGCGCAGAATTATGGTTCACACTTTCAAAACACTTAAGAAATACTTTATTTCGGCGCTATTCCTTTATAGTTCTGTAAACATGGTGCATCCGCGAGAGCAGCTTCACCCTATGACATCACTGTTTCTGTGATTGCACGACATCTTCTTTTGCTTTATTTCGGATATTATGTAGAATGATCGACATTGATTGCATACTTAAATGCACGTTTGCAAGCGCTTGTAAGCATATTGCACACTGTATTTTCGGTGTACTATGTTTCGCCCGCAATGGAAATTTACTTTTTCATTATTGTTTTTTTCCTGGCCGCTGCATGAGTGTAAAAAAGATAACATTTTTGTATAAAGAATCTGCAATAAAGTATTTGTCCTCATCCTGTTTATATTGTGGGCTCCATTTTTTTGTTATCAGGCTCTTCTTAAGTTTAAAACTGATACAGTATGAAAATTTACATGTTACTCGTGATATTTTTTGTTCATTTTAGACTAAACACACAATACTCGGAAAATATTGATTACAGTTATTCCTGGAAAGATTTTGTGGGCATGTGACGTTTCTCATGAAAAAAAATTTCTCGTTTTCGATCATGTGCAGCATTCAAGAAGTGATTTGCAGTATCGAATACAAATTGCCACTGAGAATGCATCTGTTATCCATGTACTTAGTGCTCCGAAAAATTCAATGAGGAGGCGGAGCTGCAATGTGCCCCCCTCCGCCGCAGAACAAAAATTCTGGCTACGCCCCTGAACTCAGTGGATGGTATACCCGTTTTGGACTGGCGAACTATGCGGAATATGCATATTTTGCCAATAAACTGATGTTTCCAAATAGGTGGGATATAAGCCACATTTCCTGGAAAGCGGAACTTGCAGGTTGTGGGCGTGCTGACACCCCCTGTTGAGTTGTTTGCACCTTGTAGCATACCTGTCCTACGCAGAAGCCGCATTCACGGGTGGCAACTATCGCGGGGTAGACAGCGTTGTGTTCGCGAGTTGACCACCACTATTATCATCATCATCATGATTGTTAGAACGGTTGCACCGGTGGTGACCCCTAGCGGCAGGTAAGCCTTGGTGGCGGCAGAGGGAGTCGAGCTGGTCTCTTCAGGCCCCGGAAACTCTCAAGATCCCGCGATGGCCGTAGAGGACAAAAAAACCGACTACGGCGAGTTTCGTCATGTGCTCGTATAGTGGAACTACTAACTCCTCTTTTCGCGGTCAGATAAGTTAGTGTGAATTTTCTCTGTTGCGGGTATTCGATGTGGCTGAAGTTTGTATTTCAGAATTTATCAAAAGACCGTTAACAGAGTAGTTACCACGTCGTTTTCGATAAAAAATTTGAAAAAAGTTTTTGTATAATTTTTACTGTTGATATAGAAGTGGTGACTGAGTTCAAGTATTGAGATTATCCTGACGCTCGAAAAGCAGCAGCCCATTGGCATAGACTGCGTTTCTGTCGGTTAATTTGTTCAAATAGTACCGCGGTGAGCCTTGGTACTTTTTGTCGATCGGCATTACGGAGCTCCGTTTTATTCAGCTTTTATATATTAACTCGAGCTTGAAACTGCATCAGACTTCACGGGCTGCTACGACGAAGCGATCGCTCCTAAAAGCTGTGAACCATGTCAGCTGCTATGCTTCACTGACGTGAGCTCTGCAGCCTCCTGCGTGAAAATTCGACGCCAGCAAATCGCTTGGAGACTTCCTACGAAGATGTAATAGTCATGCACAATGTCGGCTCGTTCGCCGGTGAGTGAAAATGTGCTGCTTTGCATCTAAACATGGCCCTTTTTTTTGCATTGCGTACAGTTTTTGTCATTTCATAAGGCTTTTCAAATTGTACAGTTAATGAGATTGTGGGGTCTCGAAATGGCAAGCGAGCGCCACTCCACGATCTTGGAGTGATAAGAAACAGTAGACAAGGTCGGTACAAACCAAACAACATACGCACATTTAGTTAACTAATTTACAACGACAATATCGTCCACCGAATCGATACATCAATCGTAATTAACACACTAGGACATCCGTACACACTATTACCATACACCCCATGACAAACACAATGACACGACAAACATACAATAACATGAAACACAATAACACATCCAAGGCGGCGTCGCCAACGCTTGACTTACCACGAGGGGCCCCGGCGCCCGGCCCGCGGTGCCACGCGCCGAGGACCCACGCTAGAGACAACCGTTCGCGGCAACCGTCACGCGCAGAAGAGACTCGCTCAACTCTCGCCCGCCGCCAAGGGTTGCTTTTCACCAGGGGTCAGCGCCGACGCTACACTATGATGATGATGATGATGATAGTAGTAGTGGCCAACTCTCGCGAACACAACGCCACCTATCGCCTGGTGGTTGTCACCTAAAGCGGCTTTTGGGCGAAACACGTGCGCCACGTGGCGCAAACAACCTACAGGGGGTATCAGCACCCCCACAAGATGCACACCTTGTGAATCTTTGAGATTGTTCACTTCGTTGTCACATTCGGTGAAATTATCTTTACTGCTAAAATTTCTAGCCCAGATCACAGCATGAGTTCTACCTCTTTCTGCCCAAAATGAGTCTGCTGCAATATATGCTCCTAAATTTAATGCATATTAGAGCCAAGTGAACCTTTAGAACACATACGCGTTTGTACATTTTTCGTTAGTTTACCATGAAGCATATTATACTTGCATTATTCATATAGTCCGTCTAGTTTGAAATCACCTAGCTTTGTCCTTGGAAGAACGCAGCTAAAACAAATTCATTAAAATGCCACCCATAAGACAAATTCACAAAAACAGCAATGATATGTCTATTATACCTTTCTTATATGCAGTGTTCCCATATACATTCTTCTTAGTCACTAGCGCGCCGTGGTGGTAATCCCCGGCGAGTGGCTTAGCTTGTATTCTTCAGCTAAACAGTGCCGGGGTCTCGGAAGATATCGTCTACAATGCTTGAATGCATCATGCTCACTGTAACATGGCTTATAATCTACAACATTGTTTTGGCAGAATAATACGGCCACGAAAACCAAGCTTAAGGATAGCGAGCTTAAGGAGCCCCTAAACTTCTCCGAAGTCCAATACAAGAGTGGTTTGTTTCTCGTGTTGCTCACCCTTTCAGCAGGCACTGTCTTCTTCCCAAATTTTATTGCTTCATATACAGAGGTAGAATCTCAACACTAATCGTTGAGGATATCATGATTTCGCTGTTTACGGCTATCTCCACTCAAAAACACATAAAAGGAAATGAAATCAGTTGATATTGCATGATGGTAATGAGAAGTAAGTCAGAACAGGCGTGCTACTGCATGTCAAGGCAGGGTAGTAGTGGCAACTCAAAACTCCTTTCTTCATACATGGACCAACAGAGAGATATTTCCCTCATGACAGTGCACACGTGAACAGACTACTGGCTTCTCGAACTATTCCGGAATAACAGGACATGTCAAGAAAAAGTAACTCACTTGTTCTTAATATTTTAAAAGGCTGTTTAGGGGCTCTTTTAAAAAATTTGTTTAGAAAGTTGCTGTGAGGTGCATAATGCCGTAGTGGTCAACGAATGAGAGATGCTTTAATTGCGAGCGACGAACCAAGAGTACATGACACAGAAGAATCCAAATGTTGGTGTTCGATACAAACAAAAGCTTCCACTGCATATAATAAATACGCCACGCGAAATTCAATGAAATGTTACGCGGGCGCAGTATTGTGGTTTACTAACGGGCCGTTGTGCTAAAGGTCAGTGCATATATCGAGTCACGCTGCACGGTATTTGAAAAATGACTTCAGAGTATGGTTGACATTGTTGCAATCAATCATATTATACAAGCTTAGCTACTGTTCACTTTCGAATTTTCTTAATGTTAGTTCTGAATTTTCTGCTGAGAGACAATATTCTGCACATCATGTCAGCAGTATTAGTTTTAAAAAAATCATTCGAAGTGTCGAATTTAGGATTCGGGAAGCAGAGCTCAAGATAAATTTCATAGTCACATACAAGAAACACAAATACACAGTGCTTCATGGTGAGTTGATGACTCTTCGAAAAACGGTTCTTAAAATTTGCGCTTGCCTTTTAACTGTATACAGTGTCAACCACTTATATGTCTGTAGAGGGAACACTTTGTACAGAATTCATAATTCGATGGAAGGACTGGATCCGCATTTTCAAAGAGTTTTTATGAACTATACCTAATTGTGCCCATGTTTACGTTGCCATCTCAATGTGACAGCGCACAGGAAAACGAGGTGACTGACAGAAGAACCTTAATTAACTTACCTTTTGGATTGGTTTTCTGTTAAAAACTGCCTGTTGTGTTGTCTTTCTTGATTTCATATTGTAGTGCTTGTGTCAACAAGTGAAGTGTATTTCTTTACCCCACCCTGTAACAGCCTTTGGCTGACAGTATCAATAAGTAAATAAATAAATACATAAATAAATACATACATAAATAAATAAATAAAAATAAATAACGCACATGAGAGCTTTTAGCGCGCGTCCTTTCTTCTGCTATCAATGTACTGGTTTCGTTGTACGCTGTTGTATAGAAAAACGGACCGATACCAACATTGCCGATTTGGTGTCTTACTGCAGATTATTGTCTTCCAGGTTTTGTGATTGCATGCGGTTGAAGCTGCTATCGAGGTGCCCTATAGATGTGAATATACTACCCCGTCCCCTATACCGAAGTCTTTCTGCACCTGACATAGATTTGCACTTCCTCCAGGATTGGTGGCATCGCAAGCATTCTGCCCGTCCCCTGATTCTGCATTGCCTCCGTGATCGGCCCACCTCTGACCTGACGTCATCATGTGGCGTTAGGCATGTGATGTGACTTTTGCGAGCTCTGTCGTCATTATCAACTCGTGTGGTGGCTGCATCAATTGTAGATAATGTTTTGCATCACTAGCGTAGCCGCCTACGCTGACAGCCAATTTTCGCGTTTGATGAGGCATTTAAAGCTATGTAATAATTATTGCCCCTATACCACTCCTTATACTTAGCGCCATTGTCTATTAGATTTCTCTCTCGTGTTGCTTTCTTCCTTGTCTATTGGCTTCATTAGGTTTAACGGGCAGACTTTGTTATCACAAACTTTGGATGTTCACAAGCCTCACTGGCCATGGTGGTCTAGAGGGGCAGTGCTCTAAAGTACAAATGCCTAGTGGACAAATACGCAAGGATGGAGAGGTGATATGTTTCGACGCGCGCTTGCAGGGATAACGTGGACACGAACTGGTCGCAGCTGCCGCCAGCTGCAGTAACAGCTGCAGCAACTAACCTGATGCTCCTGGCATCGGCCAGCGGAAGTGCCTTCAGGACGTTGCCGCGTGCACTATGCCCGAGATTTCTGGCCGTGGCGGTGAGCTAGGCGCCCAACCATGCTTCCGAGCTCCATGCCATACGTGACTCGTGGGCCCACGATGCTCGGCCGGGACACAGCGCTGTCTACTTCCTACACGGCCGGCACGCCCAGGCAGGACGCCACTGGAAGAAGGAGCGTGGTCCGAGGTCGTAAAAGGTGGACATCATAAACTGCAGTTCAATGTGTATTCATCGCCACTGTCAGTCCATTAGGAGCACACTGCCGTAGTTTGTTGCAGGTGCTATTGGGAGTGGCAGGTCGACCACCAGCTCTTTGCTTGCAACTACTGTGTTGTGTAGTTTTGTGTACTGTCGCGTGAGGGCAATTTCACGCAGTAGAGCAGGTGATGGCTATATTGAAGTAAAAACTTCTTATTCAGTGAATGCCTGCCCGCGAATGAAAATAGGCTTTTACTGAGGTACACAACTGACCAAACTTCCGATGAAACATGCCACTTGGTGGCACTGCCCCTGTGTGCTCGTGGGGGGCGACGGGGATAAGGGGGACCTCCTTGACTAATTGAGGAGGGGCAGTGCAATGCCTATTTAAAGTAGCTCCCGTCATTTCAAGAAAATGGCGGGTCCTCTTGTTGAAAGGTACAATGAAGGCATCCTAGATGTCTTGAACGGTATTAGAGCCGGGCCGGTTATGGACGATAATGCTGTCTGAAGGCCCCTGATGTGACCCGCCAAGAAAAGTTTTTTTGTCACCTTTACTCCCGACGGAAAGCCAGGGATACTAAAGGCAGGCCACTATGGTATGGACATCATTGCTTCTTTATTTTCTTCTTTATACCCTATGCTACGCATATTGTCTTTTGAACTATATGATGCATGGGGGGAGCTACGATAAAATTTGCCCCCCCCTTCTTATTGGGTAAATCTTGAGCACACCTATGCCCCTAATTATTCACAAAGCGGCCTCCTGGTTTCCTGTCATCGCCAATATTCTATGGTGCGTTACTGGCGCGATACTCACACATGAGAGTGACAGGGGCGTCGCGTTAGCTAGGGGTTGCGAAGCCTGTGATGTATTGGTAATGTTACACCTATGCGACAAACCTTGCACAAGAGTTTAAATTCTTATTGTCTATGACAGTGACAAAGCGCGTGGTAGCCTATGTACATGGTGCGGCAGAAGTGAAAAAATGACACGTGAACCAGTGTTGAAACATTGCATGACAAAAAGCGGTGATGCATCACGTAGGCTAGATAACGGAGACAACAGTATCAGTACCAAACCCTTCAATTTTTCGTCAGTGAATTGACAGCACCATCTTTGAAGTGAAGTGAAGTTTAGTTTTGTGCAAAGCATGGCAGTATCAGGGTAAGAATATGTGTCCACTTTCTGACCTGACTGGGGCGTGCTACAACGTAAGAAAGTTATATGCGCCACTTTCAAAAGCGCATACAAAGAGCTTGGCCTGACGAAGAGGTGTGGACAAAGGTTGATATTGTCGGCACGTTCATTTAGCTCATTTCTGCTATCATTGAAGATGTCGTCACAAGCTCGTGATTTCTCTACCAGGCGATGTCAGCGTGTTGTGGCATAGCCCACTCGATCTGACATGGGCCCCTCCTGCTATCGCTCATTTCTCAAGCAAAAGAAGCGTACGTACAAGAGACTATAATGGCATTATACACTGCAGGGAAAATATCCGTTGCCATCTTGCTCTCTAAACCAAAAATATCAAAACCAACGATTGATCCAGACATCACTACAGCAAATTTATTCCATTGGTGGTTATAAGAAATGTCTGCATTAGATTAAGTTTTTAACGCATTCGAAAAAATTGGAATACTCTCGTTGGCTTAGGTACCTTCTACGCTGAATGGATACCTTCAAAGTATTGATAATCAGGGGCGTAGCCAAGGGGGGTTGGGGTTTTGATGCTGAACGCCCCCCCCTCCTTTTCACATACATACACACGCTCATACAAACGCATGCACAAACATACATAAAGTATGGTTGAATGCCCCCCCCCCCTCTCCCCCCGTAGGACCAAGCAGTAGGAATGTATTGCCTGTTTTAATAAAGCCGATGTTTTGTACATTTATGATGCTTGGTATTCTGCCAACAGATCAAATTTTCAAGCTTTTAGAATTGCATTTTTCTTTGTTGAATGTCTTCCCATCTTTGCACATTGTACTTTTCATTGTATTAGAGAGTATTACTTCCACACGTGCTATAGAGTCGTGGGACAAGCTTTCAATGAATGAATAAAGTGAAAACGAATGAACTGAACGCAGGTCCGGCGGCTGGGAGTTGAGCGACGACTCGTCCATTCTCCCAGAAAGCTCGGTGTTCGGCGACGTGATCCGTGCCGCCTTCGAGGACACCAGCAAGAACCAGACGCTCAAGTCCCTGCTCTTGCTCCAGTGGGCCCACACTTTCTGTCCGCGCGTGAGCTTCATCCTGAAGTCGGACGACGACAGAGTACGTGGACATGCCACGCCGGATCACACTGCTGAAGTACATGAAGGCAGCCTTCGAGAACGACACGCGCCGCAGTGACGGCGCCGGCTTCCTACTCGGCAAGCGTACCTTGATGCATTCCATTCAACTAGATAAGTCGTATTCGAGATCCAAGGGTTCGGAATGCTTATCAGCGCCACCAACGCTAGAAGCATGCTAAGTCCCAATAATAATGTGGCCTCTGTGACCTGCGCGAAAAACATTCATCACCTTACGATGTACTCCCAGAACATTGAAGACTTGAAATCTCGCACACAGACTAAAGCGTGTAACGTTGCACCATGAATAAAAGTACGTACATATCTGCCGTTTTACTTACGGGTTCATTCGGCGAGAATCCTGGCAGAAAAAGACGCGTTCCCGCACAGAGCCTATGGAAGGCGATTCTTGAGAATTTTCGTGAGACGCCAGGCAATTTCTTCTGAACCATCAAGATGCTGGAACGCACCCCTTGAATTTACCTTGTAGGCCATGAAAACATCGCCTTTCATTGTGAAGTATACACATGCCTTGAATCAGGTCCGCTGTTGCTGTCTGCGTAGAACGTCACTGCTGTCACTAATACTCTCGTTCTGGTTTCTTCCAGGTCTCGCGATAACGTAACGTAGTATGTGTTGCGTTACGTACGAAGCATATTGTTTCGGCCGTACGCGCGCATCTCTTAAATAGGTACGTTACGTACTGCACGTGCGCCGTTCTCTCCCGTGGCAGTGCCGCGTACTTGGGCTCGTTACGTACTCCCGAGTAAAAGGGATTAGTGGCAAGTGCTAACGCAAAGCTTTGCGTACGCTCTTCTAAAACTCGCTATTATAGAGGGAGGCACCCAAGTAATGGGCGTTCGAAAACTTTTGCGTTCTTTTGTGCTCTCCATCCGTTCTTCTGTTCCTCAGCCAGCTTCTTGGTTTTCGTCCAGCTTCTATGTTTTTGTTGGTTTCTTTGCCTTTTGACTTATATGGTTGTGCATTAAAAATAGCCCTTCGATCCATTCCCTTTTTTCCGTTGGCAGCTATATACAGGAAAATTAAAGAAAGGTAACGCTTTCGTGCCGTGGGTACGCAATGACTCATTCCTGCGCTTTTGCAGGTACGAAAAACCAGCCAGTTCTACCTGGGCACCCACCTACTTGTCCGGCGCGGCATACGTGATGTCGGGTGCTATCGTGGGTCCGATGCTTCGCAATGCGCTGTAGACGCCCGCCCTACACCACGAGAACGTCTTCCCCACAGGAATCGTGGCGTCCAATTTGAACGTGCGGTTGTTCCTCTCGCCCTGCTTCGTCTGCTGCGACGAGTTTACGGACCGTGCGCTTACCGCGGGCTGCTGGCCGCCACTGTCACCAAGCCTGACACCCTGCGCATCGCGTGGATGCTCTCGTGCGGTCACGCAGTCGGCGGCTGCGTTCCGCCCAACGACACCGACCGCTTACACTGCTGACGGGCCCAGCCAGCGCTACATCATTGCCGCCATGGTGATGGATTATATTAGAAAATAAATCGACGTATAGGTGATGGTTTTCCACTGCGTGTCTGGGCAGGGCCATAACGGCTACAGATTTGATTGGGCGCTGGTATAGGAATTTTCCTTTCTTTTTTTCAGAGAAATGCGACAAGATTTCAGCCGCTTGTTGACCGTCTTGAGCCATTTCGCTCGTATCGATGGCTTCCAGGAGTCGGGAAATTTGCCAAATTTTAAGGTGCAGCATTGTAGCATGAGCAAGTTGTTGCATTTCTCATTTCAACCCCTTGTTCACTTGCGGCTACCACCATTTCTCCAGTTTTACATACCAACAAGGCTGTATCGCAGAACAAGAGTTCACGGTCCTTTTAACAATAATTGCTGGCGTTTCATTCAGGCCACAAAACGATTGCATGATTTTGAGGCGCCTTCATGGGTGGCTCCGGATTAATTTTGAATACCTGGCTTTATATAAACCTGCATGTTCTATCGAAGTAGATGAGTGCGCTGTCATTTCAGCCCTATCTAAATACGGTCGTCTTAGGAGAGAATTGAGCCAGCGTCTTCGAGCTTAGTAGTGCGGTGCCTTAGAAGCGGGTTGTTCGCGGCCGGTTAACCATTCCAATCACGTGGGAGACAATTGCGAGCGACTTCCATTGTGCGTCGAACTAATGTCTCGCATTCAAGAGCGCTTGATCATCCGAAATGGCATACTGCGTCTCTGGTTTTCGTTTTTGCATTTTTTTACTACGGTACCACTTGCGTAAGGCCCCCCTTTTTTTAATGAGATGTAAGAGTATTCCCCGGAAAAACAGCTATAAATCTTACGCGCTATAGATTCCAGTAAGTTAGCCAGCGCGGGTACTTTACATAGACATGATTACGAGCAATGACTATATCACATGTCAATGTTCTGGCATTCTTTTCCTTATTATATATATTCTTCTTATCCCTATACAACTTACATGTGTTTTTTTCCTCACGTCAACGCGAAGGCTAGTGAATTTGCACTCCCAATCGCAACCATTTCGCTTCAATTAAATTCGAACTTCCGTGTTTCCAGTTCACGATATATATTTGCAAAGAAAAGTAAAGTGGTCACATTCTCCTAGTAGTCTCTTAATTTTTAGCAGTAAGAAATGGGTTTGCATGCTCAAAAGTGTGGTCACCTTCATAAGAAGAAAGTAAAGCATAGAGAATCATTATTGCACAAGACACCTTTGAGTGCACGATCAGCAGTTGTGAATGCTAATCTTTGTAGGTTTTAATTATTTTTACTAGTTTCTTTATCACACTTTCAAGGAGTAAATTCTTGCTCCTTCTTCACATTTGCATTTCTGTAACCAGCTTAATAATAACAATAACTGCAAGGGTTGAACGTCCCGAAACTGTGACATGATCATGAGACAACATACTGGAGGGCTCTGAAAAATTCGACCACCTGAGGTTCTTTAAAGGTCACCTAAATCTATGCACAAGGGCCTCCAGATTTTTCGCTTCCATCGCAAATGCGGCCGCCGCAGCTGGGATTTGATTCCATGACCTTCGGGTCAGCAGTGTAGCACGAGAATCTCTAGATCGCCACAGCGGCGTACAAGCTAGGCCAGTTGTAAGCGCCCAGCGTTAGGTGGCACTGCAAGTCCAACTAGTGGACAGCTCTGCGTATATGACACTTCTGGTAATATGATGTCAACAATTACGACCACTTTGACGATTCCTGACTTGGAGTGCAGTAAAGATGAAGATTCTTTCTCTCCTACGCATGACGAGAAAAATGGCAAAATAATTATTTAGCTTTTACTCGTTTTGCTATTTCCGATTTGATTTCCTCTCTGCATAAAGCAACACTAATTGTGATCGAGTGCGTGGCTGATTATTCTTCCAGTTACAGTTTTTAATAACAAAGGGTGGCGTTAAACGAGTGTTTAAAGTTTCGTTGTTGGCTCATTCAGCCATTTAACAGCATAGCTACGTAAAGTGGACGTTGAAACGTGTGGAGCTTTCGCGCTTTCGATTAGCGGGTGTGCGTGAAAGCCATTGTTGCAAGCTCCAATACTGGCCTCCAGTCAACCACTTGAATGTTATACGATCGCCACAACGATTCCAAAAAGCCGATCCTTAGGTGTAAGAAACAGGCCAAGTGCACCGAACTGTCTGAGAGACGAGTTTCTATAGAACACAAATTTATGGAAGACTTTTGAATTGGATCCAGAAGGTTTGTAGCCATTCGCCCCACGCCGCAGTGGTACCCCACGAAGGGATTTATTTACAATACTGCCACTTTGTTTATGAGACAATAGGAAGCGGGCGCTGCACACAAATGCCATGAATGCTCATACCGTAAACCAATCGGCACTACGGAGAAAAAAAAACATAACGTCAACTTTGCACTTTATACATAAGAATTTACTCTGCATCATATTGTCACAATGCAGAAACAGCAGCAGTCGAATCCAGGGATCTCACTTTAATTGAATTAGAATACTGGCAAACTGATCGGGAGCGAACCTCGTCTTCATCACTCGCTGTGCGTGTTCTTCGTTGTCCTCTTCGCGTTGCATATTCAATGTGGCATTTGCCCCCCTCCAGAGAGCAGCGTCCCGATGCTCTTCTACAAAAGACGGTGTAGTAGGCGTATGGTGTAAATCAGTCCGAAAAGTAGGGCTTCATTCGCACAACATGCACGATTTCTGGTTTTTGCTGGCGAGTTGTCGAGGGGTTGTCAGAAACGACCATGTAATTAACGTCACTCAGGCGTTGTAAAACTGTGTAGGGGCCAAAATACTTCTTCAGCAATTTTTCAGACAGTCCCCGGCGGCGGATAGGACTCCATACCCAGACTTTGTCGCCGGCCCGATAGACGACATGTCAGTGTCGCAGATTATAACGTTGGGCGTCATAATTTTGCTGCTGGGTGATTCGGACGCGCGCAAGCTGCCTCGCTTCTTCTGCTCGTTGGATAAAAGATGCAGCGTCCAAATCGATGTCATTGCAGTCATGCAGTAACATGGCGTCAAGCATCGTCGTCACTTCACGGCCATGAAGGAGACTGAACGGCGTTCTTCGTGTAGTTTCTTGCTGCGCTGTATTATAGGCGAACGTGATGTACGGTAGAATGTCGTCCCAGTTCTTGTGATCCACGTCAACGTACATACTCAACATGTCGGCAATAGTCTTGTTGAGGCGTTCTGTTAGGCCGTTGGTTTGTGGATGATAGGAAGTGGTTTTCCGATGGGCGGTTCCACTGAGCTCAAACACTGTCTTCAGGAGCGCGGCCGTGAAAGCGGCACCTCGATCCGTTATTATGATTGTTGGAGCACCATGCCTCAGGACAATATTTTCTACGAAGAATCGTGCGGTTTCAACGGCGGTGCCACTTGACAAAGCCTTTGTTTCGGCATAGCGCGTAAGATAATCAGTGGCGACTATTACCCACTTGTTGCCAGCATGGGAAGTCGGATATGGTCCAAGGAGATCCATTCCAATTTGGGTACCGTGGGCATTTGAATTGGTTGTAATAGCCCAGCTGGTTTTAACGGTGGCGATTTTCGTCGTTGGCAATCGAGGCACGTGCGCACGTAATGCTTCACAATAGCTGGAAGTCTTGGCCAGTAGTATTGCTGTTGGATTCTGGCCAATGTGCGTGTGTATCCGAGATGACCAGACGTTGGCTCATCGTGGTAAGCACAAAGTATCTCCTCACGAAGTGACGTCGGAACGACAAGTAGGTGGGTGCTTCCTCTAGGAGAAAAGTTCTTCTTATAGAGAACACCACTACGTAAGCAGAATAACGGCAGGCTCCTTGCAAATCTTCTGGGGACGGTTGTTGTCCGGCCATTCAAAAATTCAATAAGAGGAAGCAACTCACTGTCTTCTTTCTGCTTGCACGAAATCGTAGTGGTGTCAACGACTCCTACAAACGCCATGCTGTCATCTTCTGTGTCATCGTCGCGCTTTATCGGTGACCTTGATAAGGAATCGGCGTCGGCGTGCTGCCGTCCGGACTTATACACGACCGTCATATCAAACTCTTGGAGGCGTAAGCTCCACCGTGCGAGCCGACCAGACGGGTCTTTCAAGTTGGTCAGCCAGCAGAGGGAATGATGGTCGCTGACTACGTGGAAGGAACGACCATAGAGGTACGGACGAAACTTCATAACCGCCCATACGACAGCAAGACACTCTTTTTCCGTTGTGGAGTAGTTGGACTCGGCGTGGGAAAGCGTCCTACTAGCATATGCGATCACACGCTCGGCTGAGTCTTGCCACTGGACGAGTACAGCGCCTAAACCCACGTTGCTGGTATCTGTATGGACCATGGTAGGAGCATCCTCATCAAAGTGAGCAAGTACAGGCGGAGTCTGCAGGCGCTGTCGGAGATCGTCAAATGCCACCTGTTGATGGTCGCCCCATGTGAACGAAACGTCTTCTCTTGTGAGTCGTGTTAACGGCGAGGCTATGTTGGAGAAATTGGCAATAAACCTTCGGTAGTATGCGCATAGGCCAAGGAAACGCCTGACTGCTTTCTTGTCTTTTGGTACCGGAAATTTTCTGACGGCCGTAATCTTATCGGGATCAGGTCGAACACCTTCATGGCTCACCACATGGCCTAAAAACTTAAGCTCCTTGAAACCGAAATGACACTTCTCGGGTTTCAGTGTCAGGCCGGCAGACCTTATTGCCCTAAACACCGATAGCAGCCTGCTCAGGTGTTCCTCAAATGTTTTTGAAAAAACAATGACGTCGTCTAGATAGACCAGACATGCCTGCCACTTAAGGCTTGACAGAACGGTATCCATAGGTCTCTGAAACGTTGCGGGGGCTGAGCACAATCCGAATGGCAAGACTTTAAATTCATAAAGCCCGTCAGGCGTTACAAAAGCCGTTTTTTCTCTATCTCGCTCGTCGACCTCTATTTGCCAATACCCACTTTTTAGGTCCATTGACGAAAAGTAGCGTGCATACCTCAGCCTGTCGAGTGAATCATCGATGCGCGGTAATGGGTACACGTCTTTCTTTGTCACACGGTTCAGCTTGCGGTAGTCGACACAAAATCGCAAGCTTCCGTCTTTCTTTTTAACCAGCACTACCGGCGATGCCCAAGGACTTCTTGACGGCTGGATGACGTCATCATCGAGCATTTTCTTCACTTGTTCCTGGATTGCTTCACGCTCTTTCGGTGCTACGCGGTATGGGTTCTGTCGTATTGACCTTGCCGTCTCCTCCGTTATTATCCGATGCTTTGTCAGTGGCGTTTGACTGACCCTCGAGGTCGATGAAAAACAGTCTTTGAACTGGTGAAGAAGATCTACTAGACGCTGTCTCTGCGCTGGTGACAAATCCGAGCTTACGTCAATAGGTGGTGGGGCTGACGTGGCTTGCGGCTCGTCCTGTTGTACTACACAGCACTCGCGGATTTCGGTGATCTCGTCGAAGTAGGCAACTGTAGTGCCTTGTGTAATGTGTCGTCGCTCGTTGGCAAAATTCGTCAACAGAACCTCTGCTTCACCGCACACAACGTTGACGATACTTCTGGCAATTGCAACACCGCGCGAGAGTAGGAGCGTCAATACTTGTTCAGCGATTCCTTCTCCAGTATTCTGCTCGCTGCACGTGACTGGAACAAGGCGGCACGATAATGGAGGTATGGTCACATCGTCAATGACTCGTAGGGATTTTCGGTGTTGCGCTGCGCTTTGATCCGCTGAAAAGGTCAGTACACCGTCCAGAATATTGATGATGGCACCATATTCACGCAAGAAATCCATCCCCAAGATTGCCTGTTTGCAACACTCAGGAAGGATAACAAAAGTTGCGACGAAGGATGCATCCCCTATCTTCATTCTTGCGGCGCACTTTCCGGTAGGTGTGAGTAGCTGCCCTCCAGCTCCTCTAATCTGCGGTCCTGCCCATTGCATTCTAACCTTCCTGAGCGTGTCTGCCAGACTCTCACTCATTATTGAGAAGTCCGCGCCAGTGTCGACCAATGCCATGACGCCATGTCCGTCAATCGTAATCAACTTCGGCAGTAACAACCCCATCTTTCGTCGATTCATTGAAAATGTGTCTCTCTTCGCTCGGCAGTAATGGGGGATTTCCAGCACTTCGACGATTCGCAACCTTCCCCCCTAAGGTCGCTGCTTTTAGTTTCCCCGGCGTGGACTAGGAGATCTCCCTCTTGGCATGTCAGTGGTGCTCCGTCTAGAGGATGGAGAATAACGCCCAGGAGAGGGTGAGCGTGACCGAAACCCAGGAGGAACATCCCGCGGGGTCATGACACTCGTGTCGACGTCAGATGTTCCGTTGAAATGGCGCCGAGGAACCGTAGAAGGAAACCCTTGGTATCCTGCGGCGTGATACGGGCAATACCGAACGATGTGGCCTGCTTCCCCACAGTGAAAGCACAGGGGCCTATGATCAGGGGTACGCCAGATGTCAGTTTTGCGAAGTGGTGGCCGCCTCGGCATCGAAGTTTCTCTGTAGTACCAAGGCGCTGTCGGCGGATGCTGCTGGTGGTACTGATGTGGTGTCGGCACGTTCGCTGGCTGTCGGCGGACTACGTCTGCATAGCTTGCCCTGGGACTGCTCGTGTTCGGCTCAGGAAGCGAGAGCGCTTGCCTGATCTCCTGGCGTACAACTGCCGTTACTGAGGCGATCGCGCCGTCATTCGGTTTGGCGACGAGTTTCTTGACCTCTTCTTGTACGATTTCTCGTATTAGTTGGCGCAAAGAACCTTCGTCGGGTGTTGTTGCTGTGGTAGAGGCTGCCACGCTGATCGGTGCACTGCGGGTTGGGCGGTCATACTGGCGATAACGTAGATGCAGTGCGCGTTCGATAGATGTCGCCTCCTTGGAGAATTCATCCACACTTGTTGGCGGGTTTTGTACGAGGCCAGCGAACAGCTGCTCCTTAATGCCCCGCATGAGGTGGCTAACCTTTTTGGCTTCGGGCATATTAGGATCTGCTCGACGAAATAGCCGCGCCATGTCCTCAACAAACATTGTAACGGATTCATTTGGTTTCTGAATCCGTGACTCGAGGAGACGCTGTGCGATTTCTCGTCTTTCAGTGCTCGCGAACGTGTCGAGAAACTTCTGCCGGAAATCGTCCCAAGACGACCACACGCGATTCGTGAACCACGTTCGGGCTCCGTCTTGAAGCGGAAAATAAACGTAGCCCAATTTCTGTGTGGTGTTCCACCCGTTAACATTCGCTGTGTTCTCGAATTCCTCGAGCCAGTCATGTGCATCCTCATATGCGTTTCCGTGGAAGTCAACCGGAAGTCTAGGGTTCAAAACAGTCACCTGTGTCGTGCTTGGGCTGGACATGTTGGGGCCAGTGCTTCCACGCGCCGTCATGCTTTCTGGTACAGTCACGCTTTCCGGCAATGGACCAAACTCCGGGCTGAGGCCTAACAGGCGCCGGCTGCTGCGGTGAACGGGGGTGTCGATGCGCGGAAGTCTTTCTTGACCAGATGCGGGGCTGTTGTCAGGCGTCCCGAACATGTACCCAGCACCTCCACCAGTTTCACAATGCAGAAACAGCAGCAGTCCAATCCAGGGATCTCACTTTAATTGAATTAGAATACTGGCAAACTGATTGTTGTTGTTGTTGCCCCTTCGCACTGGCACATACCCACTATGGGGGATTGGCCATGAAATCTAGAAGTAGCCTATATGAGATCTACTAAAAGGTTTATCCTAAATGAAAAACTAATGATATAATAGAAAAGAATAATTAACTAGAAAAAGAATATTAAACTAAACAAATAATTGAAGATTGAATCAAGAAGAGTAAAGGTGAGGTAATACTACAGTGTAAGACAGAAATTTTGAGTAGACCAGACAATCGAGCTTATCTCACCCGGTCACAATCAAATGAATATGCAAATTTCATTCAAAATTAGACAAGTGTCGTCAGAAATATATTTAAGCAGGCATTATTATGATCGGGAGCGAACCTCGTCTTCTTCACTCGCTGCGCGTGTTCATCGTTGTCCTCTTCGCGTTGCATATTCAATGTGGCAATATATAAACCAAATATAAGGGTATATAAACTAGCAAGTTGAATACTTTAATCAATATACACGATTCTATGAGATGTGCGATGTCTACCACGTGGTCGAACCGATTAGCTTCGGTGATAAAGAAGAGAGCGACAAAAATGTAAACACGATTTCGATGACGAGTGTAAGACGAGTGGTGAAATTACCAAAACGAGTGATGAAGTGGACATAAAAAAATTGTATTTTTAGCCTCCCCCCCTCCCTTTTTTTCTTTTTCTTAAACTCAAAATTGACACTGCTGCAAGATTCTTGGCTGATCCCCCGTGGTGGGTTGAGCGCACTCCTCTTAGGTTCAAGCAACCAGCCAACCCGGGATGCGTGAAGCTAAGTCTGAGACATGCGACGAAACCAGTCGTGTGAGATATGAAGGTGTTGGGACTGGCGAAGACGGCGTTGTTTTGGGAGAAGGTTGGGCAGACAGAAATAAACAAGTTGGATTATAGATTGTCCTTGCTTCAATTTCCAAAGATCACCACACAAAAGAAAGTACCCACCAGCACCACCTCCACGGTTCAATCAGTCCTGGCGAAGTTAAGGCAGTGAGGCAAGCATGTTCTCTTATGTAAAACTTGTTTTAAATACGGAGCATTTCTTAGTCACACGATGCCGTGCTTCGGCATCGGTGGTGGCGCCGTCCACGTTCCCACTGCGCATGCTCGCGTTTGGTACCAAATGTCACCCCCCCCTCTCCTCTATTTCGCCTTGCAAGGCAACGCAGCGTCTGCTTGTAAAAACCGACTGCTCGCGCTGCACAACCGTTCGCTGGCCTTTTCACAAAAGGCTCAGCGGGCGCCGCCATTGTCCTCTCTATGCTGTTGTTAGTGCGCTTCACCCCCCTCCACCCAAAAAAAAACGCACTGCCGAGGATGTGATGTCGGCTTTTGCAAGCTCGTGCAACAGCCCGGTTGACATGTAGGCACTGTATTGCGCATCAGCGTCTCCCCACTTTTTGAAGGCAACGCTTCTTTTTCGTTGAATAAATAAGAATGATAAAGCCGAAATAACAGGTAAGCATTCCCAAACCATACCCAATTAGGCAACATAAACGTGAT